>CM077191.1:1495000-1640000 GCA_039654105.1 Coreius guichenoti | reverse complement strand
GTGTGAGTGAATGTGAGCGTGTGTGTGAGTGCGCGTGAGTGAGTCAGTGTGTTTGTGTGTGTGTGTGTGTGAGAGAGTCTGTGTTTGTGTGTGAATGTGTATGTGTGTGAGTGTGAATGTGTGAGAGTGAGTGCGTGCATGTGAGTGTGTGTATGTGCGTGAGTGTGTGTGTGTGTATGAGAGAGAGAGAGAGAGAGAGAGAGAGAGTGAAAGAGTGTGTGTGTGAGAAAGTGTATGAGTTTGTGTATGTGTGTGTGTGACACACACACACACACACACACACACACACACACACTCACACACGCTTACACACACACAAACAGACTGACTCCCACACTCACTCACACACACACGCTCAGACACACACACTCACTATTAATGCACACACTATGAAGGAACTCAATCAGAAATGCTGTGTAAAGCCTGTACAGTAGATCACGTGTGGACACTCAAAGAGGAAATATGACAAACCTGTCAGTCCAAGCACAACATGGTTATATTCTTACCAAACCAGCACCAAAAAAGCAATCCATTGATTCTGAGACAAATAAAAACCTACCCTTTCCTCAGTTCACACAAAAATGAAAACTCATCATTGACTCACTCTCATGTGTTTCCAAACCTGTATGGATTTCTTCTGCCGAACACAAAAGATGATATTTTGAAGTTTTGTTGACCACTGACTTCCATTGTAAGGGGAAAAACACTTTTCTCTTCTTGTGTGAGAGTGTGTGAGTGTCTTTTGTGCTCCACAGAATAAAGAAAGGCACACAGGTTTGGATGACATGAGGGTGAGTAAATAATGATATATTTTAAATGTTTGGGTGAACTATCTTTTTCAGAAGGCCTACTCCTTGAGATTGATATTGTAACAAAGTAAATAAGTAATCTTTCCCTCCATGCAGCTTTACTACAGACCCTTTCCACATTTCACTGTACACTTGTAGATGGTAAGACTGAAATACAAATACAAACATTCACAGGATGAGATGAATCTTACTGCTCAACATACTTGAGTTTGTTCAGTATGCAGTTTGGGTCCTTCAGTAGATCAGAGAGCATCTTGACTCCGGAATCTCCCAGGTTATTGCTGCTCAGATCCAGCTCTCTCAGGTGTGAGGGGTTTGAATGCAGAGCTGAAGCCAGATAACCACAGCCTTCATCTGTCACCTCACAGCGCCATAATCTACAACCACACACAGAAACAATAAAGATATCTGAGACTGAGACTCACAACAAAAGCTTGTTAAATCTTTTGAATAATTACTCATCCATTTATTATAAACTGATCAGAGTTAAATCTCTCTCATTTCATAAACTATAAGTTCTGCTGAAAGGAGAATATGGTTCTGATCAGATCTATACAGAAATCTAGCAGATACTGAGGATCATAAGCAAATAGACAGATCATTACCGGCAGGAAACCAAACATTCGCCTATCATTTATCAACCTCAAATATGGCTTATCACTTGAAACATGTAAGTAGTAGCAACTTTAAGAGTCCGCTCGCTCTAATGTTAACCTTAATAAATGTGCGCTATTATTAGGCGCAGAGATGGGCAGTATTTTAATTACATCTATTTAAAATACGTATTTGATTACTTTTGAGTAATTTGTCATTTGTATTTTCCTTAAAAATAAATGAAATTTAGTTTGTAAGTAAATACTTTGAGAGACTAATTTGTATTTAAAATACTTATTCAAATATGTCATTTTATTTAGCATATATTAACTTTCATCACCAGGCTTAATGGAATAAAATACGAATAGGACTACCAAACAGCCTATCACAGTTTTGGGCTAGATGAAAGAAAATCACGAAATGTGACACATCCTGTTGACCCTTTTCACATTTCCGGGGTTTCTCAGAAGCGGAAGTCATCATAGTTGGGTAAACTCCAATAGAGGGTATGCATTGACGTCACTTTCGGATCACGGATCACGCCCCCTCTGCAGGACTGAGTGGCAGAAGAGCTGCTGCATGACTGGGTTTAATAGGGGAAACTGCGAAAACGTGAGTAAAACAAACGATTATCAGTTTAAACTAAAGGTTGGACTCGATATAGTGTTCCTTACATCTAACTAAAGATCCAGTGATCCATGGATCGTGTTTCCTGACATTTATATGTGTCTGATTTCGACGCCGGGGAAATACATGAAGCAAATTTGCCTGTGAACACTTTATATAAATACAATATTGGTAGGTCTAAATCTGGGTGATCACTTATATCAATGTTATATATATCATCATATCGTTCAGCCCTAAAACTTGTATCATTTTTGTCAGTGTTTGTTTAAAAACATCCAATTATGCAGAATATAAGATGGTGAATATTGAATCAATGAGTTGTCAATACAATATATAACAATACAATTTATAGGGTATGATTTTACCCCAAAGTTCAACATATTGACACAAAATGATAACTGCAAATCCACGTTTGGCTGCCTGGAGTCCAGTTATTTCTGTGAATTGCAGTGATCCATTTGCTTCTGTTTTCTGTAGCTTTTATCAGTCTGTAAAAATATACCTCATATTTCTTGTCAAATAACAAAAAGATGGCACTTTCATTTGTTTATCTTATAAACGTACAGCAAGATTTGACACCCCATCTCTCATGCGTGGACTTAAAGGATTAGTTCACTTCAAAATGAAAATTTCCTGATAATTTACTCACCCCATCTCATCCAAGATGTTCATGTGTTTCTTTCTTCAGTCGAAAAGAAATTAAGTTTTTTTAGGAAAACATTCCAGGGTTTTTCTCATGAACATCTTGGATGAGATGGGGGTGAGTAAATTATCAGGATATTTTCATTTTGAAGTGAACTAATCCTATAATGGGGAGAAAACATCCCTTCATCATCATCATCTTGCTTACAGTGATATTGGAGGACCAAATTTAGTATACACCTTATTATTAAAATATACTGTGTACAGGCATATAGATGAACCCAGAATATGAATGCAATGTGCCAAGTTTCATGTAAATTTTTTCTCCATAGGAAACTATTATAAAGATTTTTTTTATTTTTTATTAATTGTATTAAAATTTTGGGTTCATCTGCTTGCCTGTATATATTATGCATCATCAGTACGGTGTATATTGAATTTAATATATCAAAATCATTAAGGCACATTAAACTGTTTTTAGCGAATGAAATACTGAGGTGGGTGTTGTATAATGATTGAATGAATCTCACACCTCAGTTTCTTCAGCTGACAGTTTGGGCTCTTCAGTCCATCAGATAGCAGCTTCACTCCTGAATCATGCAGGTCATTGAGACTCATGTTCAGCTCTATCAGGGGTGAGTTTGGTGTCTGCAGGGCCAAAGCCACAGTTTCACAGCAGGTGTCATCGAGTAAACAGCCTGAGAGTCTGTAAAAACAGTATATTTGTCCATGGCATTTATTGTGTGTTTATCTTGTAGGAACAGTGTTTGTAGTAACAGTGATAGGTTATGTCATATTCTCTGTGAACATTCAAGAATTCTGGAAAAAATATAAATGTCATGTATTCTGGAAGTGATGTGGCAGTCAAGTGAAAATAACTTACAAATGTATGTATATAAAATCACTGTTTAGTACATCCATTTGAGTAAATATCAGTAAAAACTTCACATGCTAAAATAGATTTTCAGAGTTAAACACTTTGATTAAACACCTGTCAGCAAGTTCCTTACTTTGCTTTTCTGCAGCATCTCACAGCTGGCAGGAGTTTCATGACGCCTCCCGGTCCAGTCCTGTAGATGCTCAGTTTGAGCTCATCCAGCACCTCCTCTGACATCAGCAGTACGTAAGCCATCAATGAGCACATAGAAGACGAGAGCTCTCTTTCTGGAGATGATCTGAGGTATCTTTGAGTTTCTGTATATAATGAATTGTCATTGAGCTCCAGTAAGCAGTAGAACAGGTTGACTGAAGTTTCAGGTGAGATGCGCTGGTTTTGTAATTGTTCTGTAATGTGTTTGGATATTTCTGTGACGCTGTCATTGCTGTCTTCAGTGTGTGTGAACAGGCCTCTGAGCAGGTTCTGATTGGATTCCAGTGAAATGCCCAGCAGAAACCGTAAAAATAGGTCTAAATGTCCTTTCTGACTTTGCATTGCTTTCTCAACAGCCTTCTTTAGTAAATCATGTAAAGCAATATTTTTGCCTGGCTCTTTGAAGACAGACACACTCTTATTCTTGTTGGTTTTGAGCAGTCTTGCAAGCTGAAAAAGAAACCAACGTTTAGGCCTGACCTCTCTTTGTGTTTCATCAAAAAAACTCAGCTCGTTTTGTGTTTCTTCAGTAAAAAACTGCAGCTCGTCCATGTCCTTGCTCAGGTAGCAGAGGAACACGTGCACTGCAGCGAGGAACTCTTGAACACTCAGATGCACGAAGCAGAAGACCTTCATCTCATGAAGTCCAGCTTCTTGCTGAAAGATCTCAGTGAGCATTCCTGTGGACTCAAAGTCTCTCACATCAATACCACATGCTTTCAGATCCTTCTCATAGAACACACTGTTTTCTTCCTTCAGCTGTTGATACGCTAGCTTAGCTAACTTCAAAATCATTGTTTTATTGGAATGTAAGAGCTTGGCACTTTCTCTTTCTGTTTTTCTGTCAAACTTCTGGCTCTTCATGTTCATCTGTATCAGCAGGAAGTGGATGTACATTTCAGTGAGTGTTGTGTTGATGTTCTCTGCATTGTTCCCAATGGGGACGTCCTGAAGAACAGTGGCTGTGATCCAACAGAACACGGGAATGTAACACATGATGTAGAGACTACGAGATTTCTTAATGTGTGAGATCATTCTGGAGGCCTGAGTCTCATCTTTGATTCTCTTTCTGAAATACTCTTCCTTCTGCCGGTCAGTGAATCCTCGCACCTCTGTGAACAACCCTACATAATCAGGAGGGATCTGATTGGCTGCTGCTGGTCGTGAGGTCACCCAGACGTGAGCTGATGGAAGCAGAGACCCATTCACCAGACTTACAAACAGTTCATCTACAGATGATCGCTCCTCAACACTCGTCACCATTCCACTGTCAAAATCCAAACTCAGTTGACTCTCATCCAGTCCATCAAAGATAAACGCAAGCTTACATTTATATATCTTACATATCTTTGCTGTTTCCAGGTCCTCCAGTTCTGGATTAAATCTCTGTAGAAACTCATGCAGACTGATCTTTCTGTCTTTAATGCAGTTAATCTTTCTGAATGGAAGCAGGAACACACAGTCTATATCCTGATTGGCATCTCCTTCTGCCCAGTCCAGAATGAACTTGTGCACTGAGACCGTTTTTCCAATGCCAGCGATACCTTTGGTCAGCACAATCTTTTTCTTATTTTTGTTCCGACTAAATACATCATTGCATTTGATTGAACTTTCCTGTGATTTACGGGGTTTAATGGTGTCATCAATCTTCATAATCTCACGTTCTTGATTGACTTCTTTAAGATCCCCCTCCGTAATGAAGAGTTCTGTGAAAACATCCTTGAGATCTTTTCCTTCATTTCCCTTTTTACACTCAAATATGCATTCTACTTTCTCCTTCATGTTCATTTTGTGAGTTTTCAAGAATTCCTGCAGCCAGAAATCCTCTGTTATGAAAAATAGAAATAAACAGGAAAAAGTGTGAACAAAACAACACTAGAAATTAAACACAAAGGTTTGTGAGGCGACTAACAGCAGATGGAGATCATGAATCGGTGCTCTCCTGCTGTTCCTGCAGTTCCCAGATGTGCAATGTTGAATTTGTAAAGCGAAATAAAATGCACTGAAAATTTCCTGTTGAATATTATAGGTTTTATTTTTTAACATACTGAATATTTTGTAAGTGAAGCCTGGAATGCAAATATGGATTATTGAATTTTTAACAATGAAAATGTGTGTGAAATGCTTTAAATTGAAATATTCACAGTTTAAATATACAACCATATTGAATTTCAGACCCTAAAATCGCAAGACTTAAATACAAAGTATTAAACTGCAAGCACTGTTAAAGCAATGGATTTATTTTTCAATTAGTGCAATTCAACAAGCTTTTTTGTTTCAAATACATTTGTCATTATTTTACTCCCATAGGGACGTGTGTAAGGTTAATTCACCTTGTTTTCTTGTGTGTTTCTCGGCTGCTTCTGATGACTTTTGCACTAAGAGAGAGAAAAGAATGAGACTTTATGTTCAAGGCTCTGCATCGTGTTTCAACACTTCATTAAGCAGCACAACTAATAAACTATTAACTAAATCAGCGTATTAAAAGGATTTCTTAAGGACTACATGACACTGAAAATTCATGTTTTCCTGTGATGGCAACATTTTTTTTTTTTAAAGATTCAAATAGAAAATTTATTTTAAATTGTAATATTTGACAATACTTGAACTATTTTTGATCATATAAATACCTTGGTGATCATAGGAATCTTTTTTCAAAAATTTGAATATACATTTCTATGAATCTATGCTGCCTCTCGGTCTCTATTCTTTCCTCTATTACCTTCAGTGTAGTTGTGTTGTAACTCTTCAGCTAGCTGGTTCTGGTTCATCTTCCTCAGGATGTTCAGTGTTTTCTCCACAGCTTCTTCTGCTCCAAAACGCTCCATCATTATATCCACTATATCAGTGACATCAGCCTTCTCCAGTTTACCAGCTCCAACAGGTCCATCTTCTTTTAAGTAACTCTTAAATCTCTTCAGATCATGTTCTTTCAGGCCTTCTAGAGTATCATAAAGCAGCTTTTTTACAGTTGCCATCGTCCTTCATGGACTGTTGGAGAAGAGAAAAGGAAAGAGGCTACTAATAGTTGCACTTTTATAGCTGAGATCTATGCAGTGTGTGCAAATAAATGTGCGTAATGAAATGACACTGTGATCAGATCAACTATTATGAAACATTTTAAGGTCTAACACTAATTCTTCAGGTTAAGAGTCTGTGCTCATCAGTAGATTATTGTTGGGTCTGACAGATTGAGCTGAATGCTGCTGATGAATGAGGCTCTTCATGATTAGAAGTAGTTTCACATTTGTCTTCGTCTTTACATTTCAGACCAGATTGGAATAGAAAGAATAACGTGACACTGAAAATATAAAACATTTACAATAGTGATTGTGAATGATAATAATTTGTACAAAAAAAAATATTAGTAATGTAATAGTTTAGCATTTTCCCAGTATCCAGTTATTCTAGTTATTCCAGTTCTGTAATATCTGAAGCACATAACTGTCAGCAGACAAACACACACACATACACACACACACACACACACACACTCTCTCTGTAGTGATTTATGGTCTTAAATATTAATATTAATATTGAGTTTTGGGTCACACGTCACCTAAGGTGAGTGTGAGAGTCTCAGAAGATTCCGTCCTATATTACGGGGCACCAGCCAAGGAATTTCACCTTGACAATAAATACCAGTCATAAAAGATTGTGGACTGAATTAGAATTATAAATTGTAGGAAGTTTGTCATCTGATCAATCTGAAGTATTAGTGAGATATCGTTAACTTGTTGAGCCTCTTACTGTATTATCAACACAAGGAAGACACAAGTGCAATAAAAGGATTTTATTAACAAAAGGATAGACAGGAGTAACTAACAACTACTGAATGGATAAAGTGTAAAAAGAATGCAAGAGAATGAGTTGGATGTTACTATGGCAGTTATCTTGTGGAAAGATAAACAGTGATAGGGTAAACCTTATTCTGAATTAAATAAATCGAGATTATTTGTTATTAACTGACATCAGCTATGCAGAATCTAATGCAAATTAGATAACCATATAGGAACGTAAATATCACTTCACCAAAACTCTTTTCAGAGACCTTGGCATTAGTGTATATTGTCTCTATATGGTTATCTAATTTTATTTATTTATTAATTTAGATTATTTAAGACCATAAATCACTACACTCTCATACACACTCACTCACACACACACTCGATCACTCACACACACTTATACACACAAACACACTCTCTCTCACACACACACATACACTCTCTCTGTCTCTCTCTCTCTCTCACACACACACTCTTTCTATTTCACACACTCACTCACACAGACTCTCTCTCTCACACACACACACACACACACACACTCTCTTGTCACACACACACTCTCTGTCTCACACACACACTCTCTCTCTCTCTCTCTCTCTCTCTCTCTCTCTCTCTCTCTCTCTCTCTCTCTCACACACACACAATCACACAATTATATTTTATTACTGCTAAAAAATGAATAAATGAATAAATTCTCATGATCAAAATGAATGTGTAATTAAATATAGGTTGTAATATTGAACTGTGCATTCATGAGTGGAGAATAGGAGGTAAAGTAAGAGAAGTTTAGTTGAGAAACAGAGCTTTTTAACTGCTTTAGTGTCATAGACCTAAAGCCATATTTAATGTTTGACAGAAACGATAACGAGGCTGTTATATACATACAGTGAAATACATACATATAGAAATACAGTGTGCCAATTGTTCAGCTCACAAAACATCTTTTATAAAACAGTTTTGAAACTTATGAGTTTTGAAAATGACGTGATCTAGAGCTTTATTCAGTGGATTTCACTGTAAAGACTGTAATCTAACACCCAGAGCCTCGTTTCAGACGCGTAAAGTTCACTGAAGGTCTATTAGTTGAGCTGCATGAATCTCCTGTGATCACTGGAAACATGACACTTAAACATTGGTCAATAACTTAAAATATTTACTAACTTACCTTGAATAATGGCAATATTTGCAGAGGTTTCTTTGTCCTGCTCTGAAATGAAACCTTGCTCATCAAAAGCTCTGATTCCGTGTTCTCCTGAAGGTGTTTCTCTACAGAACTGGTTTTTCAGGAGTCAAACGACATTATAAAACTGCATTCAAGCAAACAAACACATATATGTGTATCTTCATGGAGTCTTTCCATTGACTTATATTGTTTTTATACTGAGCTAATATTTTCTATCCTCTACGCCAAAACATAACTTTATGTAAAACATTTTTACATTAAAACATTATTTAGTATGTTTATTAATTTCTTTTCCTCATTATTTTAAAATGGAAACACTCATTATCTTACTCATGCTGTTTATATTAGCTGTTTATATTATTTTTCAACTGATCATTTATCATTTCATATAAGAATAACATTTGGCAAATATTTCAATATTATTTGAAAGAGTTAAGAAGTAAAAAAAAGAAGTAAATGGAACTGGGTTTCTTTGGTTTATCGAGTCTCTTAATTTCTATATAATTTCTTTTTTAAGATTGTTTTCTCATCTCCTCTGTGTGCTAATCTAGTTTATACTATAAATGTTGAGTTTTATGACTAATTGCTTATGATGTTCCTCATTTAGGCCTATAAATCGCTTAGATAAAAGTGTCTGCTAAATGAATAAATCTAAATAGAAATAAATAATATTAAATCAACATTAAATACATCTGAAAATATTTGCAAATGTAATAAATACATTTCTGATTAAATCACTGATGTATTTATTTAATTGTTACTATGAAATTCTACAATCTTCTTTGTTCATAATAGTTGACTATCAGCAAAATCTCAAGACTGTCATCATGAAACTGGAGTTGAGCTCATCTTTTTTCCCTATTGTGCCGTATATCCGAGTGAGAGAGGGAATCCAAGATGGCGGAGTGAGCGGTAGCATTTATGCAGGCTCTGATAAAATAGTATAATAATGTCCTAGAATCGATACCTCTGGCTAAGAAACCTACCATTAGTGTGGAAATTGCATCCATTACTAACAGAATCTTGGGTTTGTTGCACTACTTATAAAGTTACTCTCTGTTTCTTCAAATGTAAACGAGATGGCTAACCAAGATGATATCGGGCTAGCCGACCATGAATATAACATGACCGCTCTCGCGGAGGCATGTGATGAAGAAGAAATTGAAGCGATGATGGAAAAAACTGCCAAAGTAAGATATGAACAGACACCATCGCCCAGCCCGAACCCCAAGAAAGCAAGAATGAAGGCGAAAGACACAATTTGAAAAAAGCTATTTCTCTTTTTTTAGTCTACAGTCTAGTTCAGTGTTTCCCAACCACGCTCCTGGAGGCCTCCCAACACTGCACATTTTACATGTCTCCTTTATTGACACGCCCATATCAGGTCTTGGAGTCTCCACTAATAAGATGATAATTTGAATCAGGTGTGTTTGATTAGGGAGACATGCAAAATGTGCAGTGGTGGGGGGTCCCTAGGACAGGGTTGAGAACCACTGATCTAGATGATAAAATAGTGCATTCTATCTGCAATGATGTAACGCAGCTATAACGTGACCTGGGCTTGGAACTATACTCTAATTACTATTTTGGAAATTATAACACTGTAACAAAGTTCGTATAAGGTAAGGAAGAAGACAAGGGGTCGGCTTACTGGGACACGAACTCTGGTTTATTTGTCGTATAACTCAGATCACAAAACAACGTGCACATCGCACTAAACAAAAACTTAAAGTTCTCTCTCTTTGTCAAGGGTTTGTTTCAGGCAGTTTCTCTCTGCATCTCTCTTGTCTCATGTCCCAGTGGCTGTGTGCGCGTCCAGCTTCTCTCTCCCCGGTCCTCATTTCCAGCGTGGCTTATAACCTGTCTCTCCACGCCAATTACTGAAACAAGAGACAGGTGTTTATCATTTGCACTTGATTCACTTACGTGCCGCTCGTCCTCTGACTCTCTCTTCCAGCACAGACCTCGCTAAACCACGCCCCCCTCGCCACATACCCCCACCGCCCGACTCAGGCCGGGGAGCCATCCGGCCTGCGGCCCCCCCCCCCCCCATTTCTGGAAAGGAAGTCAGCCACAACCATCTGCGCCCCCCGGTCTGTGGACCACCTTGAATTTAAATGGCTGTAAAGCTAGATACCAACGGGTGATCCGCGTGTTGGTATCCTTCATGCGGTGGAGGCACTGCAGAGGGGCGTGGTCCGAACAGAGGGTGAACTCCCTCCCCAGGAGATAGTAGCGGAGGGTAAGAACGGCCCACCGGATTGCCAAACACTCCTTCTCAATGGTGCTGTACATCGTCTCTCTCTTTGAGAGCTTGCGACTGATGTACAGCACCGGCCGCTCCTCCCCCTCCCTCTCCTGGGTCAGGACTGCCCCCAGCCCCCTGTCCGACACGTCAGTCTGCAACATAAAAGGGAGCGAAAAATCAGGGGATTGCAAGAGCGGCCCGCCACATAGAGCAGCCTTCACCTGGGTAAAAGCCTGCTGGCACAGCTCTGACCACTGGACCGGGTCTGGCGCTTCCTTTTTAGTGAGGTCAGTCAGTGGGCTAGTGAGGTCCGAATAATTAGGAACAAACCTCCTATAATATCCCGCTAGCCCAAGGAACTGCCTCACCTCCTTTTTGGTCTTGGGTCTCGGGCAGGTTGCAACTGCTGCTGTTTTGTCAATTTGAGGACGCACCTGCCCTTGACCCAAGTGGAAACCCAGATACCTGCCCTCCACGCGCCCAATCGCACACTTCTTCGGGTTGGCTGTCAGCCCGGCCATTCTCAGCGACCTCAGAAGGGCCCGCACATGCTCCATATGCCGCTGCCAATCATTACTATAGATGATGATGTCATCCAAGTAGGCAGCGGCATATGCAGCATGCGGCCGAAGAATGTTGTCCATGAGACGCTGAAACATGGCCGGAGCCCCAAACAACCCAAATGGAAGTGTAACAAATTGGTGTAATCCAAACGGCATCGTAAAGGCTGTTTTTTCTTTAGATAAAAGCATTAAGGGGATCTGCCAATATCCCTTTGTTAAATCCAGCGTCGAATAAAAAAAAAGAGCCGTGCCTAGCTGATCGAGCAACTCATCAACCCTTGGCATTGTATATGCGTCGAATTTCGACACAGAGTTCACCTTGCGATAATCCACACAGAACCGGACCGAGCCGTCCGTTTTAGGTACCAAAACTATCGGGCTAGCCCAATCACTGTAGGATTCTTCTATCACTCCTATATCTAACATCGCCGCTAATTCATCCTGAACCACTTTTTTTTTTGTGTTCAGGTAATCTATATGGTTGACTGCGAATTACCACGCCCGGCTCTGTCTCGATATGGTGCTGAATGAGGTTCGTTCGACCGGGTATGTCGAGAACACATCTGAAAAAACTTCCTGCAACTGGGTTATGTCAGTGAGCTGCAATGGCGAGAGATGATCTCCCCCTGGGGCCAGAGCGAGGGATTTACCTTTTGTGCTCACCTCTGGCCCGATGTCCTCTTCTCCACTCACTGCCATTGCCAACATCACTGACTCCGCCTCACTCCATTTTTAAGGAGGTTAAGGTGGTATACCTGATGTGCCCCGCTCCTATCCGATCTAATCACCTCATAATCGAGATCTCCTATTCGCCGTGTGACCACAAAGGGTCCTTGCCACTTGGCAAACAACTTTGAGCTAGAAGTTGGGAGTAATACAAGCACTTTATCTCCCGGTGTAAATTCGTGCAGTTTCGCTCCCCTATTGTATAGCTGGCTTTGTTTGTCTTGGGCCTGTAACAAATTCTCCATGGAAAGCCGCCCCAATGTGTGGAGTTTTGCTCTCAGGTCCATGACATACTGAATTTCATTTTTGCCCTGCGAAGGTCCTTAACCATGCGGCTATTATCCAATGCCAACGATTGTATCAGGCTTTGATGGATGGAGGTCTGGTTACATCCTGAATCCACCAAAGCCGGATAGGTACCCCCCTGAATACTCACTGGTATTTGGTACAGCCCGGCTTGATCGGGGGCAACCTGGGGCGCGTCAGGGACCCGGATCAGCGTCCCCACCTCCATCACTGGACACTTATCTATGAAATCACCCGGATCCCCACAGCGCCAACAGGCCAGCCCAGACTTCCCCGCCGCCCCAGTGGCAGGAAGTGAACCAAGGAATTGGTGTGGAGAGAGAGGGGAAATGGGACCAGAGGCTGGAGGGAGCTCCACTGGCTCCGAGCCTCTAGGGGCCGCTCGAGACCCTGAGGCCCCGTCCGGAAAACCCCCGAACCTCGTCCGGGTCGGACCCCGGGACTGGAACTCTCCCCTCGTACGGGGAGCCGGAACAGGCCTATGGGGAAACGGGGACAAAGCAGAGGGGGGGAGAGAAAGAGAAACTGCCGGCAGGGGTTCGCCGACCCCTGTGCATGCCACCATTTGGTCCTCCGTCTGGCCTTGTCCAGCGACGCCGGCCTGTGGCACTGGAACCATTGCGCGGTCTTCCTTGGTAACCGCGCAATAAACTGCTCCAGTGCCACTCGATCAACGATCTGGTCGACTGGTCGGCCACCAGCCATCTGCGGCAGGCGGGAGGAGAGCCCAACCCGCTGGAGGATGGCCCGCCGTAGGTCGTCATAGACCAGGAGGTTCTGGACTGGTAGCTGTTGGGCCGCTATCTGCGCCTCCCCGGATAGCAGCGGAATGAGGTGCACCGGCCAGTCCAGTCTCGGCCACCCACATGCCTCAGCGGACTGCTCGAACAAATCCAGGAAGGCTTCCGGATCATCTTGCGGCCCCATCTTGGTGAGCTGCATGTTGGGCGGCTTTGGCTGGGGTTGATGACTTTTCCCCGGCTGGAACCTCCCGGTCAATGCAGCTCGCGGTCCTGGAATCGCCATTCCTGCTCCTCTCTGATCTCCAGCATCGCCTGATGTTGTTCTCGGTGCAGGCCCGTAAGAGACTGGATGATGTCCGCAAACGGCGTCGCTGACGGCTCTGGTCTTCTTCCTCCCCGGTTTCGGCACCAATGTAACAAAGTTCGTATAAGGTAAGGAAGAAGACAAGGGGTCGGCTTACTGGGACACGAACTCTGGTTTATTTGTCGTATAACTCAGATCACAAAACAACGTGCACATTGCACTAAACAAAAACTTTCAACGGTTTGTTTCAGGCAGTTCCTCTCTGCACCTCTCCTGTCTCGTGTCCCAGTGGCTGTGTGCGCGTCCAGCTTCTCTCTCCCCGGTCCTCATTTCCAGCGTGGCTTATAACCTGTCTCTCCATGCCAATTTGCACTTGATTCACTTACGTGCCACTCGTCCTCTGACTCTCTCTCCCGACACAGACCTCACTAAACCACGCCCCCCTCGCCACAAACACGTTAAACTACTCCGTTACTAAATAAGAAATCAAATTACAGTAATGCGTTACTGCCCAACACTGGTTATGGTCCATTCAAAAGACCATTAGCTTTATTAGCAATCACATGTATTCATTTAGCAGAGGCTTTTATCCAAAGCAACATCACAAGCAGTTTATCACAAGAGCCGAAGGTATTGTCAGCATCACAATCTCATGTTTAATAAACCACTCTCCATGAATACGATGCAGTATTTTTTTGCTGATCCGGATATTGTTTCTCATAGAATTTAGGTGTTTGTACAGAAATGTGTCAGACTTCGTATCAGATATTTCTATAATTTCTCTTGTCGTAATCCTACTAGTGAACGAAACACGCTTCGTGAAGCTTCGAAACCTTTTGCGAATCACTTGTTTCAAACCAGTGATTCGGAGCGCGTATCAAACTAGCTAAGTCGCGTGATTTCAAAAGATTTTCACAAAGACTTGAGACTCGAGATACCAATGATTGAGACTTGAGATGGACGTGAGCCCTGTGATTTGGAAAATCTTTATGGCCTACCTTCATTACATGTACATTTGCACACATTTCATGACACGTTTGTATAATAAAAAGGAAGAGTTTTATTTTAGAGCCTTATTGGTCTGATAAATCAAGCTCTCCATAAAATGACCAAGCTAGGATTAGGCCTTAGTTTAATTAGAGCATTTAAATAACTTTTATAAACGTCCTAGAAAACAAATAAAAAAACATTACTGATGTGCATTTTGAGACAAAACAATACCACTGACATATTTTAAGATATTTCAGTTCAAGATTCTTTCAGTTAAAACAGCTCAAACATGCATTTAAGTCTAGGACTAGCTTAAGCCATGTCTGTGTAACTGGGGTTTATGTTTAATACGTTTACTTATTGCTGGTTCATTTGATCAGAAGGTCAATGTGCTCAGTCGTAACGAAAGGCCGCACATTTCATACATTTGTGTGATCAAACCAATCATCACTTTTAATGAACGGGAAGATCATTAGTATTGAAAGTGCATTGATTTGTTCCTATTCAGGCGACAATCTTTCTGTGCGGTGGTTACAAAAGTTAGTGAGTATTTAATCATATTCATGAGAGGTGCATGCTGGGAACTTTTCATTGGTCGGCTCCTTAACCCTTTACTGGACAAAAAATTGTTCCCTAAAGATAATGTTTTGTTGATTCACATTTCCAATGCACTTATTTGAAATATACCAACAATTTATCAGTCCATAACTAAAATAGTCTTTACGTTTCACAACTTCTTCTTCTACGCTCTTTTTAAATGGCGGGTTTATTAAAATTTTAAAATTATAAATTAAAAATTATAAATATATTCTTGGGTTGATCAGTTAAATAATATCAATCTAATTTACTTCATTCACTGTCATATTTCAAAATCTTTGCGTTCCCCGAGAAACTTTGCGCAGTGTTTCTCGAGAGAACGCAAAAGCATTGACTTATTATTTTTCCTCCCATCTTATATTTTTATCCACCACCATGTCCCTTTAGGGGCTCCGTATTTCTCTCCGATTCAACCAACGTCTTTATTTGATTGGACAGAGCATCTGATGAGAAGCTGAAGTGCAGAGTGATGTGTATCGTTGAGAATGGCTTCAGACGTGACTGTTAGAAGGTAATGAGAGATGAAGGGGTGTAATTGTTTTGAATGGAAGTGGACAGGTTTTCCATGGAGATGTACTCTATTAGTAAGTTTTCCCAAGATGTAATATGTATGGTGTTCCTTGATTTCCAGTTCATGAGGATAGTTTTCTTGGCAATAGTTAGGCCACTAGGAGTAATTGACTGTTTGTACTGTTTAAATTGATTATGGATATGTCACCTAATATCCATTGGGATGTGACATCCCATAAGGTTGGATAGTGAGTCAGTAACATTTTCCCAGCATTTTTTAATTGAGGTGCAATGCCAAATGGCGTGAACATATGTGTCTGGGGTATTTTGTGTTAGGTTTCTGAAGTAAATCCCATTTTAAATAATTTTCGTCCAGTTAGGTGAAATCTATGAAGTACTTTATATTGTATGAGTTATGAAGTAGATATTTTTGCAGATCTGTGTCCAGAAAGCATCATCAGGAGTAATGGATAAGTCTGCTTCCCATTTGGCATCTGGTAGGCTTATTGGGTTGTCTGATTTTAATATCATTCTGTATATTTTGGAGAGTAGTTTTTTTGAGGAGGGTATACTAATTAGCTCAGGTTTAAATGTTTGAGTGTCGATTTTTGATTTGATTTGATTTTGATTTGTAAGTGTTCCAAAAAACAATTACTCCCAATGCCGTATTTCTGGACCAAGTGGGAAAATGGTGCCAGGTTATTATTATGAATAATATGTTGAAGTTGAGTGATGCCCTTTTCTGCCCATGTGCGTAAATTCTTGTTAACTATAAAAATCTGGGTAATTCGAGATTTAGATGGTGCAAGAGGGGTGTTTGTGATTTGATGGAATTTCCCCCAGGCTGTCAGAGCTGCTGCTATTGTTGGTGTTTTAAAACAGTGGCTTTTGTGATTGTCTGACTATAAAAGGGTAATTCTAAAATGTTAATGCCCTTACAAATTGTTTGTTCAACATCTAGCCATGTGTTTTCTGATGGGTTAGGGTGAATCCATTTGTATATATTTTGAAGCTGATTGGCCAGAAAATAGTGGTTGAAATGTGGTGCTTCCAGTCCTTGTGTTTTTGGTTTCTGTAGGGTAGTCAATTTAATTCTTGGGGTCTTATTTTTCCACTAGAATTTGGTAGTGATTTGAGTCTAGCGATTTAAACCAGGTAAGGGTGTGTTGTGTTGAAATCATTGTAAATAAATAGTTTAATTTAGTGAGTATAGTCATTTTAATTACTGATATTCTGCACATAAGGGACAGTGGTAAGTTCATCCAGCGTTGAAGATCATCATTTATTGTTTTAAGTAATGGAGTAAAGTTAAGTCCAAACAGCTCTGACAGCCTGGGGGAAACATTAATGCCTAAATACACTATATTGCCAAACGTGGGACGCTTGCCTTTACATGCTCATGAAGTTTAATGACATCCCATTCTTAATCCGTACGGTTCATTATGAAGTTGGCCCACCCTTTGCAGCTATAACTGCTTCAACTCTTCTGGGAAGGCTTTCCACAAGGTTTAGGAGTGTGTTTATGGGAATTTTTGACCATTCTTCTAGAAGCGCACTTGTGAGGTCAGGCACTGATGTTGGACGAGAAGGCCTGGCTTGCAGTCTCCGCTCTAATTCATCCCAAAGGTGTTCTGTCGGGTTGAGATCAGGACTCTGTGCAGGCCAGTCAAGTTCCTCCACACCAAACTCGCTCATCCATGTCTTTATGGACCGACGCTTTGTGCACTGGTGCGCAGTCATGTTGGGACAGGAAGGGGCCATCCCCAAACTGTTCCCACAAAGTTGGGAGCATGAAATTGTCCAAAATGTCTTGGTATGCTGAAGCATTAAGAGTTCCTTTCACTGGAACTAAGGGGCCAAGCCCAACCCCTGAAAAACAACCCCACACCATAATCCCCCCTCCACCAAACTTTACACTTGGCACAATGCAGTCAGGCAAGTACCGTTCTCCTGGCAACCGCCAAACCCAGATTCGTCCATGGGATTGGCAGACAGAGAAGCGTGATTGGTCACTCCAGAGAACACGTCTCACGGCTCTAGAGTCCAGTGGCGGCGTGCTTTACCCCACTGCATCCCACGCTTTGCATTGCACTTGGTGATGTAAGGCTTGGATGAGCTGCTCGGCCATGGAAACCCATTCCATGAAGCTCTCTACACACTGTTCTTGAGCTCATCTGAAGGCCACAGAAGTTTGGAGGTCTGTAGCTATTGACTCTGCAGAAAGTTGGCGACTTCTGCGCACTGTGACCCTCAGCATGCGCTGACCCCGCTCTGTGATTTTACGTGGTCTACCACTTCGTGGCTGAGTTGCTGTTGTTCCCAATTGCTTCCACTTTGTTATAATCCCACTAACAGTTGAGCGTTGAATATTTAGTAGTGAGGAAATGTCAGGAATGGACTTATTGCACAGGTGGCAACCTATCACGGTACCACGCTTGAGTTCACTGAGCTCCTGAGAGCGACCCATTCTTTCACGAATGTTTGTAGAAGCGTCTGCATGCCTAGTGTTTGATTTATACACCTGTGGCCATGGAAGTAACTGGAACACCTGAATTCAATGATTTGGAGGGGCGTCCCAATACTTTTGGCAATATAGTGTATGTGATGTAATCAAAGAGAGATAGGTGGTGTCTGGGATGTCACATCCAAGCTGTTGGGATGTAATGAAAGGTAATGAATTGAAAATGGTGAATAGTAAAGGGGAGATTGGGCATCCTTGTCTAGATGTGAAGCTACGTGATGTTAGTCTATTTGTGATAACAGTGGCTGAAGGTGATGTATACAGAATTTTGATCCAGTTAATGAATGACTCTCCAAAACCAAACCTCTCTAATGTGGAAAACAAGAATTTCCAGTTGACTCTATAAAATAATTTTTCTTCATTGAGAGTAAATGATGGGTTTGGCTTTTTGAAATTAGTGAGTAATACATTAAGTTAAAAAGTCTGCGTGTTTTGGTGGATGCAAGTCTATCTATAATGAAACCGGTTTGATCTGAATGGATTATAGATGGTGTGACTTTTTCTATTCTATGGGCTAGAGCTTTGGCAATTATTTTAATGTCTACATTGATTAGGGAAATCGGACGATAGTTTGACGGTAATGTTGGGTCTTTATTGGGTTTGAGAAGGAGTGAAATTGTGGCTGTGTTCATGTTATCTGGGAGTTTTGATTTTTGTTTTGATTCATTTATCATTCGGAAGAAGAGTGGCGATAAAATGGACCAAAAGTATTTGTAGAACTCAGCAGGGAATCCATCAGGACCTGGTGCTTTATGGTTCGGCATGAGTTTTAGGGCATTAAAAAGTTCATGTTTTGTTATGGGAGATTCAAGAGTATTTATTTGATGTTTACTGAGTTGCCTTTGTCATTCGTAATTCAAAATAAAATGTTAATAATATGCATTTCTGATAAGGTTTGCTATGGTCACACAGGTTTGTTTACGTGTTAAACTCATGGCTGACCATCATGTCCCTTCTCGCTCACCGTACATGCTAACTTCAGCTAGCCATCTTTTTTTTTCATGTTGAAGAAAAAAAATGAACTGACGAGAAAAAAGTTTTAGAAGTGAAAAAAAAGTTTTGACTACAAAAAAAAATGTAGAAGTAAGAAAAAAAAAAGTTTATGAAGAGAGAAAAAGAAAAGATAATGAGTTTTTGAAAGAAAGGAAAACAAGTGAAAAAATAAGGATGACAAAAAAATATTAGAACATTGTCTCTGAGAAAATCTTAATCACTTTGTATCTCATCCCCATTTTGTATGTTGGTATTCATGAGATTTACTATACTTCAGTTCATTTGATCAGAAGGTCAATGTGCTCAGTCGTAACTAAAGGCTGCACATTTCACGCACTCACATGATCAGACCAATCATCATTTTTAATGAACCAAAAGGATCAATTGATTGCAGTTCATTGATTTGTTCCTATTCAGGCGACAGTCTTTCTGCTCAGTGGTTACAAACTCAAGTCTCTGCTTTTCTTTTGAACATTCGATGCATGTTGTCATATATCAGTGATATAAGTGAGTTTCTCTATATGTGATGAAAAAAGTGTGTGTATATGTGCCATATAATGCAGAGTTAGTGAGTATTTATTCATATTCATGAGAGGAGCATGCTGGGAACTTTTCATTGGTCGGCTCCCTTAACCCTTTACTGGACAAAAAAATGTTCCCTGAAGATAATGTTTTGTTGATTCACATTTCCAATACACTTATTTGAAAGTTGAAAATATACCAACAATTTATCAGTCCAGAACTAAAATGGTCTTTACGTTTCACAACTTCTTCTTTTTCTATGCTCTTTTTAAAGTTTGAAGAGAGAAAAAAATGTCCCTTTCAAGGGAACTCAAGCTGCGTCGAGACTCTGTGGGAACGCTCCTGTGTGATTACGTCATGAAGCTCGTATGCAATCAGTCCAATGGCGTGACGGAACGTCATAGGCGGGTGACGTCATCGACCAGGAAACTAAGCACACCGGGAACAAACAGCGCTAGCTTCTGTATCTTCAGCAAGCGCTCTATGTGTTTGTTTGTCCAAGTGAATCTCCGTGTCATTGTTAAAGCAGTATTATCTGTTAGGCAGGAGTTTTCCACATTTGTAAAAGTGACAAATGGTAAGCAAACAGCAATTTGTTCAGTGTGCTTCTCCCTGCCCTTGTTTCGTCACGGGTGGGGATACACACAAACTATGCGTTGTTTGTCGGGGAGCAGAGCATGCCCAGCCCTTGAGGGGGCTGATTGTGTGCATTGTGAGAAACTGTCGTTAAGAACGCTCTGCTCTCGCTGGGCGCTCTTTGAGCAGGACTTTTGAGGAGTTTTTTCATGTTTTCCCAGACCGTTACGCGGCTGAAAGACCATGGCTATGGGGCCATGCCCAGGGCTGAAGAGCTCAGGGCTCTCCCCTGAGTCTGCATCGTCCCTTAAATCCCAGACGTTACCCACCTAGCCGTTAAGAGCGATATCAGCGCTGGTGGGTAAAGCGTATTCGGCAGCAGGTCAAGTCTTTACACTATGCCGATTCTTCAGGCATACCAGGCTGACCTGCTAAAGGACATTGATGAAGGTGGGGAAGTTAGCTTTGACACAATCAGAGAGCTGCGTCAAGCTACAGCTACTCTATGGCAGTCCTGGTGGCCACGGAGAGGCATCTCTGGTTAATGCCTCTGGTTATCTCTGGCATCTCTGGTTAAAACATTTATATTATATTATATACGTAGGTGGCGCTGCTCAGCGGCTGGCACGCACACGGGAGCTCTGATTGTTCGGTCGATGTTTGCTAGTATACGTTGTTTTTTTGTTTGTTAATTACGGTCCCTCTGTGTCATGTTTTTGAATGTCTCGAATGTAAACATCTGCAATTGGATGCAAACAATGGACGGTAACATGGCTTACTTGGAACTCTTTCTGGCGATCACTCTGCTCGCTCTACTCCTGTCAAACGCAGAGCCATTCAGGATAATCTACGACAGACATCAACTACTTCAGCTGGGCCTAACAACACAGCTGCAGTGGACACCTCCAGCAGACTTTCCTTTGGAATGCCTACGTCCAACTGAACAGCGACCAGAGAAAGCGTGGCTCAACAGGAGGAATTAAACGCCGCGTTCATGCAAGAGGATCTAAACCCCCACTACCAACTATAGTCCTCTCTAATGTGAGATCTCTAAGGAACAAATTAGATGAACGCCATGCCTTTACGCAATATCGGTATGAATACAGAGACAGTTGTCTGTTATGTTTCAGTGAGACTTGGTTAAACCGTACAGTGAATGATGACAGTCTTTCCCTACCTGGCTTTGGTATACCGTTAAGACTTGATAGAGAACAACACGCTACGAGGAAATCGATTGGTGGAGGACTATGCATGTATATTAACACCAAGTGGTGTAGACACAATATCATTAGACACACCATCAATTCCCCAAACCTAGAACTCCTATCAGTTTCCCTAAGACCTACATATTTACCACGAGTTTGGGCAAATATTTGTATGTCTAGTGTATATTCCCGAGAGAACACGTCTCCACTGCTCTAGAGTCCAGTGGCGGCGTGCTTTACCCCACTGCATCCCACACTTTGCATTGCACTTGGTGATGTAAGGCTTGGATGAGCTGCTCGGCCATGGAAACCCATTCCATGAAGCTCTCTACACACTGTTCTCGAGCTCATCTGAAGGCCACAGAAGTTTGGAGGTCTGTAGCTATTGACGCACTGTGACCCTCAGCATGCGCTGACCCCGCTCTGTGATTTTACGTGGTCTACCACTTCGTGGCTGAGTTGCTGTTGTTCCCAATTGCTTCCACTTTGTTATAATACCACTAACAGTTGAGTGTGGAATATTTAGTAGTGAGGAAATTTCACGAATGGACTTATTGCACAGGTGGCAACCTATCACGGTACCACGCTTGAGTTCACTGAGCTCCTGAGAGCGACCCATTCTTTCATGAATGTTTGTAGAAGCGTCTGCATGCCTAGTGCTTGATTTATATACCTGTGGCCATGAAGTGATTGAACACCTGAATTCAATGATTTGGAGAGGCGTCCCAATACTTTTGGCAATACAGTGTATGTGATGTAATCAAAGAGAGATAGGTGGTGTCTGGGATGTCACATCCAAGCTGTTGGGATGTAATGAAAGGTAATGAAATGAAAATGGTGAATAGTAAAGGGGAGAGTGGGCATCCTTGTCTAGATGTGAAGCTACGTGATGTTAGTCCATTTGTGATAACAGTGGCTGAAGGTGATGTATACAGTGAGACTTGATGTGTTTCAGTGAGACTTGTTTAAACCATACAGTGACTGATGACAGTCTTTCCCTACCTGGCTTTGGTATACCGTTAAGACTTGATAGAGAACAACAAGCTACGAGGAAATCGATTGGTGGAGGACTATGCATGTATATTAACACCAAGTGGTGTAGACACAATATCATTAGACACACCATCAATTCCCCAAATCTAGAACTCCTATCAGTTTCCCTAAGACCTACATATTTACCACGAGTTTGGGCAAATATTTGTATGTCTAGTGTATATTCCCCCGATGCAAACTACAAAGCGGCTGCGGATGCGATATATCATCATATACAAGAGCTTGAGGCAGCGTTCCCAGACACTCCCAAACTTATTCTGGGTGACTTTAATGACTGCTCCTTGTCATCTGCTCTACCCCACTATCAGCAATATGTGAAGTGCGCCATGCATAGATCAAAAACAACTGATCTATGTTATGGTAACATAAAAAATGCTTACAAAGCAGTCAACAAACCAGCGATAGGCAGGTCAGATCATAACACGTCTTTTTACTGCCCTATTACCGACAAAAACTGAAAAGGGAAAAACCTAAAATCACATCAGTGTGTGTGTGGGACGATGACAGTGTGGCAGCTCTGTAGGGCTGTTTTGACTGCACGGAGTGAAGCGTTTTTGACTGTGTAGATCTCGACGACCATGCAGATGTTGTCACGTCATATATTAACTTTTGTGTGGATAATGTGATCCCGACAAAACGCGTGAAACAGTTTGCTAATTCAAAACCTTGGATTACAGCCGAAATTAACAAACTGTTAGTGGATAAAGAAAGAGTGTTTAAAGCAAATGACAGGTATGGAGGGAAGCTGATTCAGAAGGAAATACAGACGAAAATCAAACAGGGCAAGAGACAATATAAAGACAAAGTTGAACAACAATTTAAGGAAAACTACACTGTGCGAGATGGGAGAGTGACGTGCCAGCCAATCCAGTCAGCCTCGTTGGAAGAGCAAGTGCATCAATCAGGATAAGCTGTGAGGAAGTGGGGCGGATCTTCTCCCATATAAGGACACGGAAAGCTGCCGGCCCTGACAGGCTGGAAGGCACCATCCTAAAGAGCTGCAAAGAACAACTGAGCCTGGTGTTCAGAGGACTGTTTCAGAAATCACTTGACAAGTCCCAAAGATATGGAAAACAGCGGAAATTTTACCACTTCCTAAGAAACCCAAACCAGTTACACCGTGTCCTAACTACACGCAACGCGGCGCCACGACGCGATAAAAGGCATCTTTTCCATGTTAATTAGAGTTTTTGTCATAACCAGCCGCGACGCGATGATTTCTGCGACGTCGCGGCTGGAACAACAACACAAAACATGGCAATGATAATCTCAGGTAGTGTTTATGTGCTTTATTTAATGTTAAAAGCGTGTAATGTGACTTTGAATATCATTTAGTGCTCACAGCTCTGTAACATACTGAAAGCAACAATGGATAATTCACCTCAGATCTTGAAATTAAACAAATGGAAACAAGAACGGTCAAACTGTGAACAAACAAGTATATTCTATGACAAAGATTGTTTTAGTAACTTAGTATGTATTTTTAGTAATGTTTAAATGGTATAATATTTGTGAATTTGATTATGTAGCTACTTATCCATTTCCTTGCGAGTGCTGTCAAGATTAATCTACACTTGCCGCGAGAGCCCGCCCACACACTGTTCTGATTGGCTGTGGGGTTTTTTTGATTGGTTTGTCGCATCTCGTAGTCGCGTTGTGTGTGGACAAACAAGTTGCTTGTCGCTGGAATCTTATCGTGTCGCGTTAGGACATGGTGTTAGACTGAACGATTTTAGACCAGTGGCACTCACTTCTGTTGCTATGAAGTGTTTTGAGTGGATTATTTTAAATCGTCTCAAAACACAAACCCAAGCCTACATGGACACATTACAGTTTGCTTATAGAGAGAAAAGGGGTGTGGAAGATGCTGTCACAACCTTCCTGAATGGAATTAACAAACACCTTGAAACACCTGCCTCTCATGTACGCATCCTGTTTGCAGACTTCTCTTCAGCTTTCAGTACCATCCAGTCACACATGTTGATAGAGAAGCTGACAAACATGGGTGTAAACCTCACTCTTGTAAAGTGGATTCAGGACTTTTTAACAGGCAGACAACAGTATGTGAGGGCAGGTCACAGTCAGTCAAGAACCATCATGACAAACACGGGAGTGCCACAAGGATGTGTTTTATCACCATTGTTATTTAATGATTGTGTCAGCCACCATTCCAACTGTTCACTGATTAAGTTTGCAGACGATGTTGCCCTAGTCAGTTTTTTAACAGATAATGAACAGGATTATAGGACTGAGGGCGACCGCTTCCATGAATGGTGCAATCAAAACTCACTAATTTTAAACATTTCAAAAACAAAATAAATGGTGATCGATTTTAGGAAAAGGCCCCCTCCACTGCAACCTGTTACTATTCAAGGGACAGTTATTGAGACTGTGGAGGAGTTTAAGTATCTGGGCACTATTATTGATCACAAACTCACCTGGTCTGCCAACACACTAGCAAGATACTCGAAAGCACAGCAACGGCTCTATTTTTTAAGGAAACTGCGTAGTTTTAATGCAGACATAACTCTGACATTGTTTTATTTAACTTTCATCCAGAGTGTGGTGACTTTTGCCATCCAGTGCTGGGGTGGGGGTCTTTCTGTCCAGAACAGGAACTTGCTAGACAAGGTGAGGAAAAGTACTGGATCCAATGTTAAAAGCATCTCCAACCTCACAGATCAGTATACCCTCGATTTGTCGTCAAGGGGTGCCCAGTATCTAAGCAGAGGATGAGTAAGTGGGTAATTGCTTGACCAGGTGAGTTTCTAGCATCTGTAAAACTGCATTCTACCATTTTAAAAATATATCTAAATTACGGCACATGCTTTCAATGCAAAATGCTGAACAGTTAGTTCATGCGTTCATGACCTCAAGGCTAGATTATTGTAATGCTCTACTGGGTGGTTGCCCTGCTCGCTTAATAAACAAACTCCAGCTGGTCCAAACCGCAGCAGCTAGAGTTCTTACTAGAACCAGGAAGTATGACCATATTAGCCCGGTTCTGTCAACACTGCACTGGCTCCCTATTAAACATCGTATACATTTTAAAATCTTGCTAATTACTTACAAAGCACTAAATGGTTTAGCTCCCCAGTACTTGAGCAAGCTCTTAACGCATTATACTCCATCACGTCTATTACGGTCTCAAAATTCTGGCCAGTTGATAATACCTAGAATATCAAAATCAACTGCAGGCGGTCGATCCTTTTCCAATTTAGCACCTAAACTCTGGAACAGTCTTCCTAGCATTGTTCGGGAAGCAGACACACTCTGTCAGTTTAAATCTAGACTAAAAACACATCTCTTTACTATGGCATACACATAGAACATTATCAATTTCTATTATTCAAATCAGTTAAATGATTGTTTTAGGCTGCATTAACTAGGTCAGCCGGAACCGGGTCCCATAACACCTGATGTACTCGTTACATCATAAGAAGAATGGCATCTACGCTAATGTTAATCTCTCTGTTTATCCCGAGGTTTACTGCAATCAGCCGGACCCGGGCCGTATCCGGACCAGATGGTGGCCCTTAGCCTAGACATGACCAACGCATCCCTGAAGTGTCTGTAGAGACCGTCTCAATTAAACTCCCCCCTGTAAATGCCGCATCGACACGACATCCTCATTAAATCCGTCTCCGGAGTGACGACTCCAATCTTTCGAATAATCTTGCGAATATCTTTCGATCTAATATGACTTCAGACCTGTAATGTTGCCAGAATCATAATCATACACTATTTGTTCGTCGGCCAGAGGAGAACTGGCACCCCGACTGAGCCTGGTTTCTCCCAAGGTTTTTTTCTCCATTCTGGCCCTGAAGGAGTTCAGACTTACAAGTCAGCTGTTCAGCTTTCTCCTATGGCTGTTCGGGCCCACTTCACTAGGAGTATGGCTGCTTCTAAAGCTTTTCTTTCATGAGTTTCTCTTCATGACATAAAATCCGCTCTCTTTATCCGCTCACCTTTGTCAGGTTTTACGACTTGGACTTGGGTACCAACTAGAGTGCTTTCTTCTTGAGTGTACTTCACACATACAGGCACTTGATAGTACGGCGGCATGGGTATGGGGTTCCCACAGCACCTCCACGCAGCTCGAGTTCCCTTGAAAGGGACCATCTCAGGTTACGACTGTAACCCTGGTTCCCTGAAGAGGGAACGAGACGCTGCATCACCCTGCCATACTCGATGCATGCCTGTGAGCGCCTTGCTTCAGCCTATCAGAAGCTAGCGCTGTTTGTTCCCGGTGTGCTTTATAGTTTCCTGGTCGTTGACATCACCCGCCTATGACGTTCCGTCACGCCAATGGACTGATTGCATTCGTGCTTCACGGTGTAATCACAGCGTTCCCACAGTGTCTCGACGCAGCGTCTCAATCCCTCTTCAGGGAACCAGGGTTACAATCATATCCTGAAACGTTTTGAAGAGAGAAAAAAAAAAATTTGGAAGAAAGGAAAGAAAGCTTCATTGGTGATTAAAAAAACCTGTAAAGAAAAGAAAAAAAATTTAAGACAAACTACAAGAGGACCTAAATCACTATGTATTTTTATTTCTCAATTTTAACTATTTCTAGATTTACATAGTAAATCCCTAATCAAGGTTTACTAAATTTCAGTTCATTTGATCAGAAGGTCAATGTGCTCAGTCGTAACTAAAGGCCGCACAGTTCACGCACTCACGTGATCAGACCAATCATCACTTTGTTTGAACCTAAAGGATCGGTTTTATGAAAGTGCATTGATTTGTTCCTATTCAGGCGACAGTCTTTCTGCTCGGTGGTTACAAACTCAAGTCTCTGCTTTTCTTTTGAACATTTGATGCATGTTGTCATATATCAGTGATATAAGTGAGTTTCTCTATATGTGATGTAAACAGTGTGTGTATATGTGCCATATAATGCAGAGTTAGTGAGTATTTAATCATATTTATGAGAGGAGCATGCTGGGAACTTTTCATTGGTCGGCTCCTAAACCCTTTACTGGACAAAAAATTGTTCCCTAAAGATAATGTTTTGTTGATTCATAATAATAGAATAATTTTAATAATAATATTGCCCCTGCCTATTATGACCAAAGAATAGATTTACACACATTTGATAGCCCCATTCATTTCAAGCCAATACGTTTATTACACAGTTATGTTATACAAACATTATATACCACCAGAAAATACACATTATATTCATATAAGTAGATTAGTCTATGTGGAAATTTATTTTTTCTCCACCGTTATATCTACGCTTTAACTGGTGCAAAATACAGTGTATCACAGATCACATCAGGTCATCTGTAATGCATCTGCTTGTTTAACACTTTTTGACCACCAGGTGGTGTTGTGAGCAGATGAAGCCTTGAGAAATGATCTCTTTTGTGAACCACTTCGCTGAAAAGCTTCAACGCTTCGTGAAGCTTCTTCTCGCCACCATTTTTTCTTGCTTTGATTATAGTTATTTATACTCTTCATGTAGTCATACTCATTGATCACTACAAAATTATTAAACTTCAGTTCATTTGATCAGAAGGTCAATGTGCTCAGTCGTAACAAAAAGGCTGCACATTTCACGCACTCACGTGATCAGACCAATCATCACTTTGAATGAACCAAAAGGATCGATTGATTGCAGTTCATTGATTTGTTCCTATTCAGGCGACAGTCTTTCTGCTCGGTGGTTACAAACTCAAGTCTCTGCTTTTCTTTTGAACATTCGATGCATGTTGTCATATATCAGTGATATAAGTGAGTTTCTCTATATGTGATGAAAACAGTGTGTATATATGTGCCATATAATGCAGAGTTAGCGAGTATTCAATCATATTCATGAGAGGAGCATGCTGGGAACTTTTCATTGGTCGGCTCCTAAACCTCTGCCCTTTACTGGACAAAACGTGGCCACGTGACTGGAGGCTCCAGGAAGTTTTTGAAGCATCTAATTAATATTCATGAGCACGCCTCCGCCATAGTAGGTTAGTCGCGGGCGCTGAACCGAGCAGCGTGATTTATCTCCATGGCTGCTCTTTTAGTTAGAAAATGCGGCGGTATCTTCGTGTCTTGTTCGTCTGCACGCTGTTAGTCTTCTGCTCGGTGCTCTATATATTTAATCAGCTGGTGTCGTCGCTGGAGAGCGCGAATAATCATCAGGCACGAGCGCAGCGGACACGCGCAGCGGATCCAGGCCTGAGCGAACGCGCGCACGATGACAGGTATGTAAACACAACCCAACACACACATACACACGATGTACAAAACCAACCTCACAACAAAACCACACACATTTACTACACAAACCGCCTCACGACAACACAGAACTGAGCTCATAAATACTGGACTCGTGATGTGACAGCTTTAAATGACTATAAATAAGGGAAATATCAACGAATGTTGCCTTTTATAGTAATTTAGTGCGGTTGGTACTTATTTCAGTGTCTGTTTTGTCGATTTAACAGTTGTTTGGGATTGATTTCTGGTGATGAGCCTTATTGTGTACTAATGGATAGTAGTTTGGTCACGCTGACGTTGTTTGTTGTTTGCTAACGTCTAATTAATATTCATAAGCTTCCATAGTAGTATCCGTTAATTCGCCCGCTGACTAGCGCCCTCCTACCGGTCTGCGTTTCAGCCAATCAGCGACGCCTACCGGGCGAACGTCATGTTCCGTAATTAATATTCAGGAGTCAGGTCATCTTGAGTTCATTTTGACAGATGTATGAAACAGTGCCCCCTAAAGACAGGTTTGCGTTTTATTATTATCCTCATTATTTGTGGTGTATTCACCGCTGAATGAGTTGACAGTGATTTTGACTTTATTTTTTTGTTGTTTGTTAAGTGGTTTTCAATCTTTTAGATGCCATGGACCTCCAAATATAATCATCCTCATGTGAAAAAGCAGATATATATTTTCATGTATAAAGACCCAATTTAGACTCATTTTAAACACTGTACCAATTTATAAAATATTATTTGGAAAATATTTATTATAAAATATATATTAAGTTATATGATTTTTTTTTTACTTTAGTACTATATTGTTTTATTTATTTAATCTAATTTTATAATTTCTTTATTTTATTAATAATATTATTTTATTATTACTTTTAGAATATTTTTATATATTATGTATATTTGTTTTTTGTTTGTTTATTTTTCATTTTATTTTTAGTTTAGTTTAGTTTCTATTAAGTTATATGCTTTTTTTATTTTAGCACCATACTGTTTTTATTTATTTATTTACTTATTTAAATCTAATTTTATATTAATTTTATTTCTTTTTTTATTTTATTAATAATATTATTTTATTTATATATATATATTTTTTTATTTTATTTTAGTTTTTATTAAGTTATATGATTTTTTTTTTTACTTTAATACCATACTGTTTTTATTTATTTATTTATTTAAATCAAATTTTTTTATTAATTAAATTTTTTTTTCATTTTATTTTAATTTCTGTATTTATTTTGGTATTATTGTATTATATTTTTTATTATTTTTATTTTATTTTATTTTTTATTTTTACTGGCCAACAGATTATTTGGAATATATATTATGTTATACAAATATATATTCTTTGGAAAATATTTAGTTTCTATTAAGTTATATGATTTTGTTTTTTTACTTTAGTACCATACTGTTTTTATTTATTTATTTAAATCTAATTTTATATTTTATATTTCATTTCCATTTTATTATAATTTGTGTGTTTTTTTGTATTTATTTTGATATTATTGTATTATATTTTGAGATTAATTTTATTAATTTTTATGTTATTTTTTTACTCAGTTTTTCTCCTCAACTCTTCCCAGGACCCCAGTTTGAAACCCTATATTTGTATTGATGTGTTATATATTGATTTGTCTGTGTGAAGAGGCTCATTATTCTTCATCTGAGCTGGACGTCAGGTTACTGACCGATTGTTGAGGGCGTCTCTGACTGAAACCCGTCTCTCCGGAGCTGAAGATGTTCATGTCGAGCCTGTTTGTCTCCCGTCAGGTGTAATTCAGGCTCTGTCTCTCATTGGAAGCCGTATGGGAGACTCCCGGCTGCCGCGTGCCGCATCGACTGCTTTACGGACTCGGCTCTTAGGTAGGCGGCGCTGACCGGACCTCCGGCTTCAGATCTAGATGCGTCTGTCTGTGGGGTTTGATGTTTAGCTGCGTCATGTAAACTCATTCCCAGCGAGTGCTGACCTCTGACCTGTGCGCTTCACCTGTGTGCAGGTCTCGTCTGGAGCCGGTCGGGCTGGCGGTGGTGGCCTGCGGATCCCGGCTGGAGGAAACGCTCACCATGCTGAAATCAGCCGTCCTCTTCGGCCGCAGACATTTGCACTTTCACATCTTCGCAGAAGACGACCTGCACGCCGGCTTCAGACAGGCGGTGAGCATGTTCATATGGCAGTTTTTAAAACGTTTAAAATTGTGCACGTTCTGAGAACATAGCGTTTATCGTAACTTAAAGCACAGCGTTGTTTTGTTATCTGAGAAGATGGAGATTTATAGTGAATATCATCAAACGGCTGAATAGTATATGAACTCAATATTTCCTAGGCATAATCTGAATCTGATTGAACGTGTTCATGTTTCTGAATGGTGTGTGTGTGGTGCAGCTGGAGTCGTGGCCGCAGAGGTTTCGCTCCCGGTTCATCTACAGCGTTTATCCCATCAGCTTCCCCAGCGAGAACGCCAGAGAGTGGAAGAGGCTCTTCAAACCCTGCGCTTCACAGAGACTCTTCCTTCCTGTGAGTACCTGACACGACCACGGACACACACGGTACCGTCAGCTCACCGCCACACACTCCTGTCCAGTGGTGTCGTCTACGCCGTATACCCACTTGGAAAGGTCATGGATTTCTGTATAGTGTGAGGATACGTAACAACATGGTTTTGTGACAGAACTTTCACTTTCGTTTATAACTCCAGCCCGTACGTTACACTTACTGTATAACGAACGTGACGTCTGCGTCTGCCGAATGCGTCGTCTGCGTCTGCCGAACGTGACGTCTGCGTCTGCCGAACGTGACGTCTGCGTCTCCCGAACGTGACGTCTGCTGAACGCGTCGTCTGCGTCTGCCGAAAGGGACGTCTGCCGAACGCGTCGTCTGCGTCTGCCGAACGTGACATCTGCTGAACGCGTCGTCTGCGTCTGCCGAAAGTGACGTCTGCCGAACGTGTCGTCTGCGTCTGCCGAACGTGACGTCTGCGTCTGCCGAACGTGACGTCTGCGTCTGCCGAACGCGTCGTCTGCGTCTGCCGAACGCGACGTCTGCGTCTCCCGAACGTGACGTCTGCTGAACGCGTCGTCTGCGTCTGCCGAAAGTGACGTCTGCCGAACGCGTCGTCTGCGTCTGCCGAACGTGACGTCTGCGTCTGCCGAACGTGACGTCTGCTGAACGCGTCGTCTGCGTCTGCCGAAAGTGACGTCTGCCGAACGCGTCGTCTGCGTCTGCCGAACGTGACGTCTGCTGAACGCGTCGTCTGCGTCTGCCGAAAGTGACGTCTGCCGAACGTGTCGTCTGCGTCTGCCGAACGTGACGTCTGCGTCTGCCGAACGTGACGTCTGCGTCTGCCGAACGCGTCGTCTGCGTCTGCCGAACGCGACGTCTGCGTCTGCCGAACGCGACGTCTGCGTCTCCCGAACGTGACGTCTGCTGAACGCGTCGTCTGCGTCTGCCGAAAGTGACGTCTGCCGAACGCGTCGTCTGCGTCTGCCGAACGTGACGTCTGCGTCTGCCGAACGTGACGTCTGCTGAACGCGTCGTCTGCGTCTGCCGAACGCGACGTCTGCGTCTGCCGAAAGTGACGTCTGCCGAACGCGTCGTCTGCGTCTGCCGAACGTGACGTCTGCGTCTGCCGAAAGTGACGTCTGCCGAACGCGTCGTCTGCGTCTGCCGAACGTGACGTCTGCGTCTGCCGAACGCGTCGTCTGCGTCTGCCAAACGTGACGTCTGCGTCTCCCGAACGCGACGTCCGCGTCTGCCGAACGTGACGTTTTGCCTCTGCCACATCACTCGTTCGTCTGCCTGAACTTGATGTCTGCATTTGCTGGAAGGGGGTTTCAATAATGTGGATAAAAAAATAAACACTCTGAACCCCAAGTAAATTTACACAAACTGAGAAAGTCAGAAAGTGTTAGGTTGTGCTCCACTCTCCTCCTATTTACTTCTTTAGGCTATTTACTTAACTGTTTAATAATTTGCTTAATTTTATTAACATGAAGAAGTCTCAAACACCAGTCTATTATTCACTGCAGAAAGTGAAAGTAAACTGACCGAGCTTTTCTGACGCTAGGCCTATATTCTCTCAGAGACGTCGAGAAACTAATTTACTTAAACACATGCTAACGGAATATAACTTTATAAATTATACATTTATATAAATGTATTTTTTTAATATTTCCCTTGTGGCCCATACGTTGTGAAATGAGAAGAGAAGTATTTAGTTGTTTTTGAAACGGCGTTTGAAAAAAGCAGTTCTTAATTTTCATAAACTGATTATTGCAGTGGTCAGATAGACTATAGGCTATTAGACTGATATAATTTTAATTAGGCCTATAATTGTCTAATAATGAGAAATTAACTTTTAAAGGCACTATATAAAATTTATTTATTATTATTATTATTATTATTATTAGACCTAAATGTTTTTAAAGCCTTTTCAAGGGCAAATAATCTCTCTAATCTTTATGATCATCACAGCTCGTGATGCCCTAAAGTATGAAATAATTGCAGTGCAAACGAATTGTAGCTTATATTAATTCAATAATAAAAGTAGCCTAATAATAATAATAATAGTTCTCATTTTCACTGCTGTCATTTTGTTGGATCTCCTTACAGGACCTGCAAACGTCAACTCTTTTGTTACACAATAAAAATTACAATTCATAAACGCAGAGTAATTCAACGTGTAAATGAAACACGGTCATCCGATGTGCGGAGACAGGACTGTTTGCATCATAAATAAGTCTTATTACACTAGTAAAACCTTCATAACTGCAATTAAACAATAATCCAAACAAACTACCTGTTCAATAACTAGTAGGCTATTAGCACTACTATTTTTTCTATTCTATTTACAGGATCTACAGAAACCGTCTCATATCAGTTAATGCGATCGTGATCGTGTAGGCCTACATTAAAATTATAAATGATAAAAACACAATAACAACCCCAACAATAAAAATAAAATAAAATACCTATAGGCTATCAAAAAAGTTTCCCCACATATTATCTTTGTGGGGGCATTTGGTCCTCACAATGTGGGTTAAACAAGAATTCACACACACAAATACAATCACAGACGCAGACGTCACGGTATAAGACAGACGCAGACGTCACGGTCATTGAGAGGAATGAGTGGAGGGAAAGTAAATTGAGCAGTGTTGAGTAGCGTGTTATAATACGTGTTAGCGGAAAAAAATTAATAACTTCACTGCTACACGTGAATGACATAACGTCTGAGTCAACACTTCACCGCCACACGTGATTTACGTGACGTCTGCGTCACGTCTACGCCTTAAATTGAATGGAATAAATAACAGAATAGAAAAAAAAAATTAAGACGTTCATTGAGACGAGTGCATGTAGCAAAGTCATCTTTTTGACCCATTTGACGCCATATGAAGCGCGCGTGACACTTGTGGTGTTTCAGCGTCTGCCGTCTATGAGGGCATGGACACATGAACTTCACAAGCGTTTCATCATTTCATTGGATAACACTATCGTCATTCATTCGTCACACACACAGAAACACTAAGATCTACACGACAACCCGTCAAAATAAAAGTTCGGTCTAACTTGAAGAAATTATAACAGACATATATTACTATTGCACAGTACTTCAATTAATAATAATAATAAATACAGTTTATTAAAACTCAAATGTCTTTACAACCCGCCAAAATAAAAGTTCGGTCTAATTGAATAAATTACGAAAAAAATTGCACAGTAAAATGTACTTCTTAAAGTAATAATAATAATAAAATCTATTTTAAAGGAATAATCACACAAGTTTTCATGCATGTTTTAATTTAAACAGTAAACTGAAAAAAAATTGTTTTTATTTGATTACATTTTAAGATTAACTAAATTATTAGCTTTACAAATTGATTTGATTTGGCATTTTCACTGTCACAAGATAAAAATGTATATAATTAGTATTATTATCATTTAAAATGCAGTAAATGGTTAAACATTTCTTTGTCTTACATGGACCTGTTGATATAAAAATAAAAAGTTATTTTTACATTTTTGAGCCAAATCTCAAAATTGTCCTATGGTGTGACTGTCTCAAGCATGGTTCAATAAATTACAACTTTTATAAGCTAAAAATAAAAGCATACAAATGTTAATAAATACTTCAGGCATAATTGTACAAGTGTCTGGTTTAGTAAATGACAATCATTTTTTCATCCATCCATTTCTAAAAGCGTAGGAACTTGATACAGAAAACCATGTGACACCATCCTGATTTTAAATCGGGCAATTTCACGGACAACTTTGATTAGTTGAAGGACCCAATTCAAGGTCATGTTACTGAAGCACATGGTAAGATTTTGTCTCACTTTTTTGGAACCACTATAAAAGTGTTAATTTCTTAATTCTTTCTGCCACACCATAGGACACATTTCAGTAAAAATGTTCAAAAAACAGTGAAAGAATAGCTAAAGTTAGTGACCCCTTATATTTCCTCAAACATCAGATGTCACACTACATAACAATATACATTTTTTTCTTCAAAAGTGGTGTTTTACTGCCCATTTGCATTTGCCCTTTATATTCTCTGTCCTCCTGACAGTAAAATAAACCACAATAAAGGTTCAGTGGGGAAAACCGTGATTAAACCGCCAGAATCTTAACAGAAAATCACAGTATACTCACTACAGAAAACTAGAGTACACCACCAGGCCTGTTAAAATACACTCTGGACCATTACACACAATATAGGCGTTTATGAGACATAAAAAGATCAGGATTGATAAATTACTCACACTTTGACACACATTCTGTTCAGTAAATCTGCCTGAATCCTGATGATTTAAAGGATTAGTTCACTTCAAAATGAACATTTCCTGATCATTTACTCACCCCATCTCATCCAAGATGTTCATGTCTTTCTTTCTTCAGTGGAAAAGAAATTAAGTTTTTTGAGGAAAACATTCCAGGATTTTTCTCCACATAATGGACTTCAATGGGAACCAACGGTTGAAGGTCCAAATCAATGCAGTTTCAGAGGAAGGGCTTCAGAGGCTCTGCACGATCCCAGACGAGGAATAGGGTCTTATCTAGACAAACCATCGGACATTTAAAAAAAACATTTATATACTTTTTAACCTCAAATGCTCGACTTCGGCGTTGTTCTTCTTCACGTCCGTGACGTAGGTGGATGTACCGACCCAGTGTTAAAATGGACGTGCAAAGCTGTGTAAAGCAACGTCGAACAATTTGAAGTTGGAGATGGAGGTTTTTTTGTGAAGAGCGTTTGCATTAGTCCTCACACGTTCGCTTGGGGCGGTACTTCTGCCTACGACCTGACCTTTCCAACGTGATTACGCAATCCGTGTCACGCCGCAGAGCAGGTTAGGTTAAAAATTAGGTTTTTTTTTTAAATGTCCGATGGTTTGTCTAGATAAGACCCTATTCCTCGTCTGGGATCGTGCAGAGCCTCTGAAGCCCTTCCTCTGAAACTGCATTGATTTGGACCTTCAACCGTTGGTCCCCATTGAAGTCCATTATGTGGAGAAAAATCCTGGAATGTTTTCCTCAAAAAACTGAATTTCTTTTCCACTGAAGAAAGAAACACATGAACATCTTGGATGAGATGGGGTGAGTAAATTATCAGGAAATTTTCATTTTAAAGTGAACTAATCCTATAAGCAGGTTTTTTTTGCTCTACTTTGAGGTTTGAGTTCATTTTGTGCACTATATACTGTATATACGAATAGAAAGTTCAGAAGAACAGCTTTTGCAACATTGTACTACCATTCAAAAGTTTTGGGTCAGTACAAATTTTTTTTTTTTGGGAAAGAACTTAAAGAAATGAATACATTTATTCACCGAGGATGCATTAAATTGATCAAAAGTGACAGTAAAGACATTTGTAAAGACATCTTTTGAACTTTCTATTCGTCAAAGAATCCTGAAATATGAAATTTTCAACACTGATAATAATCATAAATGTGTCTTGAGCATCAGATCCTCATATGAGAATGATTTGTGAAGGATCATGTGACACTGAAGACTGGAGTAATGATGATAAATTCAGCTTTGATCACAGGAATAAATTACACTTTACTATATATTCACATAGAGAACAGCTGATTTACACTGGAGTAATATTTCACTGTTTTACTGGATTTATGATCAGATAAATGCAGCCTTGGTGACCAGAAGAGACTTCTTCTAAAAACATTAAAAATCTTTCTGAGCTGCAGTTTTTCAACTGGGAATATGTGACTTCACTTGAAGTAAATGTCATTATGACTGCGGTGAGCGAGACGCTCGTGCTTTGGCCGTGTGACCCTTTGAAGTTTGCGTGTGGAATCGAGAGCAGAACGTGGTGATTTTCCTCCTGGCCGCGTGTGTTTAAAGTGACCGATCCGGTGTCTCAGCTCATTCTGAAGCAGGTGGACTCTGTGCTGTACGTGGACACGGATATCCTGTTCCTGCGGCCGGTGGAGGACGTCTGGAGCTTCCTGTCGGCGTTCAACGGCAGTCACGTGGCCGCCATGGCCCCCGAGCACGAGGAGCCGCGGATCGGCTGGTACAACCGCTTCGCCCGACACCCGTACTACGGCCGGACCGGCGTCAACTCTGGAGTCATGCTCATGAACATGACACGCATCAGAGACAAACTCTTCAGGGTGAGGGACGGGACAAGACACAATGATTACAGTGATAACCAGTGTCTATTGCATCTCAATGCACACACTTTCTCTTATATGAATATATAAATTATAACCTTAAAATGATACAAATATATTATGTAATAAAAGTTTTAATTCACTAAAGAGTATTATCACTTCTAATACAATAAAATAACTGATGACAATCCTTTAAAACATGCATTATCTTGTATAAATACATAGATTTTAAACCTTAAATCTTGATGTTGATAAACCACACGTGTGTGTGTGTGTGTGTGAGCGTCCGCCAGCAGATGGCGCTGTTGCTCTTCCTGTCTCTGTTGTTCTTCTGCTGATCAGATTTATGATTATTTTCTCCATTCTCCATTATGTTTTCTTCATGCGTTTATTCGTCATACATGAGAGTAATTATTCACAAACACACACAGATGATTATCTGATGGACTGATGAGTACAGGGAGAAAAAGAGACATTCACTGTGTGTGTGTGTGTGTGTTTGTGTCTGCGTGTGTTTATGTGTGTGTCCGCGTGTATGTGTAAGTGTGTGTTTGTGTGTGTGTTTGTGTCTGCGTGTGTTTGTGTGTGTGTGCGCGTGTATGTGTGTGTGTGTATGTTTGTGTGTGTGTGTGTGTGTTTGTGTCTGTGTGTGTTTATGTGTGTGTGTGCGCATGTGTGTGTGTGTGTGTTGTTTCAGTGTGTGTGTTGTTTCAGTGTGTGAGTGTGTGTGCGTGTGTGAGTTTGTGTCTGCGTGTGTTTATGTGTGTGTGCGCGTGTATGTGCAAGTGTGTGTGTGTGTGTGTCTGCGTGTGTTTATGTGTGTGTGTGTTGTTTCAGTGTGTGTGTTGTTTCAGTGTGTGTGTGTGTGTTGTTTCAGTGTGTGTGTTGTTTCAGTGTGTGTGTGTGTGTGTGTGTGTGTTGTTTCTGTGTGTATGCATGTGTGTGTGTGTGTGTTGTTTCTGTGTGTATGCGTGTGTGTGTACTTAACCATATTTTGGGAACAAATTAGTACCCATAAGTGAGCAAAACAACAAAATCTCCTAAAACCTTCCTTTAAGGACTTACTCATTTGTAAAACTGGTATAAAAAAGTGTGTGTGTGTGTAACAGAACGACGTGACGGCAGTGGATCTGAAGTGGGCCGATCTGCTGATGCCTCTGCTTCACAAATACAAGCTCAACATCACCTGGGGAGACCAGGACCTGCTCAACATCATATTCCACCATAACCCAGGTACACCAGGTCACATGATCACTACACCATCATCATTACAGTGAGGTCATGTGACATCTATATCTCACTGTAACCCCTCTCTCGCTCCGGATCCACAGAGAGTCTGTTTGTGTTCCCGTGCCCGTGGAATTACCGGCCGGATCACTGTATCTACGGCAGCAACTGTGCCGCCGCCGAGCAGCACGGCATCTACATTCTCCACGGCAACCGAGGGGTTTACCATGACGACAAGCAGCCGGCGTTCAGAGCCGTTTATGACATCATTCAGCAGGTATGATCGGGTTATTATCGTTAACTAAAACAAACTAATGTCTCTTCTGCTCACCAAGGCTGCGTTTATCTGATCATAAATACAGTAAAACAGTGAAATATTACTCCAGTGTAGATCAGCTGTTCAAAGCTGATTTTCAGCATAAAATCCTCATATGAGAGTGATTTGTGAAGGGTCATGTGACACTGAAGACTGGAGTAATGATGATAAATTCAGCTTTGATCACAGGAATAAATTACACTTTACTATATATTCACATAGAGAACAGCTGATCTACACTGGAGTAATATTTCACTGTTTTACTGTATTTATGATCAGATAAATGAGCAGAAGAGACTCTTTCAGAAACATTAAAAAATTCCAATAAATGATTGTATTATTACTGTATATGTAGTTTTCTTTAAAAAATGTAAAAATCTTATTTATTCCAAACATTTGTCTGGCAGTGTAGGCATATCAAAAAACACAAAAACACTTTCAGAAACAAAATTACTAAAACTTTAGCTAAAATCACAATGTAAACAGAAAATACAAACGAATGCAGGATGTTTAGTAGCTTAATGTTCATTGTTCATTTTTATATTGCTCAGTTATTATTGTGCGGTTATTTTCTGGTCGTCTCCCACCGTGAGAGTTTAATATCCATTAGCCGGATTTGTGTAACCCATAAAATCTAATTAGACGCTGTTAATCTGGGAAGGATCCTCGGGTGCGTGCCGACACACACTCATGACCCAGCGCTCAGTGTGTGTCTGGATCCACACCTGCTCAGGTGCGCTGACGGTCTCTGATGGTCTCGTGACCGGCGCTCAGTGTGTGTCCTGATCCACACCTGCTCAGGTGCGCTGACGGTCTCTGATGGTCTCGTGACCCAGCGCTCAGTGTGTGTCCTGATCCACACCTGCTCAGGTGCGCTGACGGTCTCTGATGGTCTCGTGACCCAGCGCTCAGTGTGTGTCCTGATCCACACCTGCTCAGGTGCGCTGACGGTCTCTGATGGTCTCGTGACCCAGCGCTCAGTGTGTGTCCTGATCCACACGTGCTCAGGTGCGCTGACGGTCTCTGATGGTCTCGTGACCGGCTCTCAGTGTGTGTCCAGATCCACACCTGCTCAGGTGCGCTGACGGTCTCTGATGGTCTCGTGACCCAGCGCTCAGTGTGTGTCCGGATCCACACCTGCTCAGGTGCGCTGACGGTCTCTGATGGTCTCGTGACCCAGCGCTCAGTGTGTGTCCGGATCCACACCTGCTCAGGTGCGCTGACGGTCTCTGATGGTCTCATGACCGGCTCTCAGTGTGTGTCCTGATCCACACCTGCTCAGGTGCGCTGACGGTCTCTGATGGTCTCGTGACCCAGCGCTCAGTGTGTGTCCGGATCCACACGTGCTCAGGTGCACTGACGGTCTCTGATGGTCTCGTGACCCAGCGCTCAGTGTGTGTCCGGATCCACACGTGCTCAGGTGCGCTGACGGTCTCTGATGGTCTCTGATGGTCTCGTGACCCAGCGCTCAGTGTGTGTCCGGATCCACACCTGCTCAGGTGCGCTGACGGTCTCTGATGGTCTCGTGACCGGCGCTCAGTGTGTGTCCTGATCCACACCTGCTCAGGTGCGCTGACGGTCTCTGATGGTCTCGTGACCCAGGGCTCAGTGTGTGTCCGGATCCACACCTGCTCAGGTGCACTGACGGTCTCTGATGGTCTCATGACCCAGCGCTCAGTGTGTGTCCTGATCCACACCTGCTCAGGTGCGCTGACGGTCTCTGATGGTCTCGTGACCCAGCGCTCAGTGTGTGTCCTGATCCACACCGGCTCAGGTGCGCTGACGGTCTCTGATGGTCTCGTGACCCAGCGCTCAGTGTGTGTCCTGATCCACACCTGCTCAGGTGCGCTGACGGTCTCTGATGGTCTCGTGACCCAGCGCTCAGTGTGTGTCCTGATCCACACCTGCTCAGGTGCGCTGACGGTCTCTGATGGTCTCGTGACCCAGCGCTCAGTGTGTGTCCTGATCCACACCTGCTCAGGTGCGCTGACGGTCTCTGATGGTCTCGTGACCCAGCGTTCAGTGTGTGTCCGGATCCACACCTGCTCAGGTGCGCTGACGGTCTCTGATGGTCTCGTGACCCAGCGCTCAGTGTGTGTCCTGATCCACACCGGCTCAGGTGCGCTGACGGTCTCTGATGGTCTCGTGACCCAGCGCTCAGTGTGTGTCCTGATCCACACCTGCTCAGGTGCGCTGACGGTCTCTGATGGTCTCGTGACCCGGCGCTCAGTGTGTGTCCGGATCCACACCTGCTCAGGTGCGCTGACGGTCTCTGATGGTCTCGTGACCCGGCGCTCAGTGTGTGTCCGGATCCACACCTGCTCAGGTGCGCTGACGGTCTCTGATGGTCTCGTAACCCGTCGTTCAGTGTGTGTCCTGATCCACACCTGCTCAGGTGCGCTGACGGTCTCTGATGGTCTCGTGACCCAGCGCTCAGTGTGTGTCCGGATCCACACCTGCTCAGGTGCGCTGACGGTCTCTGATGGTCTCGTGACCCAGCGCTCAGTGTGTGTCCGGATCCACACCTGCTCAGGTGCGCTGACGGTCTCTGATGGTCTCGTGACCCGGCGCTCAGTGTGTGTCCGGATCCACACCTGCTCAGGTGCGCTGACGGTCCCGGGACTCTCGCTCTCCGTCTGCCGCTCCAAACGCTCTAATGAGCTCAGATGTCTGTTGGACCGGCCTCTGTTTGCGCTCGCTGGCACTCCTCGCTCTCGGTTTCTACGCGTCTGGACGGCTTTAGGTTGCCAGGGATTTTTACGAATCCAGCTGGCATCTTTGGAATATCAGGATTTGTTTGCAGGGTTTGTGAGTCTTTTCCCCCACAGTTCACACTCGGTTTGATAGTTGTGTTTCCTCTTCTGTGATTGAGTGAAAGTTGAGAGTGGCATGAAATAATACAGATAATAATACAGATAATACAGCAAATATGCAGCGCAGTGTTATTTGTCTTTCAAACTGGTGAAAAGTTCAGAGAAAGCAGTGTAAATAATAAAAAAGATTAAAATAAATAAATAAAATTATATTACAATAAATACATGAATAATTTGATTAAAATAAGTAAATAAATAATAAATATATATTAATATATATAATATATTAATAATATAAATAATAAAAATAAATAACTAACTAACTAACTATATTAAAATAAATAAGAAATAAGAGAAGAAATGCAGAAATTTTTGAGTGTGTGTGTGTGAGTCAGTGAGTGTGTGTGTGTGTGTGTGTGTAAGAGTGTGTCTGTGAGTGTGTGTGTGTGTAAAAGTGTGTCTGTGAGTGAGTGTGTGTGTGTGTTTGGTCATTATGGTCAGTGTTGTGCTCCTATCACAGGAAGTATCTACACCATTAGCTAAATGAGAGCAGCCATTAGCGCCGGCCCATGATTCAGCAGCGAAGCGTCTCATCGTTTCTGCCCACCAGCCAGAGACACACAGGAAGAGCTCCGGTCCATCAGGAGTGTGGCACACATTCAGTGTGTGTTATTCCCCACAGAAACAGCACATTTATTTCGCTTTATACATTTCTTGTTTTTGCGCTTTCCCACATACACACACACTTACACACACACACACACACACACTCACTCACACTCACACACACACTCACAGACACACACACTCACAGACACGCGCACACACACACTCATTCACTCACTCACTCACACACACTCACAGACACACACTCACACACACTCACAGACACACACTCACACACACACACACTCTCACACACACACACTTACTCACTCACACTCTCACACTCACACACATTCACTCACACACACACTCACACACACACACTCACTCACACACACACACTCACTCACACTCTCACACACACACACACTCACTCACTCACACTCACACACACACACTCACTCACACACACACACACACACACACTCACTCACACTCACACACACACACACACACTCACGCACACACACACACACACACACTCACTCTCACACACACACTCACTCTCACTCACTTACTCACACAACACAGTTCAGTTCAGTGACAGTGTCAGTGTTGCAATTTCCATCAAGTTCATAAAGAAAGTTCAGTAATTGTATTATGATTATTATCATTATTGATGGATTGGTTCTGTTATTCAGCGTTACACTGACTGAACGAGCGTCTGAGAGAGTTTGTGGCACATGACTCTCTTCTGTCTGGCTTTCAGTTTCCGTTTGAAGAAGATCCAGTGCGTGGTCTGCTCGTCCCGCTGGAGGAGAAGCTGAAGAGCGCCGAACACACGTACTGCGGCCGGGCCCGGCACGCCTTCACCAAACGCCTGCGCCAGAGCGTCGCAGAGCTCCAGACAGAGAGCGCGCTGGAGGTTTGAGCTTTAATACTGTACGGATCAGAGCCACGGGCCGCTGACGTCTCTGTGATGATGAACCCGGACGATCAGTGTTAATACTGCTCATGCTTTTCCCTGAGGATCTCTCAGAACAAATTCAAAGAAAACATTGCAGAAGACTTAATATCTTCAGTCTTTCTGCTTCTCCAGTAAATGTGTCTTGATTTGAGAATGTTTGTAAGACAGAAACACTGAGGAAGAGCAGCATTTGGACGTGTCTGGTTAGGACAGATATATATTTTAATAAGAACATCATGACTGAGACTCATGGGATATAATGTGATTCCACATCTGCACTCAATTATAAGTTATACTTAATATTATTGGACTTCTTCATAACCTTCACGCACCAGAAGCCCACGTTCATCTCCATCTCTAGTTCTCCATGATATTCAGTGTTTTTTTCTGAATACTAAACAAGCTATTATGAATGTGAAAATCAGTTTTACACGAAGGTTGATACATTTGTATTGTAATTGTTCTTTATAACGCATAAATGTGGGATTTTATGATTGTTTGTGATGCTCAATACTATTTGAAAATGATTTTTATTTGAATTATTATTATTCGATTTTTGTGATTCCAGTGAATCTACAGCTTGTCTTTGGGTGAAAACATCGGGTCATATTTCACCCATAGATATATTTATATGTTAAATCAGTATAAATTAAATTATTTTAACCAGTATAAATGAAAGGTGTTGTTAGATTCATGCATTTAATCATTCAGGTCGTATGTAATATTAAATAATGTGCTCTGAAAATATTTTACAGATTAATTTAAATGTAGAAGAAAACAACCCAGAGGTTGAAGATGCATCTGTAAATGTCTGTGGTTAGAATCTAAGATCATCTGTATTGTCTCAAACATCAGATGTGTCTGAATAAAACGGTATATTTTTCTAATAAAAGTCACTTCTCTCTGAATTCCTTTGCATGGTCTGTTCATTAGAGAAAGAGCAGAGGATCACACTGAGGACTGATGCCAGCAGGTTCAGTGTTCAGGGTCAGCTGATCTGATGAAGTTCAGGTAATACAGGCACTGAGAAACTGAGAAAGAAATCTTTATTTGGGAGAAACTCTGCACTCGTCTTTCTGACTGTATTTGACACGGTTGGTAGTGTTTTACCAAAATACCATAAAGATAATCAAATCAAAGTTAACAGACAGATGGATGGATGGGTGGGTGAGTGGGTGAGTGGATAGATGATGGATGGGTGGATGGGTGGGTGAGTGGATAGATGATGGATGGATGGATGGGTGGGTGAGTGGATAGATGATGGATGGATGGATGGGTGGGTGAGTGGATAGATGATGGATGGGTGGATGGGTGGGTGAGTGGATAGATGATGGATGAGTGGATGGGTGGGTGGATGGATGGATGGATAGGTGGATGAATGGGTGAGTGGATGGATGATGGATGGATGGGTGAGTGGATGGATGGGTGATGGATGATGGGTGGATAGATGATGGATGGGTGAGTGGATGGGTGGATAGATGATGGATGGATGATGGATGGATGGATGATGGATAGGTGGATGGGTGAGTGGATGGATGCATGGATAGATGATGGATGATGAGTGGATAGATGATGGATGGGTGAGTGGATGGGTGGATAGATGATGGATGGGTGGATGGGTGAGTGGATGGGTGGATAGATGATGGATAGGTGGATGGGTGAGTGGATGGATGCATGGATAGATGATAGATGGATGATGGGTGGATAGATGATGGATGGGTGGATAGCTGATGGATGGGTGGATGGATGATGGGTGGATAGATGGATGGATGGATGGATAGATGATGGATGGATGATGGATGGGTGGATAGATGATGGATGGGTAAGTGGATGGGTGGATAGATGATGGATGGGTGGATGGATGATGGGTGGATAGATGATGGATGGATGGATGGATGGATGGATGGATGGATGGATGGGTGAGTGAATGGATGGGTGGATAGATGATGGATGGGTGAGTGGATGGGTGGATGGATGGATGGATGGATGGGTGGATGGATGATGGATGGATGGGTGGATAGATGGGTGAGTGGATGGGTGGATAGATGGGTGAGTGGATGGGTGGGTGGGTGGATGGGTGGATAGATGATGGATGGATGATGGATAGGTGGATGGGTGAGTGGATGGATGCATGGATAGATGATGGATGATGGGTGGATAGATGATGGATGGGTGAGTGGATGGGTGGATAGATGATGGATGGATAGATGATGGATGGGTGGATGGGTGAGTGGATGGGTGGATAGATGATGGATGGATAGATGATGGATGGGTGGATAGCTGATGGATGGGTGGATGGATGATGGGTGGATAGATGGATGGATGGATGGATAGATGATGGATGGATGATGGATGGGTGGATAGATGATGGATGGGTAAGTGGATGGGTGGATAGATGATGGATGGGTGGATGGATGATGGGTGGATAGATGATGGATGGATGGATGGATGGATGATGGATGGGTGAGTGGATGGGTGGATGGATGGATGGATGGATGGATGGATGGGTGGATGGATGATGGATGGATGGGTGGATAGATGGGTGAGTGGATGGGTGGGTGGGTGGATGGATGGGTGGATAGATGATGGATGGATGATGGATGGATGGGTGGATAGATGGGTGAGTGGATGGGTGGGTGGGTGGATGGGTGGATAGATGATGGATGGGTGGATGGATGAGCGGTCGGTTGAGATGGCGACGCGGCTCACGGCAGAATCGCACCATCGATGGAGCCCAGACATGAACTATAGCAATGACCCAGATGCTGGAAACCCAGGAGCAGTCTGGGTAATGGATGAGCTGCCAGAATCCGAGCAGAAACTGGAGCGCGAGCGATCAGGATTGTTTTTGATTTGACAAGGCTGACCGGAGAGAGAGATCATGTCACGTGTGTCTCTGTTTGGAGCGTTTCCATTGGCTGTTCCCAGAAAGATGCAGTTGCACACACAGACATTTATAGAGTCAATATTTCTGTTAGTCAGGTCTCAGTGCACAAATGAAGGGGAACACGGCTTGACATTTCTGACATTTTAAGGTGGATATTAAACGCCTGCCTGTCATTCTCATCATTAATGAACACAGAACTGCTTTATATTCAGATCATGATCAGCTTCAGTCTGATATTACAGCACAAGATTCACAGTTCCAGCCCACAGCGAGATGTTGTTTGAGTCATTGTGTGGATCTGTCCTGCAGTTTCCAGCCGTTGGGATCTCGTATTCTTCCCGTAATTGGACTGAGATGACTCTCATGTTGAGCTTTATGGCTCATCTGAGGAAGAAATCATGCACTGTATATAACTGTAGTTATATAATAGACCATCAATCATTTCAGTGGAGCTTCTGTTAGCTGGAAACGTGCCCTCTGGCTCTGATCAATGAGCCGCTTCAACACTGTGTTATTGTGCTGAGACTCAGAGTTGAGTTATGGAGCTGAGCTTTGATTGGGAATCGTGTGTATGGATGAGTCTGAAACGACCACATGTTCTTCCTCAGTGTTTTGGTCTTGTTTCCCAGAACACATGTCAGGAGATGAAGGAGCCGATGTGTTCTCCAGGCCTCCGTGTGTCCGCGGCTCCTGCCAGACGAGGCATCTGGTGTTTCTGAGGCCCCGGTGCCCGTGTCGCTGCTTTTGACACAATGAACCAATTACGACTGGCACACGGGCACATTCTCACTGTGATCTGACCCCGTTACACACTCAGTACGGTCTAAAGTTTGGAATAATTCAGGTGTTTTTAATGTTTCTGAAAGAGTCTCTTCTGCTCAGCAAGGCTGCATTTATACAGTAAAAAATACAGTAAAAATTGTGAAATATTTGTACGATTTAAAATATAAATATGCATTTAAAAAAATTACTAAAACAACAACAAAAAAATACTAAAATGTAAATATAAATGTACATTAAAAATACTAAAACAAAAAACTAACTGACAAAAGGTTTGGAATAATTGACATTTTTTAATGTTTGTGAAAGATTCTCATCAAGGCTGCATTTATACAGTAAAAATTGTGAAATAGTTAATAATAATTTATTTTAGTTTAGATTAGATTAAAAAAAATACAAATATATAGCCCTTTAAAAAATAAAAATTACTAAAACAAAATAAAACTAATAAAAATGTCAAAAAACACAAATAAAATTTAAATATATATGGAAAATATAAATATGCAATTACTAAAACAACCAAAAAAATGATTAGAACTTAACTAAAATTAAAATGTAAATATAAATGTACATTAAAAAATACTAAAACAAAAAGCTAATAAAACTGACAAAAGTTTGGAATAATTGAAATTTTTTAATGTTTCTGAAAGTCTCTTCTGCTCATTTATCTGATCATAAATCCAGTAAAACAGTGAAATATTACTCCAGTGTAGATCAGCTGTTCTCTATGTGAATATATAGTAAAGTGTAATTTATTCCTGTGATCAAAGCTGAATTTATCATCATTACTCCAGTCTTCAGTGTCACATGACCCTTCACAAATCATTCTAATATGAGGATTTTATGCTCAAGACACATTTATGATTATTATCAGTGTTGAAAACAGTTCATATTTCTGTGGAAACCGTGATAGATTTTATTTTTCAGGATTTTTTGATGAATAGAAAGTTCAAAAGAACAGCATTTATTTGAGATAGAATCTTTCGTAACATTATAAATGTCTTTACTGTCACTTTTCATCAGTTTAATGCGTCCTTACTTTCTTTAATTTCTAAATTCAGCTTTGATCACAGGAGTAAATTACACTTTACTATATATTCACATAGAGAACAGCTGCTTTACACTGGAGTAATATTTCACTGTTTTACTGGATTTATGATCAGATAAATGCAGAAGAGACTCTTTCAGAAACACTGAAAATGACCTTTGACCTGATTTTGATCTGACTGATGGCCTGCTCTCCTGGTTTGGATGCTGATTATGAGTTTAATATCTTGATTCATAGACCGCCGTGTCATTATAGCTTCACATTAGATCTCTGCAGTTGTTCTGAATCTGACTTTAATGATAATAATAATTACAAACATGGGTGTCAGTTTGACGACGGCGAGTCCTTGAGAAACGCTCCTCAGGAAGGTTTGATCTTCTGCTGATGGTCAGTGCGTTCTCTTGTTCTTCTGAGGCTTCGGCCTGAGGCGTGAGCTAATGAAGCCATCATTCATCTCAAACTCTTTCACCTGATCTGTAGTTTTTAATTGTTTTCCAGTGAATCTAATGACTGTCTCCGGCGTGATGGATCGACGTGGCCTGGAGGGAAGCTTGTTTTCCAATTATTGCTTCAGATCTGTGATGAAATATCAAACTCGTGTTCCCATCGATACGTGTGAAGATTCTCCAAGCGGACTCGGCACACGAGCCTCGGACACACAGGCGTGAGTTATTTTAATAAGGAGTTGATGTTTCTGATCTGAATTCAGGAGCGGTGGGACTGTCAGATCGTGTAATGAAGTCAAACGACAGGACCGATCATTGATTCTTGACTTTCTCAGCGCTCAGACGTTTGTTTGGAGAGCACAAACTAGAGGTTTTACTCCATGAGGCGTATCAGAAATGGCCCATTTATTTCAAAAAGTTTTTGTAGTGAACTTGCTGTGTTAATATGTCCAAGACCTTCAGGGTTATTATCATTAAATAAAACTGTTAAAAACGTTTTCATTATTGAAATAAAATATCATATATATATATAACATGTACATGTATTTTATTTTAGTTTAAAAAATACAAATATATAGACATTTTCAAATAAAAATTACTAAAACAAAAAACTAAATAATAATATAACAAAAACAAAACTTAAAAACAAAATTACTAAAACCTAATAGAAAATATAAATATGCATTTTAAAACAACCAAAAAAACTAATAAAAACCACAAAGACACAAAACTTAAAAAATGCTAAAACTTAACTAAAATTAAAATAGAAATAGAAAATATACATATGTTTTAAAAACGAATAAAAATAACAAAAACAAAAAATATTTAAACTTTTACTAAAATTAAAATATAAATGCAAAATATAATTATACATTTTAAAAAATTACTGAAACAAAAAACTAATAAAAACTACAAAACTTAAAAAAAAAAAAAAAAAAAACTAAAACTAACTAAAATTAAAATACAAATAGAAAATACAAATATAAATTAAAAATGACTAAAACAAAAAATAGAAATGACAAAAAAATAATAATAATAAATATAATAAAATAGAAATAGAAAATATAAATATACATATACATATACATTTAAAAATCTAATAAAAATAACAAAAAACACATTTAAACTTTAACTAAAATTAAAATATAAATGCAAAATATGCATGTTAAAAATTAGTAAAATAAACTAAATTAAAATGACAAACCAAAAAAACACTATAACTTTAAAGTTAAAATAGAAATAGAAAATACAAACATAAATTAAAACAAATATTAAAGCAAAAAACTAATAGAAATTATATTTTTGTCATTTCTATTAGTTTTTTGTTTTAATATTTTTTTTAAATTTATATTTGTATTTTATTATTAAAACTTTAACTTAAATTAAAATATAAATATAAATAGAAAATATAAATTAAAAAAATACTAAAACAAAAAACTAATAGAAATGACAAAAATAAGAATACTAAAACTTTAACTTAAATTAAAACATAAATGGAAAATACAAATATGCATTTAAAAAAATAATAAAACAAACAAACAATTACAAAAAATACTAAATATAAAAATAAACAAATATAGTATATTTATGATCCTGGATGATGAAGGACGTGATGAGATCTTTCTAGGCCGTGTGGCTGAAGCACAGCCGTATTCAGTCGTGTTTGGCTGTGTTTTCAGGGTCTCTGTGATGAAGCGTCTCCGGCCGCAGGAGCGTCATTAGTCAAACATCCTTTTCATTTCAGAGACGTTTCGCAGCTAATTTCAGCTCGCCGTCCGTCCCCTCCTCACACAACCATCAGTGTTATTTATGTGCGCTCCAGGACTCGACTGTGAGACGGGGAACGTGATGGAGGCTTTGGGAAATAAAAGGCCTCTATTTCCTCTAGTCGATTGAGACTGTAGATCTTTGATTGATTTTGATTTTCTCAGACCAATAGTGTGAGTTTGATGCCAGTGAAATTAACATTCATTTCGCAAAAATGACATGTTTTACAAATTGCCTTTGCAAAGTCCAGCAGGTAAAAATGTTGTGTCTGATCACTCAGTAAAGTAGAAGCACACGTGATCCGAGGAATCATTCATGTCACAAACGCTGCAGGACGACACACACACACACACTAATGTTAACTATTAGCTGTTGTAACAGTGAGTGATTCGGAGCTCAAACATTAAATTTTCTCTCAGATTTCTTCTCAGATTCACCCAGAGGCGCGTCTATGCAGACGGGAGAGGTAATCAATTCCCAAGTGGAATCACAGCCTCTGGGCGAATCCCGTGCCGATAAGATCTCCCGTTTTAATTGAAACCTGCTCTCTGATGGACAGCACTCAAAGATGTTGAGGAATCAATGGCGTAAGAAGAGCCTTTGATGACCGTAGACACACGTCGGCGAGCGTTTGAGGGGAATCAGGACGTAATTGATTCGTTCAGTCAGCTGCTGCTAGAAATATTGTAATGACAGGTGATTTTGACGTGTCAGTTAATGAAAAACACCAGCTTTACTGTTAAAATGACTACGGTTTCCTGCTGATCAGCAGAATGAACATATACACTATATTGCCAAAAGTTTTGGGACGCCTGCCTTTACATGCACATGAACTTTAATGCCATCCCATTCTTAATCCGTAGGGTTTAATATGGAGTTGGCCCACCCTTTGCAGCTATAACAGCTTCAACTCTTCTGGGAAGGCTTTCCACAAGGTTTAGGAGTGTGTTTATGGGAATTTTTGACCATTCTTCTAGAAGCACATTTGTGAGGTCAGGCACTGATGTTGGACGAGAAGGCCTGGCTCACAGTCTCCGCTCTAATTCATCCCAAAGGTGTTCTATCGGGTTGAGGTCAGGACTCTGTGCAGGCCAGTCAAGTTCCTCCACACCAAACTCGCTCATCCATGTCTTTATGGACCGACGCTTTGTGCACTGGTGCGCAGTCATGTTGGGACAGGAAGGGGCTATCCCCAAACTGTTCCCACAAAGTTGGGAGCATGAAATTGTCCAAAATGTCTTGGTATGCTGAAGCATTAAGAGTTCCTTTCACTGGAACTAAGGGGCCAAGCCCAACCCCTGAAAAACAACCCCACACCATAATCCCCCCTCCACCAAACTTTACACTTGGCCCAATGCAGTCAGGCAAGTCCCGTTCTCCTGGCAACCGCCAAACCCAGACTCGTCCATGGGATTGCCAGTCAGAGAAGCGTGATTGGTCACTCCAGAGAACACGTCTCCACTGCTCTAGAGTCCAGTGGCGGCGTGCTTTACCCCACTGCATCCCACGCTTTGCATTGCACTTGGTGATGTAAGGCTTGGATGAGCTGCTCGGCCATGGAAACCCATTCCATGAAGCTCTCTACACACTGTTCTTGAGCTCATCTGAAGGCCACAGAAGTTTGGAGGTCTGTAGCTATTGACTGCAGAAAGTTGGCGTCTTCTGCGCACTGTGACCCTCAGCATGCGCTGACCCCGCTCTGTGATTTTACGTGGCCTACCACTTCGTGGCTGAGTTGCTGTTGTTCCCAATTGCTTCCACTTTGTTATAATCCCACTAACAGTTGAGCGTGGAATATTTAGTAGTGAGGAAATTTCAGGAATGGACTTATTGCACAGGTGGAAACAGTACCATCATGGTACCACGCTAAAACTGCAGTGAACCAAAGACAGTCTCAAAAGCGCTGTTTGAAATCGCTGGTGTTTCTGACGTCACAAACTACCTTGTAACCAATCACGTCACGAGGGGGACGGGGTTTAGCACATCATTAACTATTCTCTGAAGCAGGGGAGTCTCAAGAGAAGCAGGTTATTCCGGGATATTTTTCTGTTGATATGGAAAATCAGGTAGATTTAACAACGTAGTGGGTGAATCATGTATATGAAATACACCGATCAGGCATAACATTATAATATTGTGTTGGTCCCCCTTTTGCTGTCCTGCTCAGGCCTGACCCGTCGAGGCATGGACTCCACTAGACCCCTGAAGGTGTGCTGTGGTATCTGGCACCAAGATGTTAGCAGCAGATCCTTTAAGTCCTGTAAGTTGCGAGGTAGGGCCTCCATGGATCGGACTTGTTTGTTCAGCACATCCCACAGATGCTCGATTGGATTGAGATCTGGGGAATTTGGAGGCCAAGTCAACACCTCAAACTCGTTGTTGTGCTCCTCAAACCATTCCTGAACCATTTTTGCTTTGTGGCAGGCGCATTATCCTGCTGAAAGAGCCAAAGCCACCAGGGAATACCGTTTCCATGAAAGGGTGTACATGGTCTGCAACAATGCTTAGGTAGGTGGTATGTGTCAAAGTAACATCCACATGGATGGCAGGACCCAAGGTTTCCCAAAGCATCACACTGCCTCCGCCGGCTTGCCTTCTTCCCATAGTGCATCCTGGTGCGATGTGTTCACCAGGTAAGCCATGCACCCGCACCCGGCCATCCACGTGATGTAAAAGAAAACGTGATTCATCAGACCAGGCCACCTTCTTCCATTGCTCCGTGGTCCAGTTCTGATGCTCACGTGCCACTGTTGGTGCTTTCGGCAGTGGACAGGGGTCAGCATGGGCACCCTGACTGGTCTGCGACTATGCAGCCCCATACGCAACAAACTGCGATGCACTGTGTATTCTGACACCTTTCTATCAGAACCAGCATTAACTTCTTGAGCAATTTGAGCTACAGTAGCTCGTCTGTTTGATCGGACCACACGGGCCAGCCTTCGCTCCCCACGTGCATCAATGAGCCTTGGCCGCCCATGACCCTGTCGCCGGTTCACCACTGTTCCTTCCTTGGAGCACTTTTGATAGATACTGACCACTGCAGACCGGGAACACCCCACAAGAGCTGCAGTTTTGGAGATGCTCTGACCCAGTCGTCTAGCCATCACAATTTGGCCCTTGTCAAACTCGCTCAAATCCTTACGCTTGCCCATTTTTCCTGCTTCTAACACATCAACTTTGAGGACAAAATGTTCACTTGCTGCCTAATATATCCCACCCACTAACAGTTGCCGTGATGAAGAGATAATCAGTGTTATTCACTTCACCTGTCAGTGCTCATAATGTTATGCCTGATCGGTGTATATTACAATGTAATGATGAACTATATGCTATAAGTTGTTCAAAGTGTTTCTAAGGATACTGACTGATACTGAAGGCAGACTGAGATGGCAAACGGGAAGATGGTTTGTGTAACATTAGCAACACATTATTAGCTGTTTGATAACGTAGTCAAGCAAAAGGATAATCATATTAATTAATGTGTCTGACGTTGTAGAGAGCGATACATAAAACGAGCCTGTATGAGTGAGTGGAGGCGGGGCTCATTTGCATATTAATGTATCTGCATATACTAAATGAAGCAAGGGTGTCGAGTTACATTCAAGCTATTTTAAGGCATGAAGACATTTTTTCACAGGAGAAAACGTTTCAATATCTCATCATTGTGATGAAAAATAAGTTTTATGAGATAAAATGATTGACTAGCTAGTGCAAACAAATGAGACTCAAATGTCTCACCAAACAGTTTCCACTGGTTTTACTGGGTTTTTTGGGCAATTGTCACCAGTTAAACCAGATGTGAGACAAACTAACTATTACTATTACTGCTTCAGTTTGTGAGTGTTTCTAAAGTTCAAAATCATATCAATTGGGTCGAGTCACATCATGAAATAAAATGAACAGGGCTGATTTTACAATAAGACTTCAGGGACGTAAAATAACTTGTCAGGGCTGTTAGCAAATCAAAGTGAAATGAAAGTTCGCAGCGCTCGCCTGTTCAGTGAAATCAGGCCCATTTTTCTCAAGGCGACCGTTTCATCTCTGATTTAATTAACATCTGAGACGTTCTGACATTCTCCCACATCACCGCTGACATTTACCGCCGTCTGATAGTTACGCAGCTCATTGAGAGCTGGACTGAGGAGAAGGAGAGCGATACGAGCAGAACGAGATGTGCTGAAGAGACTCGTTCACAGTCGAGAGCAAATATCAGAGGAGCAAGTGTAATATCTCACTGGAGTCTGTCCATGTGTGGCAGAAACATCTGATTCTGTGATAAAGGCCCGTTCACACCAACAGCCAGGACTTTAATCATATTTATGGAAACTTATTTCTGCCACGGAATAAATCAAAGGTAGTTGCCACTTTTTTATCTCACAATTTAGACTTTTCTGACATTTTTTCTCTGAATTGAAAGATATACTTGCAGTTGCAAGATATAAACTCATTGCTCAAGGAAAATAGTCTGAATTTGAATTTTTTTTATTTTTTTGTGGCGGAAACAAACAAAAAACTGAATTGCAAGATGTAAAGTTGCAATTGTGAGAAAAAAAAGTCTGAAGATAAAAAAGTCGCAATTACATTTATTTTTATTTTGTGGTGGAAACAAAAAAAAACATTGCGAGAAAAAAACTCAGTTGAGAGACATAAACGCAAAAAGTCTTGTGAAATAAACTCGCAACTATAAGGGAAAAAGTCTGAATTTTCAGATAAAAAGTCGCAGTTCTGAGTTCTAAGACAAAAAAAGTTGCAAATACCTTTTTCCTTTTTTATTTGTGGTGGAAAAAAACAGAATTGCAAGAAAAAAAGTTGCAATTACCTTTTTTATTTTTATATTTTCTGTTGCGGAAATAAACAAAAAACTGAATTGCAAGATGTAAATTCAGAATACAGAGAAAGTCAGAATTGCGGGATTTAAACTCGTAGGTCTGAGATAAAAAATACTTTTTATTTTGCGGTGGAAACAAAAAACAACTGCGAGGAAAAACCCTCAGAATTCCAAGATGTAAACTTTAAAGTTGCAAGACATAAATGCAATTCAGAGAAAACTCACAATTATGAGATAAAAAGTCGCAATTACCTTTTTTATTTTTTATTTTGTGGCGAAAACAAGCTTCTATAACTATAAAGTTTTAATAATCACTAATTCTCTGAGAATAAGGAAGTCTGAAGCACAACTATAACGATAACGGCACAGAGAAACGATATCGCTGGATGTTTATTGCAATGTTTTTCCAGCTGATGAACGATAAAAACAATCGACAGCCAATCAGAATCCATCCTGCTCTAACGAGCTCGAGCATTTAAAGCGACAGATGGCATTATTGTTCGTATCATTGTATCATGTGTTTGTTTCTCCGAGAATGCCGTGAGATGAAATCCAGTGACTTCTCAAAAGCTTAGGGTCCATTCAGGTTGTCCAAGTTCAGATGTTAGAGACAAATGAAGTTACGCTGAGCATGAGGAAACCGAGAGGACATCCGCAATTAATATATTCACAATCGAATTAAAAGCTAGACACAAACATGTCTCTTCCTCCCAGACATAAAGTATTCAGACTCTAGTTTCCAGATCGCACACAGTGTTTCTCCCACAAGGCTTTGCATCATGTTTATTTAAACTCTCTGTCAGACGCTCATTGAATATTCATGAGAAATGTAAGTGACCCCGTTTACCGTTGCACAAACAGACCCGTCCTGTTGCTCCAGTGACCGTTATTCACGTCGGCGGGACCTTTCGGGCGTCGTAAAAGAGACCTGCAGAACCGACACGACACGACCGCAATGAACCGTTCGTTCTGTTTGTTATTCATTCGTCATATTGCAGTCACTTTGTGCCTGAAATGTCAATGTAGAGAAGAATGTTTAGGCCTAAACTGCATATAAAATTTCCATCCATCCAAACTGAATGTGGTGTATTTGTCATCAATGAAACGGCTCAGATTTACTAATAAACTGTGTTTTAAACACACAATAATCAGCTTTATATTATTTATCATCAATAAATCCAATCTGTTTTAATCTCATGCACCGTTCATACTTTTAACTGAATAAATATAACTGTTTTCACAATTAATAGATTTATGCTGATTCAAAGCAGTCTGGATAAATGCATTTTGACAATACGAGTATTTAAATAAAATCAAAAAGATGCAAATTGCCTACTAGATGAGTAAAGTTTGATGACAAACTTTGATGTTGGCTTGAGCCAGGTCTGAAAGTTTAAGGGCCCTATTTTAGCGATCTGAGCTCATGATCACGGCGCAGGTGCACTTCAGGCGTGTCCGAATCCACTTTTGCTAGTTTCACAACGGAAAAAACGGTCTGCGCCCGGCGTATGGTCCAAAAGGGTTGTCCCTCGTCTCTTAATGAGTCATGGGTGTGTTTTGGGCGTAACGTGCAATAAACCAATCAGAGTCTCATCTCCCTTTCCCTTTAAAAGCCAGTTGCGCTCGCGCCATGGCAGATTCGCTATTTACATGGAGGAAAGACTGAACGCTTCTCCAGAGAGGAATCCTTTTATTTTTAATATTTAAACGTGTGTGTGCTGCTGCTGCGCATCCCTGTGTGTGTAATAAGCAGAGTGCACGCACGTTGTGCACCGCTCATATTACTAACACACCCTTTAATCACCCACCTTTTTGAGAATAGACGTGAAAATGCACTATCCAAACTTAAATGGCTGTAGTTCAAGAATGCTTTGGAATTATAGACCTATGGTTGGTCTCGTTTGAAAGAAGACACTCGGCAGATTATTGCTGAAGTGAATGCACTTCAAAAAATGAAAGTATGAAAAAGTTATGGAAGTGTAAATTTACTGTAAATGAAATGGACTGTACTAAATATTTTTATCTTATATAAAATATATATTTTACAAAATATTTTTTACTCTAAAATTACTATAAAATCAAAGCCGTATGTCTAACCAAGTTGTGTTCCAAATTTGAAGTTGATATCACAAAAATTGAAGTTCTCATGAGATTTTGTTTAGATGCTGTACTAAAAATAGCCACCGGGTGTCACACACATTCCATTGATTTTTTAAATGCGTTTTCCGGAAACAAATTACTACATTTCTGTCCAAATATCACTTCTATCACAAAACAGTCACCAAATATGAACCTTGAGACTCAGACCTTACCGAACATTTTGTGTTTTGTCAAAATTAGAAAAGGTTTTGATTATAAAGTAGTTAAAATAAATTTTGTAATATGAAACCTGACACCGCCCACTAGGGGAGGAGCCTGCTAGAAGAATTTAGAGTGCCGTTTCCATGGTAACGCATTTTCGATGAATTTTGAGTTTGTAAGTTTTCGAATGATACCTCATTTATGATGATTACTAAAATATGTGATATGAGAAAAAGGCGATAAAAAAAGAGCGCCCCGCTAGCGGCACGGTGACAGTTAAGGGGTTAAATAACACAAAAAATACTGCACTATTGACTTTAGAGTAGGTGTGTGTTGGTCAATGGCGCAGTCGTTTTCAGTTCCTCACAATAGCAACGCTCCAACAATGCTCCTGAACACACCTGGTTTAGACCAGACGCCCATGGGTGAACAGATGCACCAGTGCATTTGATATTTAAACAACGTGGAGCTGGACGTGAACATGAGAACTGCAACGGGCTGAAACTAGCAAAAAACACCTGCGTCGCGCCTGTGTAATCCATTTCAAACGAATAACTCTTAAATTCAGGCCTCAGTTTAGTGTTGAGTGTGTCCTGAGATCTCAGCAGTCACGCGGGTCGAGTATAAATGTTAGTAATACACTCTGCCCTCAGGCGTTTCACCTCAAATTGAAGTCTTGTCTGTGGTATTTACCCGATTTATAAAGCGGACGGCAGTGAAGTGACCCGGGAATAAAGCCTCAGCGCTGAGAAACCATCATCAGAAACTCTCTCCGGCGCATCTCTGGAGAAATCAGCGCTCGCTTCTCACAGTTTACACACGTGCCGTCGCTCACGCTGACATCTCATCGCGTTTACTCGAGGAAAATCTCATAATCTCGCTTTTCTCAGGCGACGCCGCGTCCGATTTCATTTCTGATAGAGTTTATGTTCTTTCACAGAATTCCCCAGGAGAATGAAACCTGTTTCCTCAACGGTCCCTGCGGACGCAACACTGAAGGGTTCAGAAAATGTTTAAGCGCTTCGTCTTCAGGGAGCGAGTCTTGTGTTCAGAATCAAACGCTCTCTCTGAACCCACGGATCTCTGGAGGGATAAACTCGACAACACTGCACAACACTCGACAACACTGTCTCGATCTCCAGCACAAACATCTAAACACTCTCAAATCAAGATACATTTACTGGAGAAGAGAAATGACTGAAGATAACAAGTCTTGTTTACTGAAAAGATCATCGAAATGAATTGAGTTTGTGCTTAAAACAAGAACAAAAAAGGGTACATTTTTTTAAATTGAGATTTATACATCATCTGAACGCTGAATAAATAATCTTTCCATTGATGTATGGTTTGTTAGGATAGGACAATATTTGGCAGAGAAAATCTGGAATCTGAGGGTGCAAAAAATCTAAATATTGAGAAAATCTCCTTTAAAGTTGTCCAAATGAAGTCCTTAGCAACGCATATTACTACTAATAATACATTTCTGATATATTTATGGTAGGACATTTACAAAATACCTTCATGGAACATGATCTTAATATCCTAATGATTTTTGGCATAAAAGAAAAATGGATAATTTTGACCCGTGAGACTTATGACTGGTTTTGTGCTCCAGGGTCACAAATATCTGCCAATGGAGTCAGAAAAATAAACGTAATTCAAAGGGGAAACAAGTTTTTCAGCTAATTTCTGAAATAAATGTATCTTGATTTATGAATGTTTAGATATTTGTGCTGGAAAACAAGACAGAAACTCTGAGGAAGAACATGATTTTGACTGATGTCACAACGATTCATTGTATCAGCGTTTTTAATTGATTCTTTCAAATGGACACGATTCAGTGAAAGGAATCAATTAGCTACTACTACTAAAGATTAAACCCGATAAAAATCACTATGTTGCTTAATTTTGCACAACATGTTTGCACATTTATTCATTGCACTGTCAAGACATAATAAGCTGATATTTAATAAGCTGATATTTCTAATATTTTTGCTGAATGTACAGACTTTTTTTCTTTTGTCCAGAAACTTGTGGATCTGAAACTTTAGTCATCTGCACTGTAAACCTGAATAAGTTGGCAAAACTCGAAAAATTTGAGGTAATCTGTTACATCACAATTTTTAAGTTAAGAAATGTAAAGTTTAAGTAAGCAGAACTGGCAGATTTTTATTCTCTACTCATACATTTTAATTGCTCTTAACATGAAATACAGCTCTGGAAAAAATTAAGAGACCACTTAACATTGAGAAATCAATGTTAGGTGGTCCCTTAATTTTTTCCAGAGCTGTATTTTGAGTAAGCTAATTCATACATTAAACCTAAAATGATCATGTAATCTCAATTTAAATATTTTTAGTTGTGGAAAATTGACTAGCTTTAACTACACTGTAAACATCCAAGTTGATTGTACTTAAAAATTTAAGTCATTTCAACTTAATTTACATTAAACTGGCTTAAAAAATTAGTTGAATCTTGTATAAAATTGCTCAACTTATTTTGATGAGTTAAAGCAATGTAAAACATATGTTGTCATAACTTATTGATAATTTAATTTGATCATGATGGCAACCCTCCAAAAAAAAAACAAAAAAAAAAACACAACATAACAGAAATTCTTCTAAATTAGCATAGCTAAACATACTAAATCTCACATTAATCTTACACAAAACAAACATTATATAACACTTAATTTTAGCATTTACTCTCCCTTTTGAGAAAACTTAAATATAGTAGTGGAAACTTGGCTAGGTTTAGCTATAAAAAATTAGCTGCCTTCCATTTTCAAGTACATTTAACTTGGATGTTTAAGTCATTTCAACTTAAATTACATTAAACTGACTTAAAAAGTAAATTGAATCTTGTATAACTTATAAAAAAAAAGTTGAAAATTGCTTAACTTATTTTGATGAGTTAATACAATGTAAAAACATATGTTGTCATAACTTATTGATCATATAATTTGATCATGAACCAAAAAACCCAACAAAACAGAAACTCTTCTAATATATTACAATACATTAATACATTATAATACATTAAACACATTAAACACTACTAAATCTCACATTAATCTTGCACAAAAACGTCTCGGTTACGTATGTAACCCTCGTTCCCTGAGGAGGGAACGGAGACGTTACATCAGTGACTGACGAATGGGGGTTTCGCTTAGAAGCCTATCATCTTCGAGTTCTAGAAAACGAGCCAATGGTCTGCGGAATTTGCATAGCGTAACTCCACCCCACCTCGTGGGTATATAAGGAAGGACGCTGGCAATCTCGCATTATGTTAGCTGCTGAGGAGCTGAGACTGAACACCTGGCAGTTCCAGCGGTACAGCGCAAGTGGCAGAGGGACGTAACGTCTCCGTTCCCTCCTCAGGGAACGAGGGTTACATACGTAACCGAGACGTTCCCTTTCGTTCAGTCACTCCGAGTTACGTCAGTGACTGACGAATGGGGGTCCAATCTAATCACGCCACTCGGCTGTCTTCCAGTGCCCTGCGCAAGTGTGAGCACCCTGTCGTGAGACTAGCACGGACGAAGGACTCCACTTAACACAGGAATACCAAGGTACACTGGAAAGCATATTCCACGTGGAAACATGCAACACCATGCCTGCCCGCAGGGAGGACTTAAGAATACACATATGACCCACGTATGGGCTGCATATGGAGCACTCTGGGGTATCCAGCCAAAGGTGGAAATTTTTCAACCCCAGGGGTGGCAAGGGGCTTGCCAAGGGAAAGACACCTGCTCAAAGAGGCTTACAGTGGAAATACACATGTGTGGGTTGCCCAACAGGGGAACCATGCACATGGAGGCACCTAGCCTAACACGAGGGCTGACCGGGCGGGCATGCACTCTGGTGCCAGCATCAACAGTGCTGGAGGAACTCAGGGCTTCAGGGGAAACTCACCTGAGGAAATATTGCACGTATCCAGTCCGTGGAGTGGAATGGCGAGCAAGCGAAGACACCGAGCCGGTCCTAGTTACTGGCTACTGGAAGTGAGTACACGGGAGGACACTGGCTCCACTCGGAGATTATAAAATCTTGCGAATTTGTTGGGTGTCGCCCAGCCTGCAGCTCTGCAAATGTCTGTTAGTGAGGAGCCATGCGCTAGAGCCCAGGAGGAGGCCACACTCCTGGTGAAGTGTGCCCTCACCCCTAGGGGGCATGGATGACCCTGCGTCTGGTAAGCCAAGACAATGGCGTCCACTATCCAGTGCGACAACCTTTGCTTGGCGAGAGCCTTTCCCTTCAGCTTCCCACCATAACAGACAATGAGCTGGTCTGAGGTCCTGAAACACTGCGTTCTGTCTACGTAAGCACGGAGGGCGCGTACTGGACAGAGCAGTGCCAAGGCTGGGTCTGCCTCCTCCACCGGGGGAAGGAGTGGCCCTGCTACCACCTCCTGGAAAGAACTGGTGCCCATCCCTGAGCTGTCCGCATCAGGAGCGCCGCTTCGCCTGGCGTTTGGCAGGCTGCGGGGCTGGAGCGGACTGGGGCGCCTTTCTGCGGCGTACTCCATGGCGCAGCCCGGGTGAAGGCTGCTGCTGGGGCCAGGCGGAAGGGGCGGGAGCCGCAGGAGGGCGCCCTCGGCGGCGAGCAGGCTGAGGCAACTGAGCCGGCGGCTGGGTGGAGGCAGCAGCTGGCCACCGGGGCAGTATGTGTTTGATGGCCTCAGTCTGCCTCTGGGCAGCCGAGAACTGTTGGGCGAAGTCCTCAACCACGTCGCCGAAGAGGCCAGCCTGGGATATGGGAGCGCTGAGGAACCAGGTTGAGCCACAGGTGTCTTTCCTGGACCACGGCTGGTGACATCACCTGCCCCAGGGAGCGTGCGGTCACCTTCGTCGCCCGGAGGGCGAGGTCGGTGGCGGCACGCAGCTCATCAATGAGCCTTGGGTCAGCTCTACCCTCGTGCATGTCCCTGAGCATCCGGGCCTGGTAGACCTGCAAGATGGCTATGGCATGCAAAGAGGCGGCGGCCTGCCCGCCAAAGACGTGCCCCACCAAAGTAGACGAGAACCTACAGGTCTTGGAGGGGTGCTTAGGATCACCACGCCACGTTGAAGCACTCTGCGGACACAGTTGCATCGCAACAGAGCATTCAACAGGGGGGACCCCAGTGTACCCTTTGACCGTGGCCCCATCGAAGGGCAGAGAAGGCTGAGGAGGCCGCCGAACGGTCACAGGAAGACAACGGGGACTTCCAGGGCCGCGTGACCTCCTCATGCACCTCGGGAAAGAAAGGTATTGGGGGCGGGGCCTGACGGCTGTCAGGGCGCACCGCCCCCAAAAACCAATCGTCCAGCCGCAAGTGCTCGAGACAGGGTGGAGGGTTCCACTCCAGCCCGAGGCTCGTTGATAGCTATTTTTGTGAGAGGAAACTCTGTAGCAGTGCTGAAGCGCCCAGGGAAACACACACCAGCTGTTGCAGATCACTGCACAGATCAGCAGGCAGGCAATGTGCGATCGCTGGAACGCGCCGTCACACCAACACAGACTGGAGAGTTGCTCGTCTCGAAGAGCTAACTTTACTCAGTATCAGGCTTGGGGAGTGAAGAGATGCTCTTGGCTCCGAAGCAGAAACATAATGCGAGATTGCCAGCGTCCTTCCTTATATACCCACGAGGTGGTGCGGAGTTACGCTATGCAAATTCCGCAGACCCATGGCATTTCTTTGCCATTGGCTCGTTTTCTAGAACTCGAAGATGATAGGCTTCTAAGTGAAACCCCCATTCGTCAGTCACTGACCTAACTTGGAGTAACTGAACGAAAGGGAACACTTAATTTTAGAATTTACTCTTCCTTTTGAGTGTCATGGCAAAGCATGCTGGGAAATAGAAATCCCAGGCCAGTTTCAAATAAATTTAAGTTAGTCTAAATTAAAAGAAACAAAACTCAAAACAAACAATCCAGATTACTTAAAATGTGTCAGTTTTGTGAACTCAAAAGAAAAAGAAAGTTCTAAATACTTATAAAAGTTCATTTGATTCAACTTTTTAAGTTGACCTAACTTAAACCAATTAATTATTTTGAGCGTTAGGGTTTAACATTCATAAGCACACAATCTCTCTCTGTGAAAAATGCAATGAATTTTCTGTAAAGCATCATTCTTGTGTTTCACAGGCACAGGTTGAGTTTTCAGAGGTTAGTAATGCTGCATGAAACCTGACAGACGTGAGTCACGTGAACGGCTCGTGTTTGCAGAGGTTAAAGGTCAGTCATCTTCATCTCTGCTGCTTGTTTACGGCCACAACATTCGGAGGCTAATTACACTAGCAAACGATCAGATATATCTGTTTAACGATCTTAATAAAGATATCTGCAGGGCCGTTTGCTCTCGATGACGGACGGCCAATTATTTCTGAGGTGCAGCGTGAACAATAAACCCACAGAAAGAGGATTGATGACCGTCTGTGTGTTCGTTCATAATCACTGTTACTCATCCACTGGGAGTTAGACGACTTTGAGTCTATAAAATAACAGCTCGTTTCATTTGATGAGAAACGCTTGAGTTCGTTTTGAGATCTCTGAATCTGAGACAAATGTGATATTCTCACTGCACTGCAAAACATGATGTTCTTGTCTTGTTTTCCAGCACAAACATCTAAACATTAACCCTCCTAATGCATTCGGGTCCTTTTTGACCCAGAAGAGGTAAAAAAAAAAAAATCCATAGTTTTTAGGACAAAAATGAAACTTTGCATATGTGTTAAGATCATCATTTATTTTTTTCCGTTATGAGTTTTAACTTAATAGGAATTTAATTAAATGCATTGAAGTTTACACTGGTAATTCTCTTATTATATGTGCTTATATATTCCATCTAATGATATATTCAAATAAATTATCATAAATAATGCTAAAAATATATATTTTCTTGCGTCACAATGGTTTTTGCTGTATTCTTGCAAAATTTTAAATTTCAAAGAATTTCAAATTGTTTTATTTAATAAAAAGGGAGTAAATTTAGTTATAAAAACATTAACATGCAAAACTTTGCGCATTGACTCATTAATGAGAAGTTACTGATCAGATACAATATGATTTTAGTTGAAAAAATTTTATAAGCTTACGTTTGGGAATTAAACAAGTGTTTACAGTTTTCTAATACATTACAAGGGTTAAATCAAGATACATTCACTTGAGAAGCAAAATTACTTAAGATATTGTCGTTTTCTGAAAAAAAAAAAACATCAAAATTAAGTTTATGCTCAAAACAAAGAACAAATGGACTCAAATAGACGTTCTTATAACGTTCTGTCATGGTTCTCTCAACGTTATGAACAAATGTTCTTCCTGTAACGTTAATAGAACGTTTGTTCAAAGTTATCCGGACTTTAATAATGTTCTCAAAATGTCAGCACACAAACATTATTTATACATTGTTTATGGAACGGTTTGTTCTGAAATGATTCAGTTGGACGTTCGTCTAATGGTTTTTAAATGTTAATTGTGTCAGAACGTTCAGAGAACATTCAAAAGTAACGTTTCCATAATGAGTGAAGAATGATACAGAGGAATGTTCCCTTAACGTTCACATAACCAAGAAAACGTTTTTAGAACATTTAGAAATCTGGATGTTTTGAACGTTCAGAGAACATTCAGAAATACCGTTTTCATAACTTAATGGAAACATTATGGTAGAGCATATTTTTGTTAGCTGGGATTTTGTTTTCTCTTTGAATTAAGATTATTTTTCTGACCCCACTGACAGATATTTATTCTGGTTTTAAGCACAAACTCACTTAATTTTAATTTATTTTTCATTAAACAAGACTTCTTATCCTCAGTTATTCTGCTTCTCCAGTAAATCTTAATTTAAGAATCTTTAGATATTTGTGCTGGAAAACACCTTTATTTATTTTTTTTATTATTTTAATATTTAATTTTGTTATTTTTATTTCACGCTTGTATCCAAAGCAACTTATATTGCATTTAAGATTAAATTTTTTCTTATTTATTTATTTTTTTTATTTTTTGGCAGATGCTTTTATCCAAAGCAACTTATATTGCATTTAAGATTTTATTTTATTTTTTATTTATTTATGTATGTATGTACAGTGGGGAGAACAAGTATTTGATACACTGCCGATTTTGCAGGTTTGCCCACTTACAAAGCATGTAGAAGTCTGTAATTTTTATCATAGGTACACTTCAACTGTGAGTGACGGAATCTAAAACAAAAATCCAGAAAATCACATTGTATGATTTTTAAGAAATTAATTTGCATTTTATTGCATGACATAAGTATTTGATACATCAGAAAAGCAGAACTTAATATTTGGTACAGAAACCTTTGTTTGCAATTACAGAGATCATACGTTTCCAGACAGAGACCGTCATCTTGAACTTCTTCCATTTTCTAATAATTGCGCCAACAGTTGTTGCCTTCTCACCAAGCTGCTTGCCTATTGTCCTGTAGCCCATCCCAGCCTTGTGCAGGTCTACAATTTTATCCCTGATGTCCTTACACAGCTCTCTGGTCTTGGCCATTGTGGAGAGGTTGGAGTCTGTTTGATTGAGTGTGTGGACAGGTGTCTTTTATACAGGTAACGAGTTCAAACAGGTGCAGTTAATACAGGTAATGAGTGGAGAACAGGAGGGCTTCTTAAAGAAAAACGAACAGGTCTGTGAGAGCCGGAATTCTTACTGGTTGGTAGGTGATCAAATACTTATGTCATGCAATAAAATGCAAATTAATTACTTAAAAATCATACAATGTGATTTTCTGGATTTTTGTTTTAGATTCCGTCTCTCACAGTTGAAGAGTACCTATGATAAAAATTACAGACCTCTACATGCTTTGTAAGTAGGAAAACCTGCAAAATCGGCAGTGTATCAAATACTTGTTCTCCCCACTGTATGTATGTATGTATTTATTTTTTTATTACTTAATTTTTTTTTTGGCAGATGTTTTTATCTAAAGCAACTTATATTGAAAACAAGACAGAAACACTGAGGAAGAACATCATGTTTTGCAGTGTGTGTTTATTGGCCAAATGAAAAGCAATAATTCATGCATTGATATTCATCAGGTGAGAGTATGGAAGCACCTGTAACTGCAGCTCAGTGTGTTTGAGGATGGTTTGATTCAGAGCTCGTTCTGCTGTTGTTGGAGGTCAGAAGAGGTCAAACACAAATATTGATCCATCAGACTAATGAACTACCTCGAGCTTGGAGAGCGGCTGTAATGAGTGGCATTCAGCAGCTTACAAACAGATCATTAAACAAAACACATACACACACACACACTCATGAGAGAAAGGCTCATTGGCATGACGTGAAGTTTGTGTGTATAATCGCAGAGAAACCCAGCGTCAGTTCAGCGCTCGCATATATTTGAGCAAAAGAACTTCAAAGTGCTGAAACTCTCTCCGCTGGGACCTGACTTTCTGTTTTTATCATTTTCCCCTTCATTTTTTCTTCCATCAGATGAAGATTTGTGAGATGTTTGTTCTCTGTTTTCTGTGTTTAAAGCTGAAGTTAACAGCGACACTGTGATTCTTCAGCTCCCGGATGATTTGATGATGTTCTCCAGACTCTTCAGGATCTTCAGCGTGATGAAAGTCTTTTATGTTGTGATTTCTTCTGAGAAGTTCTCACACGAGTCTCGCTTACTAGAATCCTCTTCACTCTCTCTTCCTTAGATTCCAGTGTTTTCCAGGGCAGGGTTATGTTCTGCAATATATATATATATACACTATATTGCCTAAAGTTTTGGGACGCTTGCCTTTACATGCACATGAACTTTAATGACATCCCATTCTTAATCCGTAGGGTTTAATATGGAGTTGGCCCACCCTTTGCAGCTATAACAGCTTCAACTCTTCTGGGAAGGCTTTCCACAAGGTTTAGGAGTGTGTTTATGGGAATTTTTGACCATTCTTCTAGAAGCACATTTGTGAGGTCAGGCACTGATGTTGGACGAGAAGGCCTGGCTCGCTCATATTTAACATGTAAATTACCAGTCGCGTTCTAGATCACAGAGTTTGTGAGCTGAAGAGAAGACTGCAAATATTATGTTCTTCCTTCCAGAACAAATTTTCTTAAATCAAGATACATTTACTGGAGAAGTAAAATGACTTATTTAGTGACATGAAGGTGAGACATAAACACAGAATGTTAATGTTTAGGTGAACTAACCCTAGATGTGTTGAGAGATTTACATTTTGTTACTCACTATTTTCCTTCCAGGCCTTAACTAACACTATTTGTCAGTCAGGTGTTAATAGGATTGGTTGTTGACATGTCTATTAAACACCCTGGCCTTTATCTGATGGGACTAACAAAACACTGGTGAGCATGATTGATGTCCAGCACTGGACTTATCAAGTCTAGCCAGCAGAATCTAAACAGGTTTATTGTGTTTGTTGTGGTAGTTGTAAGTGATTTTCTTATGCTAAAACATCATTTTTTATGAGATTCACCAATATCGTCTACATACACTATATTGCCAAAAGTTTTGGGACGCCTGCCTTTACACGCACATGAACTTTAATGACATCCCATTCTTAATCCGTAGGGTTTAATATGGAGTTGGCTCACCCTTTGCAGCTATAACAGCTTCAACTCTTCTGGGAAGGCTTTCCACAAGGTTTAGGAGTGTGTTTATGGGAATTTTTGACCATTCTTCTAGAAGCGCATTTGTGAGGTCAGGCACTGATGTTGAACGAGAAGGCCTGGCTCGCAGTCTCCGCTCTAATTCATCCCAAAGGTGTTCTATCGGGTTGAGGTCAGGACTCTGTGCAGGCCAGTCAAGTTCCTCCACACCAAACTCGCTCATCCATGTCTTTATGGACCGACGCTTTCTGCACTGGTACGCAGTCATGTTGGAACAGGAAGGGGCCGTCCCCAAACTGTTCCCACAAAGTTGGGAGCATGAAATTGTCCAAAATGTCTTGGTATGCTGAAGCATTAAGAGTTCCTTTCACTGGAACTAAGGGGCCAAGCCCAACCCCTGAAAAACAACCCCACACCATAATCCCCCCTCCACCAAACTTTACACTTGGCACAATGCAGTCAGGCAAGTCCCGTTCTCCTGGCAGCCGCCAAACCCAGACTCATCCATGGGATTGCCAGACAGAGAAGCGTGATTGGTCACTCCAGAGAACACGTCTCACTGCTCTAGAGTCCAGTGGCGGCGTGCTTTACCCCACTGCATCCCACGCTTTGCATTGCACTTGGTGATGTAAGGCTTGGATGAGCTGCTCGGCCATGGAAACCCATTCCATGAAGCTCTCTACACACTGTTCTTGAGCTAATCTGAAGGCCACAGAAGTTTGGAGGTCTGTAGCTATTGACTCTGCGAAAGTTGGCGACTTCTGCACACTGTGACCCTCAGCATGCGCTGACCCCGCTCTGTGATTTTACGTGGCCTATCACTTCGTGGCTGAGTTGCTGTTGTTCCCAATTGCTTCCACTTTGTTATAATACCACTAACAGTTGAGCGTGGAATATTTAGTAGTGAGGAAATTTCATTTCATGCTTATTTTATGCATTTGGCAGATGCTTTTATTTTACTTTATTATTTTGTTTTATGCATTTTGCAGATACTTTTATCTGAAAAAAACTTATATTGTGTTCAAGATATATATTTTGTTTTAAATTAATTTTTATGAAATTATAGTTCTATAAAATGTTATTTTATTTTTTATTATTTTATTTATGCAACTCTTATTGCATTCAAGATTTTTTTCTTTTCTCTTCGCAGACGTAACAGTTGTCCTGATGCTGTATTTTAAGTGTGCATGCGGACGCTCCCATCATGCATTGCGGTGCTTGTGAGTCTGAGGATGTTTCCTTCATTGAGCTTCCACATGCTTCCAGATCCAGAATCTCTGATTTAATTCTGCAGAGTGGCACGCAGCGGGACGGTGTCTTCCTGCCCTGCGGGTCTCAGCTTTAGGGAAATGTGCGGCTTTGTTATAATGCAATTTAAAATGATTTGATCACGGTTCATCATTATCCAATTCTGGCAGCCTAATAACAGCATGCCGCCTATTGTGCCAAAGTGAGCCGCCCAAGGACAGGCTGGAGGAAGAGACGGGATAATCTGCATTTGCATATAGATTATGCGTGAATGCTAAACCTGCGCAGAACTCCTCGCGTCCCTCTACATGCTTCTGTCAAGATGGAGGAATCTTATAATTGGATGATGCCATGTTTCCTGTCAGGTCCTTTCTGGAAGCCGAGGAGAGAATGTGGCGGACAAACATGCCTGGAAATATTCCCTGCGGTCCTCGTCAGGATTAGAGAAGCGTTCTCGTGACCCCATTAACTAAATGGAAAATGAATTGAACAGGCTGCTATGAAAAGCATGAGTTCATGCAGAACCTATAGACCGAATATCATAACCTAAAATATATGTATTTTCCTCTGTGGCATTTGCAAACTTGTCCAGTAGCATGTTGGCAATTTCTGCAATTCAAATAATAAAATGTCAACAAAGGAGGAGTATATAAAAAACAGTTCAATTATAATTTTGCCATTATTTGATCAGCGTTTTACCACTCTTTTACAAATATCTTCCGTAGATTCCTGTGTTTTCCCACATCACGGTTCCTCCAGGCTATTTATTTATTTATTTATTTAATTTCATTATTTAATTTAATTGTATTCATTTGGCAGATGTTTTATCCAAAGCAACTTACATTGCATTCATTCTTTTTAATTTAATTTTAATATTTAATTAAATTTTTTTTAATTTAATTTAATTTATTTTTTTATTCATTTGGCAGATGCTTTTATTCAAAGCAACTTACATTGCATTCAAGATTCATATTATATCTTATATTTTTATTTTATTATCTTAGTTTGCCAGATGCTGAAATAAAATAAGTTTTTGCTATATTTTATTTTACTTCGGTAATGTTTATTTTAAGTAATGAAAATGTTTTTTTTGTGTGTGGTTTTAGTTTTAATTAACGATAATAACCCTGAGTTCTGGACTTCACTATGAAGTCCTGACTTTACCTTCAGAAGACTCAGAGCCAGTTATAAACTCTCAGACTCATCATTATTCTGCGGTGGATCTGAGCTGAAGATCGTGGACTCTGAAGCTTGAAACAGTGTGTGATTCCTCCAGACGTCTGTTTTAACCTCCATCTGTATGCAGGAAGCTCTGCTCAGCTCTTTACCATCCTGAATGAGAATCCAGTGTTTCCGGTTCCTCTGAGAGTCAGTGCCGTGATGAAGGCCGTTCCTCTGGTTTTCTCACTCTAGGTAAAAGCCTGGATCAGTCAGGACACATGTATCTTTCTGATCTCCCTTCAGGCTCTTATATGCTTTAGGGCTTCACAGAGATTTGTTAAGGCTGTACGGTCGAGTTCCTTCACGATGAGCTTCAGAGACTCTCGGCTCATTTCATTATATAGTGGCTCTAATTGAACAGTCTTCAGTGTTGCATAACGAACATGTGAGACTCAAAGATTCAGGATTGGTTTCTGATGAACATGCTTGGAGATTTTGGTGGGAATTTTGCTTTTTTAGTTCATAGATTGTTAATGCAAAGCTCACAAATGAGCCAATTCTCCGAATCAAAATGACTCATCAGTTTGAATCAAATCGAATCTACCACTCACTTAACTCGAAAAGAGCTCATAGAGTGAAAGATTTGTTTGTAAATGATCCTTTTTAACATTCAAATGCTTAAAATTGTATCGTTTGTGTTTAATATATATATAATTAGGACTAATATTGCTTTATCCTTCAAATAATCTTCAAAAGAATCATTAAGATTCGGAACCTTATGATTCACTCAAAAGCGACTCTTCAACCTTTTCAACTTCCTTCTCATGCATCAGCTTCTCTCTCTCTCTAATTTTCGTCTAATTACTCTATATCAAACACTCCTAATGTGTCTTTATCACACGTCTACGCCACTTTAATGTCCCTGCTTCTGTCAGAATTAAAGTCATCCTGCAAGTCCATCGACTCTTGTGATTTGGTCAGTTTGCGACGGTGTGACCCACTGAAGTCTGTTAATGGGATAATAACTCTGTGATGTATTTCCCTCATTGATTTGGATCGAGTGTCGCATCGCTTAAACAGACATCTGTGAAATACGACGCGATTATGTTAGAGTTACCCCATCCCTGATGGATTTTCACAGCCGTTCGAGTCTATTGAAAGAATCGCGCCGCTGGTTAACGCTCAGAGAAAGAGTCATTTATCCAGCCGTTTGCTGACTCGCCTTTCTTCTCTCATATGAGTCAAATTCATCTTAATATCGCAGCGTTCGAGCTCCCGTATTTCAGAGGTCAGGGCCTGTGAAGACGATATCATCCTGAAGTCTGTCTTTAGGTTTGTTTGTTTATGTTTATTGCAGGTGAACGGCAGCGCTCGACGATTCTCTTCAGTCCGCTGAACCAATGGGATCACTCGGGGTCCTAAAGGAGACCCGTTTCCTGTGGAGGGGGACTCGATTTCTCATGACACCGGCCTGATATTACAGAGAGAAGCAGCTCTGGGTGAGTCATAAATATCAGAAACTCATTCAGAAACTGCTGTTAGTCAGGTCAATAATATCCAACAGCTTCTGATAAAGAATAAATAATGTTTTTTTTACTGAAATTAAAGGGTTAGTTCACCCCAAAAAATGAAAAATGTACTCACCCTTGTGTCGTTCCAAACACATATGAACACAAATGAAGATATTTTAATGAAATCTGAGAGATTTATGTCCCTGTTTCTGGGAGATTATAGTACATGGTTTCACAGGAACTGTGGATTCAGAATTTCCGGATGAACAGATCAACCACAGTATTCCCGTAATTCTTTTGTCTTTTATGAGTTTAATAAAGATCTCCGTCTCGTCTTCTGTCCAGACATACCGCGCCATCTTTAAAGAATGATCATGTGACTTTTATGTACACCATGTGAAAAAAACGGTTTCCATTGCAGTTTTGGGAAATACTCCTTTTTCGAATTGCCTGGATAACCACCTCATGCGAGCGTAAAAACTTTTTTGTGCTATATGGGATTTTTTGCGAAACTGACGCGTTTCCATTGGGCGTATTTTCAATTCGCAATTTTAATTTGCTCAATTTGAAGGGTAATGGAATCAGCTATTGATCAGCGACATACACACATCCATTTTCTCACGCGTAGCAAAGGAATTCAATCAATAAATACCGTTTTTAATGTGGCGTGACGTTTTAGTGTGTCTTCCTCTTTATTACTAGTTACAGCACCAAATAAACATCAATGAACATCATGTTGAAAGATACAGTACAGTTTACTGAAATGAATCATGTCTCATGTAATCGTTCAAAGAGTTTTTCAACCGCGGAAAGATGTCAATAAAACAGCATATTGTTTACAATATATCATGTAAAGCCATTTAATGGCCATATAACATGTTAGTTAGCTAGAAAAATGAACTCTAGAGAGGCGCATTTTGCTAAATATATGCACTATATTACACATTTATTATATTTTTTACTGTTGTATCATTAAAAAAACATAACATTATTATAAAAATGTATTATATTAATTGTAAAAGAATGAGTTGTTAATTTTAACCTTTAATAATAATGATAGCATTAGTCGAGAGAGATTTGTTTCCTTGAGAAAAATTAACCTACTTTACCTAATATTTAGCCATCAAGATCACAATCAAATCACAACCCATCCATAATTCTCACACCAAGCTAAACGGAAAGCTCAAGCATACTTGCGACGCATTGCCTTTTTATAGATCTTTACTTATACAACATCAGCATATCGTTTTATAGAACATACTATATGTTGCAAAACCAGCTTAAACCAACCTAAGGTTGGTTAGCTGGTCTTCCTGGTTAGACTGGTCTGATTTTATGGTTTTTGGGCACATTTGAGACATCTAGGCTGGTTTAAGTTGTGTTTTTGTGATCAGAAACGGTTCAGTGACTGCTAAACCATCAGTATGTTCTCATTTGTGTTGTGTAAAATTAGTAAATTGTAAATGCCACACGACATTGTTAAACAAAAACATCTTAAACTGGCCCAATAGGCTGGTCTGTATTATGGTTTTTGGGCATATTTGGGAGCAGCAAACCAACGTAGGCTGGTTTAAGTTGTGTTTTTGTCATCAAGTCTTGTGTCTGTACCTTTAAACCATGTCTATTTTAAAGTTTATTGAGATACTTAACCAGCTTTGTGTAACCAAACACCTGGCAACTAGTATGTTCTACAAAACAATATGCTGATATACAACTTACACCGATCAGGCATAACATTATGACAGGTGAAGTGAATAACACTGATTATCTCTTCATCACGGCACCTGTTAGTGGGTGGGATATATTAGGCAGCAAGTGAACATTTTGTCCTCAAAGTTGATGTGTTAGAAGCAGGAAAAATGGGCAAGCGTAAGGATTTGAGCAAGTTTGACAAGGGCCAAATTGTGATGGCTAGACGACTGGGTCAGAGCATCTCCAAAACTGCAGCTCTTGTGGGGTGTTCCCGGTCTGCAGTGGTCAGTATCTATCAAAAGTGCTCCAAGGAAGGAACAGTGGTGAACCGGAGACAGGGTCATGGGCGGCCAAGGCTCATTGATGCACGTGGGGAGCGAAGGCTGGCCCGTGTGGTCCGATCAAACAGACGAGCTACTGGAGCTCAGATTGCTCAAGAAGTTAATGCTGGTTCTGATAGAAAGGTGTCAGAATACACAGTGCATCGCAGTTTGTTGTGTATGGGGCTGCATAGCCGCAGACCAGTCAGGGTGCCTATGCTGACCCCTGTCCACCGCCGAAAGCACCAACAGTGGCACGTGAACATCAGAACTGGACCACTGCCACAAAGCAAAAATGGTTCAGGAATGGTTTGAGGAGCACGAGTTTGAGGTGTTGACTTGGCCTCCAAATTCCCCAGATCTCAATCCAATCGAGCATCTGTGGGATGTGCTGAACAAACAAGTCCGATCCATGGAGGCCACACCTCGCAACTTACAGGACTTAAAGGATCTGCTGCTAACATCTTGGTGCCAGATACCACAGCACACCTTCAGGGGTCTAGTGGAGTCCACGCCTCGACGGGTCAGGGCTGAGCAGGGCAGCAAAAGTGGGACCAACACAATAATAGTATAATGTTATGCCTAATCGGTGTATATCAAGGTCTGTTTTTATGGTTTTAGGGCACATTTGGGACCAGCAAACCAACGTAAGTTGGTTTAAGTTGTGTTATTGTCATTAAGTCTTGTGTCTATACCTGTGTTTTGATGTTTATTGAGATACTTGCATTGTAAATGGCACAAGGTTGGAGTGTGAACAGTTTTCTGTGGTAATCAGATCAGATGTGAGAGTCACAATAGACGACTGATTCTTCTCTAAAATGTTTTTCATGATCTCGTATGGTAATTCCTGATTGTGTGGAGCGTAATGGGAGACTCGCAACCTGTTCCCGCTGAGAGCGAACGCATTAAACACGGCGAGTAAGATCCTGCAGGAGTGACATTTCCGTTCTGCCAGATTAATAATGGAAAAAGATTACAGACACCTCGAAGGGACAAACAAGACAAAACACAGGAAGGTTATTAAAAGAGCGACGACGCCGGCGACATGTCAAATAACGGCAGCACAAAGACAGCTGGGAACATATCAATATTTGATGGGCCTCCATCAAAGTGTGCAGTGAACAGCCTGGCACGCTTAACGCTGCGAACGCCTGACTCCACGCCATCGTGTGTGTGTGTGTGTTGGGCATATGGAGGCAAGCGTAACCAGTTTTAACGAGCTGTGTTATGATGGCCTCCCATGGAGAATATGAGCGTGACTATTGATCTATGATTCAGGAGCCTGTAACATCTCTCTCACTGTCAGGAAAGACTGACAGAGGATTTGATCTGACAGACGGAGGAGATGATCGGAGACAATAACAGCAGGATGAGGTGGAATCTCCTCCGTCAGCGCTTTATATACATGCTGGAAAAACAACAACCGACCCATTTACTGCACGCTTAACCGGCTATGCGTAACCAAACACCTGGCAAATAGTGTGTTCTATAAAATGAGTAATTGTAAATGCTGCACAACTTTGCTGAAAAAAGGCTGGTCTACCAACTGGTTTGACTAGTCTGGGTTTATGGCCTGTTGGCACATTTGGGACCAGCAAACCATCTTGGACTGGTTTAAGTTGTGTGTTTGTCATCAGGAATGGTTTAATTACTAGTAAACTATCAGTATGTTCTCATATGTGTTGTGTTGTATCAAATTAGTTATTGTAAATGCCACAGTACTTTGTTGAAAAAACATCTTAAACCAGTCTAAGGTGGTTAGCTGGTGTGTCTGGTCAGTTTTTATGGGTTTTGGGCATATTTCCCAGACAGCAACATAGTGTCGGCCCAGATCCGGTACATGTGGATTCCACGTGTCACAGATGTGGGCTGGATCTGGGCCGACACCATGTTGCTGTCTGGGTTGGGACCAGCAATCCATCTTAGACTGGTTTTAAAGGGATAGTTCACCCAAAAATGAAAATTACCCCATGATTTACTCACACTCAAGCCACCCTATCTGTATATGACATTCTTCTTTCAGACGAATACAATCGGAGTTATATTAAAAATGTCCTGGCTAATCCAAGCTTTATAATGGCAGTGAATGGCAGCCCAAAATTTAAAGCCCAAAAAAGTGCATCCATCCATCATAAAAGTGCTCCAGTGTCCGGTACATGTGGATTCCACGTATCACAGGCTGGTTCAAGTTGTGTTTTTGTCACCAAGTTTTAGGTCTGTACCTGTAAATCATGTGTTTTAATGTTTAATGAGATACCAGCTATGCAAACCCAAACATCTGGCAAATATTATGTTACATAAAATTATATACTGATATTGTATTTGCTGCACAACTTTATTGCAAAACCAGCTTAAGGTGGTAAGCAGGTCTACCAACATAAATACTGGTCTGTATTATGGTTTTTGGTCACATTTGGGACCAGCAAAACATTTTGGACTGGTTATCACCAGGAAAGGTTTAAATACTGGGAAACTGTTAGTATGTTCTCATTTGTGTTATGTTGTATAAAATTAGTAATTGTAAATGCCACGCAACATTGTTGAAAACCAGATAAAACCAGCCTAATGTTGTTAATTGGTCTGGCAAAATAGGCTGGTCTGTTTTGATGTTTTTTGAGACCGGCAAACCATCTTAGACTAGTTTTAGATATATATGTTTTTGTTTTATTTTTTCATCAGGAAACCGTTCCAGTAAAACTGCCAGTATGTTTTGAGTATGTGTTGTGTTCATTTCACAGCCTTTCACAATCCACGAAGCACAGAAATGTGTTTTCTGACATGAAAGCTCTGCACGGCTCCCCTCTCAGAACAATCTCTTTCTCTCTTTCTGCCGTTCCTCCTGCACTCTATTTCTGTGCCCGAGGCGTTTGACCCGCTTTAATCTCAGATCCGAGCGGCGCAGCCTCCTGAAGCTGTCACTAACTAGCATGATAACGTGTTTGTTTTCATGTTCCCGTGGGGTTTCCACACACTCTGAAATATAACCTCTAGAAAAGCACAGCATGCAAATGACCGCTGACGTCCAGCAGAACAGCAGAGCACAGAAGGTCAGGAGATCTGTGAGTGTGTTCATAAACACTCAACAGCCTCGGCGTGATTTGACTGTTACATTTTCAGTGTGATTCATCTGTATGTCTTGATCTGACTGACTGTTTCTTTAAAGCTGAATTAGGATTGATTTAAATCAGTGGCTCTTAACTACTTTTGCTTCAAGCTACCAAACACAGTATCTACATGGTTTGTCATGCAAAAGTAAATAAAAAATGTCTTTAAAATCAAACACTGAAATGAATTTGGTTTCAGATTGTTTAATAATTTTAACCTGCGACAACCGATGGTATTTTCATTAATTTTGAGAATCGTTTCCTGTCCCTTTGAACAAACCGAACGCAATTTAAATCTCATAACGGAACAAAACCGACTGACATTTAATTCTCTTAACAGAACAAAACCGTCCAACATTTAATTCTCTTAACGGAACAAAACCGTCCAACATTTAATTCTCTTAACGGAACAAAACCGGCCGACATTTATATCTCCTAACGGAACAAACAGACCAACATTTAAACAAACCGATCGACATTTAAATCTCGTATTGAAACAAACAGACAGACATTTAAATCTAGGAACGGAACAAAACCAACCGACATTTAAATCTCATAACGGAACAAACGGACAGACATTTAAATCTCGTAACAGAACAAAACCGAACGACATTTAAATCTCGTAATGGAACAAAACCGACCGACATTTAAATGTCACAACGAAACAAACGGACAGACATTTAAATCTCGTAACGGAACAAAACCGACCGACATTTAAATGTTGCAACGAAACAAACGGACAGACATTTAAATCTCGTAACGGAACAAAACCGACAAACATTTAAATCTTGTAACGGAGCACAACCAACCGATATTTAAATCTCGTAACGAAACAAGTGGACAGACATTAAAATCTCGAAACGAAACAAGTGGACAGACATTAAAATCTCGTAACGGAACAAAACCGCCCGACATTTAAATCTCGTAATGGAACAAAACTGTCTGACATTTAAATCTCGTAACGGAACACAACCGACCGACATTTAAATCTCGTAATGGAACAAAACTGTCTGACATTTAAATCTCGTAACAGAACAAAACCGACCAACATTTAAATCTCATAACGAAACAAAACCAACCGACATTTAAATCTCGTAATGGAACAAAACCGACCGACATTTAAATGTCACAACGAAACAAACAGACAGACATTTAAATCTCGTAACGGAACAAAACCGACAAACATTTAAATCTTGTAACGGAGCACAACCAACCGATATTTAAATCTCGTAACGAAACAAGTGGACAGACATTAAAATCTCGAAACGAAACAAGTGGACAGACATTAAAATCTCGTAACGGAACAAAACCGCCCGACATTTAAATCTCGTAATGGAACAAAACTGTCTGACATTTAAATCTCGTAACAGAACAAAACCGACCAACATTTAAATCTCATAACGAAACAAAACCAACCGACATTTAAATCTCGTAACGGAACACAACCGACCGACATTTAAATCTCGTAACGGAACACAACAGACCGACATTTAAATCTCTTAACAAAACCGACCGACATTTAAATCTCTTAGAAAAATAATCTCTTATTAGAACATTTACATTTAAATCCCTTAACGAAAACTGACTAACATTTAAATTTCATAACGAAACAAAACTGACCGACATTTAAATCTCGTAACGAAACACAAACGACCGACATTTAAATCTCATAACGAAACAAAACCGAGCGACATTTAAATCCCGCAACGAAACAAAACCGACCGACATTTAAATCTCGTAACGAAACAAAACTGACCAACATTTAAATCTCGTAACGAAACAAAACAAAACAAAACCGACCGACATTTAAATATCGTAACGAAACAAAACCACCCAAAATTTTAATCTCATAACAAAAACAAAACTGCCCAACATTTAAATCTTATATTGGAACAAAACCGACCGATACAAAAATACATCTAGATCTAAATCGTTATATATCATCATATCGTCCAGCTCTAAATCTTGCTCATTATAGACAGCATGAATTACTGTGAAGCTGTATGTAAACCATATGTACAGTGAAAAGCTCTATACAAATACATTTCACGTGATATTTTGTTTTTATCTTGTGTTTTGTTCAGGATTTTTGAGGATGTCACATGACCTATCCACACGAGAGATGTATTTGCATCACAATACCGTGAGTAAAATATCATTTTTGAGATGCTTTTTATGTAAGAGAGGCATGAAGGGAAATGCATCTCTGTCATGAATGACAATAGAGACGGAAATGAGACGCAGCAAAACAGCATTACAGCGCGAGCAGCTGATCCCAGATCAGTCATAACCGTGAGCCTGATCCCACAGCAGCAGATATATATGAAGAACATCTGAGCTTCATTAACTCTTCTCAGCTCAATATTCACATGAAAGACAAGGAAATGAAATGAAATAATAAAACAGATACATTGTATTGCAGAGAGATAAAAAAGAGAAAATGTGAACAATACTTCCATAATAATAATAATGTTGTATAAGAATTAAAGGGAGCCTTCTTTGCAGTCGCTCCTCTGACAGACAGTGATAATAACTGCATATGAATGTCCAGATCAAATTGATATCACAGAATGTTTCATCCCACCTCAATCACTCTTCACTTTCACTGCATGGAGAAAAATCAATGTTCATTCCTTAATATTCTGCTAAACATCTGCCTTTGTGTTCAACAGAAGAAAGAAAGTCAGACGGGTTTGGAGCGACCCGAGGGCGAGTCAGTTTCATTTTCAGGGAAATGATTCCTTTAATGAGATTAATACAGTATATGACCCATCTGGCTGGTTCATCTACAGGCAGATAAGGGATTTTTAAAGAAGCATCAACGTTAATCTTAAACGTTTCATAGAGGTGTATTGATGCTTAGTTTCATTTCAGACTGTTAGTGTCTAAAAATGCGAGTATACAGTCGAAATTATGACATACTAAGTCAAAAAGTAGAAAGTAGAAACGGGTCAAAAAGTAGAAATTTTGAGAAAGTTTAAATTGACATTAAAAGTCATAATTGTGGGTTAGGGTTAGTCATTATGAGATTAAAAAGTTGAAATTGATGACTCAAAATTATGATTAAAAATTTTAATGACAAAAAGTTGAAACTGAGATGAATTGACATTCAAATTCAAAATTGACATAAAAAGTCAAAACTGAGAAGTTGAATTTGACAGTCAGAATTTACCAAAAATGTGAAACTGAGATAAATTGAAATTATGACATTCAAAGTCATAATTGTGACGTAAAAAGTCAGAATTATGACATTCAGTCATACTTGGCATAAAAAAACGTCTCGGTTACGTATGTAACCCTCGTTCCCTGACGAATTGGGGATCGCCTTCAGAGACCAGTCTCCTTCGTGTAACTAAACGAGCCAACGGTTTGCGCATTCCACGCTTCTCCCCGCAGCGTAGGTATAAATAAGGAAGTGGAAGCACCGCATCTTTGCTTTTCCGCTGAGGAGCCGAACTAGTGACTCGGCCGTTCAGCGGAGGTACAGCACCTGAGGCGACGGGACGTACGTCTCTGTTCCCTCCCTCAGGGAATGAGGGTTACATACGTAACCGAGACGTTCCCTTTCAGTCGTCACGTTCGACGTACGTCGGAAATGACCGACGAATTGGGGATCCTGCTAACACGCCACAGGCGCTGGCCCTTCCAGCGCTCTGCGTGAGCTCCCTGGACCGCCCCTCTGTTGGAGTGGGAAGTCAGGGCTCTAAACAGAGAAGGTCAGTCACTGCTGTTCTGCAAGACCCACTCAGTGTGACTATTGGATGAAGCTGGGAAAGCGTGCCCGTCTCGGAAGAGGGAACGCTGCGGAGCCACATCCTTCTAAGGAAGGAGAAGTGGCGGTTACACATAAGGACTAACCAAGCAGGGTAGTACAACATATGGCAGTCTCTGAGGTGGTTCCAACCTAATACTAGGGTGGAAAGAACACCAGCAGAGACGACAGAGCTCGGAAAGACACGGGGCTAGCCAAGTAGGGTAGCTTGTACCGTGGAGGAATACACATATGGGGTCGCCGTAGGGACCGCTACATATGGATTCTCAGCCTACACACACATTTCACATGCATACGGGTTTAGGCCTGGCATCAGACGCCCGCAACGTCTGACTGCCAAGGGTGACGGAGGAGCTCGACAGGGTTAGCCATTTCTGGGGAACACAACTGGAGACAATAAACGCATGTATCCGGCCCAGGGGGCGGGAGTGGCGTTGCAAGCCGACACTAGAACGGGTCCTTCGCGCTACTGGCCACTGGGGGCGAGTACACGGGAAGATACCGGCTCTACACAGAGGCTATAGAATCTAGCGAACGTGTTACGTGTCACCCAGCACGCAGCTCTACAGATATCTGTCAGCGAGGCGCCTCGAGCCAGCGCCCAGGAGGAAGCTACACTTCTAGTTGAGTGTGCTCGCAACCCGAACGGGCAAGGCACGTCTTGGGATTGGTACGCCAAGACAATAGCATCCACTATCCAGTGGGCTAACCTCTGCTTGGAGACAGCCTTTCCCTTCTGCTGGCCTTCGTAACAGACGAAGAGCTGCTCTGAGGTCCTAAAGCTTTGTGTTCTGTCCACATAAACCCGCAAAGCGCGGACAGGACAGAGCAAAACTAGGGCTGGGTCTGCCTCCTCCGAAGGCAGCACTTGCAGGTTCACCACCTGGTCCCTGAAGGGAATGGTGGAAACCTTGGGCACATATCCAGGCCGGGGTCTCAGGATGACGTGAGAGTTGGCCGGCCCGAATTCTAGGCATGATTCGCTGACCGAAAATGCATGCAGGTCCCCTACCCTCTTGATGGAGGCCAATGCAGTTAAGAGCTTCATGGACAGGATCTTTAACTCTCTAGACTGCAAAGGCTCAAAGGGAGGACTCTGAAGTGCCCTGAGCACCAGAACTAAGTCCCAAGAGGATAACGAGTTAGGACGAGGAGGATTTAGCCTCCTCGCACCTCTGAGGAACCTGACGATTAGGTCATGCTTCCCTAAGGACTTACCTTCAACTGTGTCGTGATACACCGCAATTGCCGCAACGTACACTTTAAGGGTGGAGGGAGACAGCCTTCGCTCCAACCCATCTTGCAGGAAAGAAAGCATGACTCTAACTGAACACTTTCGGGGGTCTTCCCGGCGGGAAGCGCACCATTCAACGAACAGGTTCCACTTCAATGCATAGAGGCGCCTCGTAGAGGGAGCTCTAGCAGAAGTGATGGTGTCCACCACAGCTTGTGGCAGGCCACCTAGAACCTAGTCCAAGGACCAGACATGGAGTTTCCAGAGGTCTGGACGCGGGTGCCATAGAGTGTGCCGTCTCTGAGAAAGTAGGTCCTTCCTCAGAGGAATGGGCCAGGGAGTGGCTGTCGTGAGGAGTGTGAGTTCGGGGAACCAGGTCTGGTTGGGCCAGTATGGCGCAACTAATAAGACCTCTCCTCCTCCTCCCTGACTTTGCACAGTGTCTGTGCAAGAAGGCTCACTGGGGGAAACGCATATTTGCGCAGGCCCCGGGGCCAGCTGTGTGCCAGTGCATCCGTGCCGAGGGTCCCCTCGGTCAGGGAATAGTACAACTGGCAATGGGTCGGGTCCAGAGTGGCAAACAGGTCTACCTGTGCCCGAGGTCCCAAATCAGCTGGACCGCCTGGGAATGGAGTCGCCATTCTCCCGGAAGTGTCGGCTGTCGTGAAAGCTCGTCAGCTGTCCGATTGAGCGCACCAGGGATGTGAAAAACACGCAGGTCCAAGATCGCCCGTAACTCACCGCCTTTCTTGGGTACAAGGAAGTAGGGGCTGTAGAACCCCATCCTCATATCTGCTGGAGGAACCGGCTCGATCACGAGACGGGCTGGGGAGCGCTAGCCAGGCCCCCAACGACCGAACAAGCGGGACCAACGGGACCACAGACGTACCCGGGGTGGGGCAGCGAGGTGGAACACAGGGACCCGACTCGGGAGGCCCGGAGGCGGCCCGGAGTGTGGTCTGAGTGTGCTGCGCAACACTTACCTGGTTCCGGGGTGTGGCAGAGTGTGGGTGAGAAGGCTGGGTGGTGTCCTCGGGCCACACACTGCTGCCCTCTGGTGAAGGGAGAGGAGGAAGGGAGTGGCAAGGCATTGAAGCGTTGCACACTGCCAACCTCGCTCTCTTGTGGCCCAGGGAGGGAGGAAACTGCTCTTTTATTGAAAATGTGGGTACCGCTGGACTCCGGGGAGCCAGCGGCAGAACAGTAAGAAAATGAACCTCCTCCAGGGGAGGGAGTGGTGCGGACAGCACCTCCCAATGAGCAGCTCCTCTCTTCCCTGTGGCTTCCCATCTCAGGGCTTGCCCTTACGCTTGCCGGCGGACTTCGTGGGACCCTGGACGGGTTGGGCGCCTCCCTTACACCCGGCCGCCTGCTGCCTGGGTGGAGGCTGCTGCTTAGGCTTCACAGGGGCGGAGGCAGATGCAGGGGGATGCCGTCGGCGACGAGCAGGCGGAGGTGCTGCAGCTGAGGACTGGGTGGAAGCAGCAGCTGGTCGTCGGGGCAGGATGTTTTTGACCGCCTTCGTCTGCTTCTGGGCCACCGAGAACTGCTGGGCTAAGTTCTCGATGGTGTCTCCGAAGAGGCCAGCCTGACAGACAGGGGGCGTTGAGGAACCGAACTTTGTCGGGCTCACGCATGTCCGGCAGGTTTAGCCACAGGTGGCGTTCCTGGACCACTGGTCGCCCGGCCCAGGGAGCGTGTGGTGACTTTCGTCACTCAGAGAGCGAGGTCCGTCGCCGTACGCAGTTCCTGCATAACCCCTGGGTCTGAACTACCCTTGTGCAGTTCCTTGAGCGCTTTGGCCTGGTAGACCTGCAGGAGTGCCATGGCATGCAAAGCTGAGGCATTCCACAGGCTGTGTAAGCCTTGCCCCTCAGAGAAGACGAGAACTTACATGCCCGGGAGGGGAGACGCGGATTACCCTGCCAAGAGGTGGCGGTCTTGGGACACAGCTGCATCGCCACAGACCACTCCACCGGGGGGATCTTCACATACCCCTTAGCCACGCCATCATCGAAGGTAGTGAGGGCGGAGGAGTCACCAGACCGGCTTCGAGCACTATAGGGTGCCGTCCACAATTTGGTAATCTCCTGATGCAATTCCGGGAAGAATGGAACCGGGGCGGGGCACTGAGAACCAGCACGGGCCACCCCGAAAAACCAATCATCCAACCGCGAAGGTTCGGGACACATTGGAGGGTTCCACTTGACCCCGACACTTGCGGCTGTCCGGGAAAGCATAGCCGTGAGCTCTGGATCAGACTCGGGCAATGCTACCACACCCAAAGGGGGCAATGCAGCCGAATCCTCATCTCCAGAGGACATTAGCTCGCCCTCCGATGCAGCAATCGACATTTGGTCCTCAGCCGGCGCCCCAAAGGAGACGGCTGGTCCCCCATGGGAAGGACCAGCACGCTCCTTCGGAAGCTCCACCGGCGCAGGTGCGGAGGATGGAGGGGCCCAAGGAGATTGACTCGTCGGGGAAGCCCTCACTGTAATCCTCAGGTCACCACCAAGGCTATCAGCCGAAGTAGCAGCCCTCTGCTTCGCAGCGGGAGAGCCACTAGATCGGGGGATACGCAAAGAGACTCCACCCCGTCTGAGATACTCGAGCATTGACCTAAGCACCGCGATGGTCATGTTCCTGCAGTGGGAACATGAGTCATTCACAAACGCTGCCTCAGCATGCTGAACGCCCAAACACATGAGACAGTGATCGTGACCGTCAACTGGGGACAAATATCTCTTGCATCCAAAAACACACGGTTTGAATGACATCTTGAAAAAGACGCAGGATCAAACCGTGTAGCTCTTTTAGAAAGGAAAACTGCTCTAATAGTGCTGAAGCACACAGGGAGATGGCCGCGGCTCACAGCAGTTCTAATAGTGCAAGCCTGCTGTGAGCACTCACACTCAGTAATGCCCAGCGAGCTGTGAAAACAGCTGTTTTTGTCAGCTCGTGACGTGACCGCCGCTGTCTTTTGCCGTATCACCCGCACCAGGAAGCAGAACGTCTTTCAAAAAAGCAGACTCGTTTTTAGAAACTCTCCATAGAAAAACAACAAACTGATAACAGCAGTGTTCGGCTCCGAAGTAGAAAGTAAAGATGCGGTGCTTCCACTTCCTTATTTATACCCACGCTGCGGGGAGGAGCGTGGAATGCGTGAACCGCATGCCAATGTTCACTGGCTCGTTTAGTTACACTCGAAGTAGATTGGTCTCTGAAGACGATACCCAATTCGTCGGTCAGTTCCGACGTACTTCAAACGTGACCCACTGAAAGGGAATCGAAATTATGAAATTGATGTCAAAATTCTAATTAAATGTAATTAGATAAGTCAAAATTATAACATTCAGTCATAATTGACAAAGTCGAAATCATAAAATAAAGTCGAAATTGACGTCAAAATTATGATTAAAAATTCGAAGTAATTGAAGTAAGTAATGAGGTCAAAATTATGAAAGTCAAAATTGACGTCAAAATTATGACGTTGAAATTATGACAAAAAGTCAAAATTATGACAAAAAAAATCAAAATTATGACATAAAAAGTCCAAATTATAATAAAAAAATCTAATTACATAAAATGTCAAAACTGAGATGTCAAAATTATGAAGGAGTCAAAATTGACATCAAAACTTTGAAACTGAAATTATGAAAAAAAGTCAAAATTATGACATAAAAAGTCAAAATTATGATTAAAAATTCTAAGTAATTACATAAAATGTCAAAAAGATGTCAAAAATTATGGAGTCAAAATTGACGTCAAAATTATGATTACAAATTCTAATTACATAAAATGGCAAAACTGAGATAAGTTGAAATAACTCTCTTAGAGTTAAAATTCGAAATTATGACAAGTCGAAACTCAAAAAATTATGATTAAAAATTCGAAATTATAGCATATAATAATATAATATATATCATAATTATGAAAATTAAAATTTAAAGTAGAAAAAAAGCCAAAACTATGAGATAAAAAGTCAAAATTATGACAGTCGTAATTACGTGATTAAAAAATCTAAATTATGATTTATTGTTATAATTTTGCTTTATTCTTATAATTTCGATTTAGTATATCATAATTAAGATTTACCAAAGCATGATTTTTTTTTCTTATGTGGCAGAAATGGGCTAGTTAGTGAGACTGAGTTAAAGTTTGATCTCCAGTGAAAGCTCTCTTGTGCTGTTTGCTGAGGTCACATTGAGAGAGTAATTCTGCTGTGTTTACAGGGTTAGTAGATGTGGATGAGCTCATTCTATCACTTAGTCAAATGACTTTAATCCTGTAGAGAGCAGCCAAACATTCACAATCCTTCTGCTGCCTCATTTACATGATTTAAAAGTCAAAAATCCCTAAGATTTCTCTTAGTGCGCGCGTTTTCATGTCTTCATCATGTTAGCGTGCCGCGGGCTGAATATCTAATTCACTGTTGTATTAATGCATCTGAAATCAAAGGCAGAAGCTGGTCTGATTTCCACACAGAGCTTTAGCCCAGTTCACAGACACACTTCATAAATTCCCATGATGATCCCAGCACACCTGCATCTTCTCCGGGGAAACTGGGAACTAGTTGATGAGTCTCTGATCAAGGTGTGTCTGCTGCTGCTTTGATTTGACATTTTTTCTTGGAAAATGGACCGTGAACTGTCTTTGTATGAAAAAGAGCATTTTGCTGAACATCTGTTAGTATGGAAGCTCGTTTCTGCCATATACCACAACAAAAATGCTTTTGGTAATCAGAATCAGGACATAGAAAGTCAAAATTATGAAATGAAAAGCCAAAATTATGACTCAAAAACTCATAATTATGATATACTAAATTGAAATTATGACTTGAATTATAATTATAACATTAAAGTTGAAATTGACAAAAAGTTAAAATATGACATTAAAACTCGTGAAGCTCATGAAATTCAAAAAGTCATAATTTAACACAGAAAGTCATTATTTCACATTTTTATCCCATAATTTTAACTTTTTAACATCATAATTATGACTTAATATGTCAATTTCGACTTTTTATGTCATAATTCTGGCTTATGTCATAATTATGACTATGTAATTTACACTTTTATGTAACAATTTCAACTATTTGTCATAATTCTGATTTATATGTAATAATTTCCACTTTTTATGTAAGTTTCCACTATCATAATTTTGAATTTTGATGTCATAATTATGACTTTATGTAATAATTTAATAATTTTAACTTTTTATGTAAGAATTTTGACCTCATTATTATGACTTTATGTAATAATTTCCACTTTGTCATAATTATGACTATGTAATAACACACTTTTTATGTCATAATTTTGACTTGTCATAATTTTGACTGTAATAACTTCCACTTTTTATGTAGTCATTTTCACTTTTGGTCATAATTTCCACCTTTTATGTCATAAATTTGATTTATATCCTGATTATGACTATGTAATAACTTTTGTGTAATAGTTTCCACTGTCATAATTTTGAATTTGTCAATTTTGACTTAATTTCCACTTTTTATGTAATAATTTCAAGTTTTTATGTAATAGTTTCCACTGTCATAATTTTGAATTTTGATGTCATAATTATGGCTCTATGTAATAAGAAATAATTTCCACTTTTTATGTAAGTATTTTCACTTTTTGTATAAGAATTTTAACTTTTTATGTAGTCATTTTCTCTTTTTGTCATAATTTCCACATTTTATGTCATAATTTTGACATATCTATGTAATAACTTCCAATTTTTATGTAATAGTTTCCACTGTCATAATTTAGAATTTTTGTCAATTTTGACTTTATGTAATATTTTAATAATTTACACTTTTATGTAATAGTTTCCAGTGTTGTAATTTTGATTTTTTTTGTCCATTTTGACTTTATGTAATAATTGAATAATTTCCATTTTATATAATAGTTTCCACTGTTGTAATTTTGAATTTTTGTCAATTTTTACTATGTAATAATTGAATAAATTCCACTTTTATGTAATAGTTTCCACTGTCATAATTTTGAATTTTCGTCAATTATGACTTTATGTAATAATTGAATAATTTCACTTTTATATAATAGTTTCCACTGTCATAATTTAGAATTTTTGTCCATTTTGACTTTATGTAATAATTGAATAATTTCACTTTTATGTAATGGTTTCCACTGTCGTAATTTTGAATTTTTTTGTCAATTATGACTTTATGTAATAATTAAATAATTTACACTTTTATGTAATAGTTTCCACTGTCGTAATTTTGAATTTTTTTTCATTTTGACTTTATGTAATAATTGAATAATTTCACTTTTATGTAATAGTTTCCACTGTTGTAATTTAGAATTTTTGTCAATTATGAGTTTATGTAATAATTTAATCATTTCCCCTTTTATGTAATAGTATACATTGTCGTAATTTAGAATTTTTGTCCATTTTGACTTTATGTAATAATTGAATAATTTTACTTTTATGTAATAGTTTCCACTTTGACTTTATGTAATAATTGAATAATTTACACTTTTATGTAATAGTTTCCACTGTCGTAATTAAAAAAAAATTTCAATTATGACTTTATGTAATAATTGAATCATTTCCCCTTTTATGTAATAGTATCCACTGTCGTAATTTTGAATTTTGTCCCATTTTGACTTTATGTAATAATTAAATAATTTCAACTTTTATGCAATAGTTTCCACTCTCATAATATTAAATTTTTGTCCATTTTGACTTTATGTAATAATTGAATAATTTCACTTTTATGTAATAGTTTCCACTGTCGTGATTTAGAATTTTTGTCCATTTTGACTTTATGTAATAATTGAATAATTTTACTTTTATGTAATAGTTTCCACTGTCGTAATTTAGAATTTTTGTCCGGTTTGATTTTATGTAGTAATTGAATAATTTCAAATTTTATGTAATAGTATCCACTGTTGTAATTTTGAATTTTTTGTCCATTTTGACTTAATGTAATAATGTAATAATTTCAATTTTATGTAATAGTTTCCACTGTCGTAATTTTGAATTTTTGTCAATTATGATTTTATGTAATAATTAAATAATTTCCACTTTTATGTAATAGTATCCACTGTCGTAATTTAGAATTTTTGTCAATTATGACTTCATGTATTAATTGAATGATTTACACTTTTATATAATAGTATCGTCTGTTATAATTTAGAATTTTTGTCCATTTTGACTTTATGTAAAAATTGAATAATTTACACTATTATGTAATAGTTTCCACTTTCGTAATTTTGAATTTTTTTTCCATTTTGACTTTATGTAATAATTGAATAATTTCACTTTTATGTAATAGTATCCTCTGTTATAATTTAGAATTTTTGTCCATTTTGACTTTATGTAATAATTGAATAATTTCAAATTTTATGTAATAGTTTCCACTGTCGTAATTTAGAATTTTTTGTTAATTATGACTTTATGTAATAATTGAATAATTTACACTTTTATGTAATAGTTTCCACTTTGACTTTATGTAATAATTGAATAATTTACACTATTATGTAATAGTTTCCACTGTCGTAATTTTGAATTTTTGTCAATTATGAGTTTATGTAATAATTGAATAATTTAACTTTTATGTAATAGTTTCCACTGTCATAATTTTGAATTTTTTTATATTTTCACTTATAATTCAATAATTTACACTTTTATGTAATAGTTTCCACTGTCGTAATTTTGAATTTTTGTCAATTATGACTTTATGTAATAATTGAATAATTTCACTTTTATGTAATAGTTTCCACTGTCGTAATTTAGATTTTTTTGTCAATTGTCTTTATATAATAATTAAATAATTTCCACTTTTATGTAATATTTTCGACTGTCGCAATTTTGAATTTTTGTCCATTTTGACTTTATGTAATAATTGAATAATTTCACTTTTATGTAATAGTTTCCACTGTCATAATTTTGAATTGTTTTCCATTTTGACTTTATGTAATAATTAAATAATTTCACTTTTATGTAATAGTTTCCACTGTTGTAATTTAAAATTTTTGTCCAATTTGACTTTGTAATAATTGAATAATTTCACTTTTATGTAATAGTTTCCGCTGTCGTAATTTAGAATTTTTGTCCATTTTGACTTTATGTAATAATTGAATAATTTCAACTTTTATGTAATAGTTTCCACTGCGGTAATTTAGAATTTTTGTCCATTTTGACTTTATGTAATAACTGAATAATTTACACTTTTATGTAATAGTATCCACTGTTGTAATTTTGAATTTTTGTCCATTTTGACGTTATGTAAAAATTTAATAATTTACACTATTATGTAATAGTTTCCACTGTCGTAATTTTGAATTTTTGTCAATTATGAGTTTATGTAATAATTAAATAATTTCCACTTTTATGTAATAGTATCCACTGTCGTAATTTAGAATTTTTGTCAATTATGACCATGTATTAATTGAATAATTTACACTTTTATGTAATAGTATCCTCTGTTATAATTTAGAATTTTTGTCCATTTTGACCATGTAATAATTGAATAATTTCAAATTTTATGTAATAGTTTCCACTGTCGTAATTTAGAATGTTTTGTTAATTATGACTTTATGTAATAATTAAATAATTTACACTTTTATGTAATAGTTTCCACTTTGACTTTATGTAATAATTGAATAATTTCAACTTTTATGTAATAGTTTCCACTGTCATAATTTTGAATTTTTTTACATTTTCACTTTAAGTAATAATTCAATAATTTACACTTTTATGTAATAGTTTCCACTGTCGTAATTTTGAATTTTTGTCAATTATGACTTTATGTAATAATTGAATAATTTCACTTTTATGTAATAGTTTCCACTGTCGTAATTTAGATTTTTTGTCAAGTGTCTTTATATAATAATTAAATAATTTCCACTTTTATGTAATATTTTCGACTGTTGCAATTTTGAATTTTTGTCCATTTTGACTTTATGTAATAATTGAATAATTTCACTTTTATGTAATAGTATCCACTGTGGTAATTTTGAATTTTTTCCCATTTTGACTTTACGTAATAATTAAATAATTTCAACTTTTATGTAATAGTTTCCACTGTCATAATATTAAATTTTTGTCCATTTTGACTTTATGTAATAATTGAATAATTTGACTTTTATGTAATAGTTTCCACTGTCGTAATTTAGAATTTTTGTCCATTTTGACTTTATGTAATAATTGAATAAATTCACTTTTATGTAATAGTTTCCACTGTCGTAATTTTGAATTCTTTTCCATTTTGACTTTATGTAATAATTAAATAATTTCACTTTTATGTAATAGTTTCCACTGTTGTAATTTAAAATTTTTGTCCATTTTGACTTTGTAATAATTGAATAATTTCACTTTTATGTAATAGTTTCCACTGTCGTAATTTAGAATTTTTGTCCATTTTGACTTTATGTAATAATTGAATAATTTCAACTTTTATGTAATAGTTTCCATTGCGGTAATTTAGAATTTTTGTCCATTTTGACTTTATGTAACAATTGAATAATTTTACTTTTATGTAATAGTTTCCACTGTCGTAATTTTGAATTTTTGTCAATTATGACTTTATGTAATAATTGAATAAATTACACTTTTATGTAATAGTATCCTCTGTCGTAATTTTCAATTTTTTTCCATTTTGACTTTTTGTAATAATTCAATAATTTACACTTTTATGTAATAGTTTCCACTGTCGTAATTTTGAATTTTTGTCAGTTATGACTTTATGTAATAATTGAATAAATTACACTTTTATGTAATAGTATCCACTGTCGTAAGTTTGAATTTTTTTCCATTTTGACTTTGTAATAATTTAATAATTTCACTTTTATGTAATAGTTTCCACTGTCGTAATTTAGAATTTTTGTCCATTTTGACTTTATGTAAAAATTGAATAATTTACACTATTATGTAATAGTTTCCACTGTCGTAATTTTTAATTTTTGTCAATTATGAGTATATGTAATAATTAAATAATAACCACTTTTATGTAATAGTATCCACTGTCGTAATTTAGAATTTTTGTCAATTATGACCATGTATTAATTGAATAATTTACACTTTTATGTAATAGTATCCTCTGTTATAATTTAGAATTTTTGTCCATTTTGACTTTATGTAATAATTGAATAATTTCAAATTTTATGTAATAGTTTCCACTGTCGTAATTTAGAATTTTTTGTTAATTATGACTTTATGTAATAATTGAATAATTTACACTTTTATGTAATAGTTTCCACTTTGACTTTATGTAATAATTGAATAATTTACACTATTATGTAATAGTTTCCACTGTCGTAATTTTGAATTTTTGTCAATTATGAGTTTATGTAATAATTGAATAATTTAACTTTTATGTAATAGTTTCCACTGTCATAATTTTGAATTTTTTTACATTTTCACTTTAAGTAATAATTCAATAATTTACACTTTTATGTAATAGTTTCCACTGTCGTAATTTTGATTTTTTGTCAATTGTCTTTATATAATAATTAAATAATTTCCACTTTTATGTAATATTTTCGACTGTTGCAATTTTGAATTTTTGTCCATTTTGACTTTATGTAATAATTAAATAATTTCAACTTTTATGTAATAGTTTCCACTGTCATAATATTAAATTTTTGTCCATTTTGACTTTATGTAATAATTGAATAATTTGACTTTTATGTAATAGTTTCCACTGTCGTAATTTAGAATTTTTGTCCATTTTGACTTTATGTAATAATTGAATAATTTCACTTTTATGTAATAGTTTCCACTGTCGTAATTTTGAATTCTTTTCCATTTTGACTTTATGTAATAATTAAATAATTTCACTTTTATGTAATAGCTTCCACTGTTGTAATTTAAAATTTTTGTCCATTTTAACTTTGTAATAATTGAATAATTTCACTTTTATGTAATAGTTTCCACTGTCGTAATTTTCAATTTTTTTCCATTTTCACTTTTTGTAATAATTCAATAATTTACACTTTTATGTAACAGTATCCACTGTTGTAATTTTGAATTTTTGTCCATTTTGACTTTATGTAAAAATTTAATAATTTACACTATTATGTAATAGTTTCCACTGTCGTAATTTTAAATTTTTGTCAATTATGATTTTATGTATTAATTGAATCATTTCCCATTTTATGTAATAGTATCCAGTCGTAATTTTGAATTTTTGTCCATTTTGACCATGTAATAATTCAATAATTTACACTTTTATGTAATAGTTTCCACTGTCGTAATTTAGAATTTTTGTCAATTATAATTTTATGTAATAATTAAATAATTTCCACTTTTATGTAATAGTATCCACTGTCGTAATTTAGAATTTTTGTCAATTATGACTTCATGTATTAATTGAATGATTTACACTTTTATGTAATAGTATCCTCTGTTATAATTTAGAATTTTTGTCCATTTTGACTTTATATAAAAATTAAGTAATTTACACTATTATGTAATAGTTTCCACTGACATAATTTTGAATTTTTTTACATTTTCATTTTAAGTAATAATTCAATAATTTACACTTTTATGTAATAGTTTCCACTGTCGTAATTTTGAATTTTTGTCAATTATGACTTTATGTAATAATTGAATAATTTCACTTTTATGTAATAGCATCCACTGTCACAATTTTGAATTTTTGTCAATTATGACTTTATGTAATAATTGAATAATTTCACTTTTATGTAATAGTTTCCACTGTCGTAATTTTGAATTTTTTTCCATTTTGACTTTATGTAATAATTAAATAATTTCACATTTATGTAATAGCTTCCACTGTTGTAATTTAAAATTTTTGTCCATTTTGACTTTGTAATAATTGAATAATTTCACTTTTATGTAATAGTTTCCACTGTCGTAATTTTGAATTTTTGTCCATTTTGACTTTATGTAATGATTGAATAATTTCAACTTTTATGTAACAGTTTCCACTGTGGTAATTTTGAATTTTTGTCCATTTTGACTTCATGTAATAATTGAATAATTTCACTTTTATGTAATAGTATCCACTGTCGTAATTTTGAAATTTTGTCAGTTATGACTGTGTAATAATTCAATAATTTACACTTTTATGTAATAGTTTCCACTGTCGTAATTTTGAATTTTAGTCAATTATGACTATGTAATAATTCAATAATTTACACTTTTATGTAATAGTTTCCACTGTCGCAATTTAGAATTTTTTGTTAATTATGACTTTATGAAATAATTGAATAATTTACACTTTTATGTAATAGTTTCCACTTTGACTTTATGTAATAATTGAATAATTTAGACTTTTATGTAATAGTTTCCACTGTCGTAATTTTCAATTTTTGTCAATTTTGACTTTATGTAATAATAGAATAATTTACACTTTTATGTAATAGTTTCCACTGTCGTAATTTTCAATTTTTGTCCATTTTGACTTTATGTAATAATTGAATAATTTCAACTTTTATGTAATAGTTTCCACTGCGGTAATTTTGAATTTTTGTCAATTATGACTTTATGTAATAATTGAATCAATTACACTTTTATGTAATAGTATCCACTGTCGTAATTTAGCATTTTTGTCCATTTTGACTTTATGTAATAATTGAATAATTTCAACTTTTATGTAATAGTTTCCACTGTGGTAATTTTGAATTTTTGTCCATTTTGACCATGTAATAATTGAATAATTTCACTTTTATGTAATAGTTTCCACTGTCGTAATTTAGAATTTTTGTCCATTTTGACTTTGTAATAATTCAATAATTTCACTTTTATATAATAGTATCCACTGTCGTAATTTTTAATTTTTTTCTATTTTGACTTTATGTAATAATTGAATAATTTCACTTTTATCTAATAGTATCCACTGTCGTAAGTTTGAATTTTTTTCTATTTTGACTTTATGTAATAATTAAATACTTTCACTTTTATGTAATAGTTTCCACTGTCGTAATTTTGAATTTTTGTCAATTATGACTTTATGTAATAATTGAATAAATTACACTTTTATGTAATAGTATCCACTGTCGTAATTTTGAATTTTTTTTCCATTTTGACTTCATGTAATAATTCAATAATTTACACTTTTATGTAATAGTTTCCACTGTCGTAATTTAGAATTTTTGTCAATTATGACTTTATGTAATAATTGAATCAATTACACTTTTATGTAATAGTATCCACTGTCGTAATTTAGATATTTTGTCCATTTTGACTTTATGTAATAATTGAATAATTTCAACTTTTATGTAATAGTTTCCACTGTGGTAATTTTGAATTTTTGTCCATTTTGACCATGTAATAATTGAATAATTTCACTTTTATGTAATAGTTTCCACTGTCGTAATTTAGAATTTTTGTCCATTTTGACTTTGTAATAATTCAATAATTTCACTTTTATATAATAGTATCCACTGTCGTAATTTTTTAATTTTTTTCTATTTTGACTTTATGTAATAATTGAATAATTTCACTTTTATCTAATAGTATCCACTGTCGTAAGTTTGAATTTTTTTCTATTTTGACTTTATGTAATAATTAAATACTTTCACTTTTATGTAATAGTTTCCACTGTCGTAATTTTGAATTTTTGTCAATTATGACTTTATGTAATAATTGAATAAATTACACTTTTATGTAATAGTATCCACTGTCGTAATTTTAAATTTTTTTTCCATTTTGACTTCATGTAATAATTCAATAATTTACACTTTTATGTAATAGTTTCCACTGTCGTAATTTAGAATTTTTGTCAATTATGACTTTATGTAATAATTGAATAATTTCCACTTTTATGTAATAGTATCTACTTTTGTAATTTTGATTTTTTTGTCCATTTTTACTTTATGTAATAATTGAATAATTTCACTTTTATGTAATAGTATCCACTGTTGTAATTTTGAATTTTTGTCCATTTTGACTTTATGTAATAATTAAATAATTTAAACTTTTATGTAATAGTTTTCACTGTGGTAATTTTGAAATTTTGTCAGTTATGACTATGTAATAATTGAATAATTTACACTTTTATGGAATAGTTTCCACTGTCGTAATTTTCAATTTTTGTCCATTTTGACTTTATTTAATAATTGAATAATTTCAACTTTTATGTAATAGTTTTCACTGTGGTAATTTTGAATTTTTGTCAATTATGACTTTATGTAATAATTGAATAATCTCACTTTTATGTAATAGTTTCCACTGTCGTAATTTAGATTTTTTGTCAATTATGTCTTTATGTAATAATTGAATAATTTTACTTTTATGTAATAGTATCCACTGTCGTAATTTTGAATTTTTTTCTATTTTGACTTTATGTAATAATTGAATAATTTCACTTTTATGTAATAGTTTCCACTTTGACTTTATGTAATAATTGAATAATTTACACTATTATGTAATAGTTTCCACTGTCGTAATTTTGAATTTTTGTCAATTATGAGTTAATGTAGTAATTGAATAATTTAACTTTTATGTAATAGTTTCCACTGTCATAATTTTGAATTTTTTTACATTTTCACTTTAAGTAATAATTCAATAATTTACACTTTTATGTAATAGTTTCCACTGTCGTAATTTTGAATTTTTGTCAATTGTCTTTATATAATAATTAAATAATTTCCACTTTTATGTAATATTTTCGACTGTTGCAATTTTGAATTTTTGTCCATTTTGACTTTATGTAATAATTAAATAATTTCAACTTTTATGTAATAGTTTCCACTATCATAATATTAAATTTTTGTCCATTTTGACTTTATGTAATAATTGAATAATTTCCACTTTTATGTAATAGTTTCCACTGTCGTAATTTAGAATTTTTGTCCATTTTGACTTTATGTAATAATTGAATAATTTCACTTTTATGTAATAGTTTCCACTGTCGTAATTTTGAATTCTTTTCCATTTTGACTTTATGTAATAATTAAATAATTTCACTTTTATGTAATAGCTTCCACTGTTGTAATTTAAAATTTTTGTCCATTTTAACTTTGTAATAATTGAATAATTTTACTTTTATGTAATAGTTTCCACTGTCGTAATTTTCAATTTTTTTCCATTTTCACTTTTTGTAATAATTCAATAATTTACGCTTTTATGTAATAGTTTCCACTGTCGTAATTTTAAATTTTTGTCAATTATGATTTTATGTATTAATTGAATCATTTCCCATTTTATGTAATAGTATCCAGTCGTAATTTTGAATTTTTGTCCATTTTGACTTCATGTAATAATTCAATAATTTACACTTTTATGTAATAGTTTCCACTGTCGTAATTTAGAATTTTTGTCAATTATGACTTTATGTAATAATTGAATAAATTACACTTTTATGTAATAGTTTCCACTGTCGTAATTTTGAATTTTTTTCCATTTTGACTTTTTGTAATAATTAAATAATTTCCACTTTTATGTAATAGTATCCACTGTCATAATTTAGAATTTTTGTCAATTATGACTTCATGTATTAATTGAATGATTTACGCTTTTATGTAATAGTATCCTTTGTTATAATTTAGAATTTTTTTCCATTTTGACTTTATGTAATAATTGAATAATTTCACTTTTATGTAATAGTTTCCACTGTCGTAATTTTGAATTTTTGTCCATTTTGACTTTATGTAAAAATTGAGTAATTTACACTATTATGTAATAGTTTCCACTGACATAATTTTGAATTTTTGTCAATTATGACCATGTATTAATTGAATAATTTACAATTTTATGTAATAGTATCCTCTGTTATAATTTAGAATTTTTGTCCATTTTGACTTTATGTAATAATTGAATAATTTCAACTTTTATGTAATAGTTTCCACTGTCGTAATTTAGAATTTTTTGTTAATTATGACTTTATGTAATAATTGAATAATTTACACTTTTATGTAATAGTTTTCACTTTGACTTTATGTAATAATTGAATAATTTACACTATTATGTAATAGTTTCCACTGTCGTAATTTAGAATTTTTGTCAATTATGAGTTTATGTAATAATTGAAAAATTTAACTTTTATGTAATAGTTTCCACTGTCGTAATTTTGAATTTTTTTACATTTTCATTTTAAGTAATAATTCAATAATTTACACTTTTATATAATAGTTTCCACTGTCGTAATTTTGAATTTTTGCCAATTATGACTTTATGTAATAATTGAATAATTTCACTTTTATGTAATAGTATCCACTGTCACAATTTTAAATTTTTGTCAATTATGACTTTATGTAATAATTGAATCATTTCCCCTTTTATGTAATAGTTTCCACTGTCGTAATTTTGAATTTTTTTCCATTTTGACTTTATGTAATAATTAAATAATTTCACATTTATGTAATAGCTTCCACTGTTGTAATTTAAAAATTTTGTCCATTTTGACTTTGTAATAATTGAATAATTTCACTTTTATGTAATAGTTTCCACTGTCGTAATTTTGAATTTTTGTCCATTTTGACTTTATGTAATGATTGAATAATTTCACTTTTATGTAATAGTTTCCACTGTCGTAATTTTGAATTTTTGTCCATTTTGACTTTGTAATAATTGAATAATTTCACTTTTATGTAATAGTATCCACTGTCGTAATTTTGAATTTTTTTCTATTTTGACTTTATGTAATAATTGAATACTTTCACTTTTGTGTAATAGTATCCACTGTCGTAATTTTGAATTTTTTTTCCATTTTGACCATGTAATAATTCAATAATTTACACTTTTATGTAATAGTTTCCACTGTCGTAATTTTGAAATTTTGTCAGTTATGACTGTGTAATAATTCAATAATTTACACTTTTATGTAATAGTTTCCACTGTCGTAATTTAGAATTTTAGTCAATTATGACTATGTAATAATTCAATAATTTACACTTTTATGTAATAGTTTCCACTGTCGCAATTTAGAATTTTTTGTTAATTATGACTTTATGAAATAATTGAATAATTTACACTTTTATGTAATAGTTTCCACTTTGACTTTATGTAATAATTGAATAACTTAGACTTTTATGTAATAGTTTCCACTGTCGTAATTTTCAATTTTTGTCCATTTTGACTTTATGTAATAATTGAATAATTTCAACTTTTATGTAATAGTTTCCACTGCGGTAATTTTGAATTTTTGTCCATTTTGACTTTATGTAATAATTGAATAATTTTTACTTTTATGTAATAGTTTCCACTGTCGTAATTTAGAATTTTTGTCAATTATGACTTTATGTAATAATTGAATAATTTCCACTTTTATGTAATAGTATCTACTTTTGTAATTTTGATTTTTTTGTCCATTTTTACTTTATGTAATAATTGAATAATTTCACTTTTATGTAATAGTATCCACTGTTGTAATTTTGAATTTTTGTCCATTTTGACTTTATGTAATAATTAAATAATTTAAACTTTTATGTAATAGTTTTCACTGTGGTAATTTTGAAATTTTGTCAGTTATGACTATGTAATAATTGAATAATTTACACTTTTATGGAATAGTTTCCACTGTCGTAATTTTCAATTTTTGTCCATTTTGACTTTATTTAATAATTGAATAATTTCAACTTTTATGTAATAGTTTTCACTGTGGTAATTTTGAATTTTTGTCAATTATGACTTTATGTAATAATTGAATAATCTCACTTTTATGTAATAGTTTCCACTGTCGTAATTTAGATTTTTTGTCAATTATGTCTTTATGTAATAATTGAATAATTTTACTTTTATGTAATAGTATCCACTGTCGTAATTTTGAATTTTTTTCTATTTTGACTTTATGTAATAATTGAATAATTTCACTTTTATGTAATAGTTTCCACTTTGACTTTATGTAATAATTGAATAATTTACACTATTATGTAATAGTTTCCACTGTCGTAATTTTGAATTTTTGTCAATTATGAGTTAATGTAGTAATTGAATAATTTAACTTTTATGTAATAGTTTCCACTGTCATAATTTTGAATTTTTTTACATTTTCACTTTAAGTAATAATTCAATAATTTACACTTTTATGTAATAGTTTCCACTGTCGTAATTTTGAATTTTTGTCAATTGTCTTTATATAATAATTAAATAATTTCCACTTTTATGTAATATTTTCGACTGTTGCAATTTTGAATTTTTGTCCATTTTGACTTTATGTAATAATTAAATAATTTCAACTTTTATGTAATAGTTTCCACTATCATAATATTAAATTTTTGTCCATTTTGACTTTATGTAATAATTGAATAATTTCCACTTTTATGTAATAGTTTCCACTGTCGTAATTTAGAATTTTTGTCCATTTTGACTTTATGTAATAATTGAATAATTTCACTTTTATGTAATAGTTTCCACTGTCGTAATTTTGAATTCTTTTCCATTTTGACTTTATGTAATAATTAAATAATTTCACTTTTATGTAATAGCTTCCACTGTTGTAATTTAAAATTTTTGTCCATTTTAACTTTGTAATAATTGAATAATTTTACTTTTATGTAATAGTTTCCACTGTCGTAATTTTCAATTTTTTTCCATTTTCACTTTTTGTAATAATTCAATAATTTACGCTTTTATGTAATAGTATCCACTGTTGTAATTTTGAATTTTTGTCCATTTTGACTTTATGTAAAAATTTAATAATTTACACTATTATGTAATAGTTTCCACTGTCGTAATTTTAAATTTTTGTCAATTATGATTTTATGTATTAATTGAATCATTTCCCATTTTATGTAATAGTATCCAGTCGTAATTTTGAATTTTTGTCCATTTTGACTTCATGTAATAATTCAATAATTTACACTTTTATGTAATAGTTTCCACTGTCGTAATTTAGAATTTTTGTCAATTATGACTTTATGTAATAATTGAATAAATTACACTTTTATGTAATAGTTTCCACTGTCGTAATTTTGAATTTTTTTCCATTTTGACTTTTTGTAATAATTAAATAATTTCCACTTTTATGTAATAGTATCCACTGTCATAATTTAGAATTTTTGTCAATTATGACTTCATGTATTAATTGAATGATTTACGCTTTTATGTAATAGTATCCTTTGTTATAATTTAGAATTTTTTTCCATTTTGACTTTATGTAATAATTGAATAATTTCACTTTTATGTAATAGTTTCCACTGTCGTAATTTTGAATTTTTGTCCATTTTGACTTTATGTAAAAATTGAGTAATTTACACTATTATGTAATAGTTTCCACTGACATAATTTTGAATTTTTGTCAATTATGACCATGTATTAATTGAATAATTTACAATTTTATGTAATAGTATCCTCTGTTATAATTTAGAATTTTTGTCCATTTTGACTTTATGTAATAATTGAATAATTTCAACTTTTATGTAATAGTTTCCACTGTCGTAATTTAGAATTTTTTGTTAATTATGACTTTATGTAATAATTGAATAATTTACACTTTTATGTAATAGTTTTCACTTTGACTTTATGTAATAATTGAATAATTTACACTATTATGTAATAGTTTCCACTGTCGTAATTTAGAATTTTTGTCAATTATGAGTTTATGTAATAATTGAAAAATTTAACTTTTATGTAATAGTTTCCACTGTCGTAATTTTGAATTTTTTTACATTTTCATTTTAAGTAATAATTCAATAATTTACACTTTTATATAATAGTTTCCACTGTCGTAATTTTGAATTTTTGCCAATTATGACTTTATGTAATAATTGAATAATTTCACTTTTATGTAATAGTATCCACTGTCACAATTTTAAATTTTTGTCAATTATGACTTTATGTAATAATTGAATCATTTCCCCTTTTATGTAATAGTTTCCACTGTCGTAATTTTGAATTTTTTTCCATTTTGACTTTATGTAATAATTAAATAATTTCACATTTATGTAATAGCTTCCACTGTTGTAATTTAAAAATTTTGTCCATTTTGACTTTGTAATAATTGAATAATTTCACTTTTATGTAATAGTTTCCACTGTCGTAATTTTGAATTTTTGTCCATTTTGACTTTATGTAATGATTGAATAATTTCACTTTTATGTAATAGTTTCCACTGTCGTAATTTTGAATTTTTGTCCATTTTGACTTTGTAATAATTGAATAATTTCACTTTTATGTAATAGTATCCACTGTCGTAATTTTGAATTTTTTTCTATTTTGACTTTATGTAATAATTGAATACTTTCACTTTTGTGTAATAGTATCCACTGTCGTAATTTTGAATTTTTTTTCCATTTTGACCATGTAATAATTCAATAATTTACACTTTTATGTAATAGTTTCCACTGTCGTAATTTTGAAATTTTGTCAGTTATGACTGTGTAATAATTCAATAATTTACACTTTTATGTAATAGTTTCCACTGTCGTAATTTAGAATTTTAGTCAATTATGACTATGTAATAATTCAATAATTTACACTTTTATGTAATAGTTTCCACTGTCGCAATTTAGAATTTTTTGTTAATTATGACTTTATGAAATAATTGAATAATTTACACTTTTATGTAATAGTTTCCACTTTGACTTTATGTAATAATTGAATAACTTAGACTTTTATGTAATAGTTTCCACTGTCGTAATTTTCAATTTTTGTCCATTTTGACTTTATGTAATAATTGAATAATTTCAACTTTTATGTAATAGTTTCCACTGCGGTAATTTTGAATTTTTGTCCATTTTGACTTTATGTAATAATTGAATAATTTTTACTTTTATGTAATAGTTTCCACTGTCGTAATTTTGAATTTTTGTCAATTATGACTTTATGTAATAATTGAATCAGTTACACTTTTATGTAATAGTATCCACTGTCGTAATTTAGAATTTTTGTCCATTTTGACTTTATGTAATAATTGAATAATTTCAACTTTTATGTAATAGTTTCCACTGTGGTAATTTTGAATTTTTGTCCATTTTGACTTTATGTAATAATTGAATAAATTTTACTTTTATGTAATAGTTTCCACTGTCGTAATTTTGAATTTTTGTCAATTATGAGTTTATGTAATAATTGAAAAATTTAACTTTTATGTAATAGTTTCCACTGTCGTAATTTTGAATTTTTTTACATTTTCATTTTAAGTAATAATTCAATAATTTACACTTTTATATAATAGTTTCCACTGTCGTAATTTTGAATTTTTGCCAATTATGACTTTATGTAATAATTGAATAATTTCACTTTTATGTAATAGTATCCACTGTCACAATTTTAAATTTTTGTCAATTATGACTTTATGTAATAATTGAATCATTTCCCCTTTTATGTAATAGTTTCCACTGTCGTAATTTTGAATTTTTTTCCATTTTGACTTTATGTAATAATTAAATAATTTCACATTTATGTAATAGCTTCCACTGTTGTAATTTAAAAATTTTGTCCATTTTGACTTTGTAATAATTGAATAATTTCACTTTTATGTAATAGTTTCCACTGTCGTAATTTTGAATTTTTGTCCATTTTGACTTTATGTAATGATTGAATAATTTCACTTTTATGTAATAGTTTCCACTGTCGTAATTTTGAATTTTTGTCCATTTTGACTTTGTAATAATTGAATAATTTCACTTTTATGTAATAGTATCCACTGTCGTAATTTTGAATTTTTTTCTATTTTGACTTTATGTAATAATTGAATACTTTCACTTTTGTGTAATAGTATCCACTGTCGTAATTTTGAATTTTTTTTCCATTTTGACCATGTAATAATTCAATAATTTACACTTTTATGTAATAGTTTCCACTGTCGTAATTTTGAAATTTTGTCAGTTATGACTGTGTAATAATTCAATAATTTACACTTTTATGTAATAGTTTCCACTGTCGTAATTTAGAATTTTAGTCAATTATGACTATGTAATAATTCAATAATTTACACTTTTATGTAATAGTTTCCACTGTCGCAATTTAGAATTTTTTGTTAATTATGACTTTATGAAATAATTGAATAATTTACACTTTTATGTAATAGTTTCCACTTTGACTTTATGTAATAATTGAATAACTTAGACTTTTATGTAATAGTTTCCACTGTCGTAATTTTCAATTTTTGTCCATTTTGACTTTATGTAATAATTGAATAATTTCAACTTTTATGTAATAGTTTCCACTGCGGTAATTTTGAATTTTTGTCCATTTTGACTTTATGTAATAATTGAATAATTTTTACTTTTATGTAATAGTTTCCACTGTCGTAATTTTGAATTTTTGTCAATTATGACTTTATGTAATAATTGAATCAGTTACACTTTTATGTAATAGTATCCACTGTCGTAATTTAGAATTTTTGTCCATTTTGACTTTATGTAATAATTGAATAATTTCAACTTTTATGTAATAGTTTCCACTGTGGTAATTTTGAATTTTTGTCCATTTTGACTTTATGTAATAATTGAATAAATTTTACTTTTATGTAATAGTTTCCACTGTCGTAATTTTGAATTTTTGTCAATTATGACTTTATGTAATAATTGAATCAATTACACTTTTATGTAATAGTATCCACTGTCGTAATTTAGAATTTTTGTCCATTTTGACTTTATGTAATAATTGAATAATTTCAACTTTTACGTAATAGTTTCCACTGTGGTAATTTTGAATTTTTGTCCATTTTGACCATGTAATAATTGAATAATTTCACTTTTATGCAATAGTTTCCACTGTCGTAATTTAGAATTTTTGTCCATTTTGACTTTGCAATAATTGAATAATTTCACTTTTATATAATAGTATCCACTGTCGTAATTTTTAATTTTTTTCTATTTTGACTTTATGTAATAATTGAATAATTTCACTTTTATCTAATAGTATCCACTGTCGTAAGTTTGAATTTTTTTCTATTTTGACTTTATGTAATAATTAAATACTTTCACTTTTATGTAATAGTTTCCACTGTCGTAATTTTGAATTTTTGTCAATTATGACTTTATGTAATAATTGAATAAATTACACTTTTATGTAATAGTATCCACTGTCGTAATTTTGAATTTTTTTTCCATTTTGACTTCATGTAATAATTCAATAATTTACACTTTTATGTAATAGTATCCACTGTCGTAATTTTGAAATTTTGTCAGTTATGACTATGTAATAATTGAATAATTTACACTTTTATGTAATAGTTTCCACTGTCGTAATTTTGAATTTTTGTCCATTTTGACTTTATTTAATAATTGAATAATTTCAACTTTTATGTAATAGTTTTCACTGTCGTAATTTTGAATTTTTGTCAATTATGTCTTTATGTAATAATTGAATAATTTTACTTTTATGTAATAGTATCCACTGTCGTAATTTTGAATTTCTTTCTATTTTGACTTTATGTAATAATTGAATAATTTCACTTTTATGTAATAGTATCCACTGTCGTAATTTTGAATTTTTTTCTATTTTGACTTTATGTAATAATTAAATACTTTCACTTTTATGTAATAGTTTCCACTCTTGTAATTTTGAATTTTTGTCCATTTTGACTTTATGTAATGATTGAATAATTTCAACTTTTATGTAATAGTTTCCACTGCGCTAATTTTGAATTTTTGTCCATTTTGACTTTATGTAATAATTGAATAATTTTACTTTTATATAATAGTTTCCACTGTCGTTATTTTGAATTTTTGTCAATTATGACTTTATGTAATAATTGAATAAATTACACTTTTATGTAATAGTATCCACTGTCGTAATTTTCAATTTTTTTCCATTTTGACTTTATGTAATAATTGAATAATTTCAACTTTTATATAATAGTTTCCACTGTCGTAATTTTGAATTTTTGTCAATTATGACTTTATGCAATAATTGAATCATTTTCCCTTTTATGTAATAGGTTCCACTGTCGTAATTTAGAATTTTTGTCCATTTTGACTTTATGTAATAATTGAATAATTTCAACTTTTATGTAATAATTTCCACTGTGGTAATTTTGAATTTTTGTCAATTATGACTTTATGTAATAATTGAATAATTTCACCTTTATGTAATAGTTTCCACTGTCGTAATTTAGAATTTTTGTCCATTTTGACTTTGTAATAATTGAATAATTTAAACTTTTATGTAATAGTATCCACTGTCGTAATTTAGAATTTTTGTCCATTTTGACTTTGTAATAATTAAATAATTTAAACTTTTATGTAATAGTATTCACTGTCGTAATTTTGAAATTTTGTCAGTTATGACTATGTAATAATTCAATAATTTACACTTTTATGTAATAGTTTCCACTGTCGTAATTTTGAATTTTAGTCAATTATGACTATGTAATAATTCAATAATTTACACTTTTATGTAATAGTATCCACTGTCGTAATTTAGAATTTTTTGTTAATTATGACTTTATGAAATAATTCAATAATTTACACTTTTATGTAATAGTTTCCACTTTGACTTTATGTAATAATTGAATAATTTTCACTTTTATGTAATAGTTTCCACTGTCGTAATTTTGAATTTTTTTCCATTTTGACTTTATGTAATAACTGAATAATTTACACTTTTATGTAATAGTTTCCACTGTCGTAATTTTCAATTTTTGTCCATTTTGACTTTATGTAATAATTGAATAATTTCAACTTTTATGTAATAGTTTCCACTGTCGTAATTTAGATTTTTTGTCAATTATGTCTTTATATAATAATTAAATAATTTAATCTTTTATGTAATATTTTCGACTGTCGCAATTTTGAATTTTTGTCCATTTTGACCATGTAATAATTGAATAATTTCACTTTTATATAATAGTTTCCACTGACATAATTTTGAATTTTTGTCAATTATGACCATGTATTAATTGAATAATTTACAATTTTATGTAATAGTATCCTCTGTTATAATTTAGAATTTTTGTCCATTTTGACTTTATGTAATAATTGAATAATTTCAACTTTTATGTAATAGTTTCCACTGTCGTAATTTAGAATTTTTTGTTAATTATGACTTTATGTAATAATTGAATAATTTACACTTTTATGTAATAGTTTTCACTTTGACTTTATGTAATTGAATAATTTACACTATTATGTAATAGTTTCCACTGTCGTAATTTAGAATTTTTGTCAATTATGAGTTTATGTAATAATTGAAAAATTTAACTTTTATGTAATAGTTTCCACTGTCGTAATTTTGAATTTTTTTTACATTTTCATTTTAAGTAATAATTCAATAATTTACACTTTTATGTAATAGTTTCCACTGTCGTAATTTTGAATTTTTGTCAATTATGACTTTATGTAATAATTGAATAATTTCACTTTTATGTAATAGTATCCACTGTCGTAATTTTGAATTTTTGTCAATTATGACTTTATGCAATAATTGAATCATTTTCCCTTTTATGTAATAGGTTCCACTGTCGTAATTTAGAATTTTTGTCCATTTTGACTTTATGTAATAATTGAATAATTTCAACTTTTATGTAATAGTTTCCACTGTGGTAATTTTGAATTTTTGTCAATTATGACTTTATGTAATAATTGAATAATTTCACCTTTATGTAATAGTTTCCACTGTCGTAATTTAGATTTTTTGTCAATTATGTCTTTATATAATAATTAAATAATTTCAACTTTTATGCAATATTTTCGACTGTCGCAATTTTGAATTTTTGTCCATTTTGACAATGTAATAATTGAATAATTTACACTTTTATGTAATAGTTTCCACTGTCGTAATTTAGAATTTTTGTCCATTTTGACTTTGTAATAATTGAATAATTTAAACTTTTATGTAATAGTATCCACTGTCGTAATTTAGAATTTTTGTTCATTTTGACTTTATGTAATAATTAAATAATTTAAACTTTTATGTAATAGTATCCACTGTCGTAATTTTGAAATTTTGTCAGTTATGACTATGTAATAATTCAATAATTTACACTTTTATGTAATAGTTTCCACTGTCGTAATTTTGAATTTTAGTCAATTATGACTATGTAATAATTCAATAATTTACACTTTTATGTAATAGTATCCACTGTCGTAATTTAGAATTTTTTGTTAATTAAGACTTTATGAAATAATTCAATAATTTACACTTTTATGTAATAGTATCCACTGTCGTAATTTTGGATTTTTTTCTATTTTGACTTTATGTAATAATTAAATACTTTCACTTTTATGTAATAGTTTCCACTGTCGTAATTTTGAATTTTTGTCAATTATGACTTTATGTAATAATTGAATAATTTCACTTTTATGTAATAGTATCCACTGTTGTAATTTTGAATTTTTGTCCATTTTGACTTTAAGTAATAATTAAATAATTTAAACTTTTATGTAATAGTATCCACTGTCGTAATTTTGAAAAATTTTTTTCAGTTATGACTATGTAATAATTGAATAATTTACACTTTTATGTAATAGTTTCCACTGTCGTAATTTTCAATTTTTGTCCATTTTGACTTTATTTAATAATTGAATAATTTCAACTTTTATGTAATAGTTTTCACTGTCGTAATTTTGAATTTTTGTCAATTATGACTTTATGTAATAATTGAATAATCTCACTTTTATGTAATAGTTTCCACTGTCGTAATTTAGATTTTTTGTCAATTATGTCTTTATGTAATAATTGAATAATTTTACTTTTATGTAATAGTATCCACTGTCGTAATTTTGAATTTTTTTTCTATTTTGACTTTATGTAATAATTGAATAATTTCACTTTTATGTAATAGTATCCACTGTCGTAATTTTGAATTTTTTTCTATTTTGACTTTATGTAATAATTAAATACTTTCACTTTTATGTAATAATTTCCACTCTCGTAATTTTGAATTTTTGTCCATTTTGACTTTATGTAATGATTGAATAATTTCAACTTTTATGTAATAGTTTCCACTGCGCTAATTTTGAATTTTTGTCCATTTTGACTTTATGTAATAATTGAATAATTTTACTTTTATATAATAGTTTCCACTGTCGTTATTTTGAATTTTTGTCAATTATGACTTTATGTAATAATTGAATAAATTACACTTTTATGTAATAGTATCCACTGTCGTAATTTTCAATTTTTTTCCATTTTGACTTTATGTAATAACTGAATAATTTACACTTTTATGTAATAGTTTCCACTGTCGTAATTTTCAATTTTTGTCCATTTTGACTTTATGTAATAATTGAATAATTTCAACTTTTATGTAATAGTTTCCACTGTCGTAATTTAGATTTTTTGTCAATTATGTCTTTATATAATAATTAAATAATTTAATCTTTTATGTAATATTTTCGACTGTCGCAATTTTGAATTTTTGTCCATTTTGACCATGTAATAATTGAATAATTTCAACTTTTATATAATAGTTTCCACTGTCGTAATTTTGAATTTTTGTCAATTATGACTTTATGCAATAATTGAATCATTTTCCCTTTTATGTAATAGGTTCCACTGTCGTAATTTTGAATTTTTGTCCATTTTGACTATGTAATAACTGAATAATTTCAACTTTTATGTAATAATTTCCACTGTGGTAATTTTGAATTTTTGTCAATTATGACTTTATGTAATAATTGAATAATTTCACCTTTATGTAATAGTTTCCACTGTCGTAATTTAGATTTTTTGTCAATTATGTCTTTATATAATAATTAAATAATTTCAACTTTTATGTAATATTTTCGACTGTCGCAATTTTGAATTTTTGTCCATTTTGACTTAATGTAATAATTGAATAATTTACACTTTTATGTAATAGTTTCCACTGTCGTAATTTAGAATTTTTGTCCATTTTGACTTTGTAATAATTGAATAATTTAAACTTTTATGTAATAGTGTCCACTGTCGTAATTTAGAATTTTTGTCCATTTTGACTTTGTAATAATTAAATAATTTAAACTTTTATGTAATAGTATCCACTGTCGTAATTTTGAAATTTTGTCAGTTATGACTATGTAATAATTCAATAATTTACACTTTTATGTAATAGTTTCCACTGTCGTAATTTTGAATTTTAGTCAATTATGACTATGTAATAATTCAATAATTTACACTTTTATGTAATAGTATCCACTGTCGTAATTTAGAATTTTTTGTTAATTATGACTTTATGAAATAATTCAATAATTTACACTTTTATGTAATAGTTTCCACTTTGACTTTATGTAATAATTGAATAATTTACACTTTTATGTAATAGTTTCCACTGTCGTAATTTTGAATTTTTTTCCATTTTGACTATGTAATAACTGAATAATTTACACTTTTATGTAATAGTTTCCACTGTCGTAATTTTCAATTTTTGTCCATTTTGACTTTATGTAATAATTGAATAATTTCAACTTTTATGTAATAGTTTCCACTGTCGTAATTTAGATTTTTTGTCAATTATGTCTTTATATAATAATTAAATAATTTAATCTTTTATGTAATAGTTTCCACTGTCGTAATTTAGAATTTTTTTCTATTTTCACTTTATGTAATAATTGAATAATTTCACTTTTATGTAATAGTATCCACTGTCGTAATTTTGAATTTTTTTCTATTTTGACTTTATGTAATAATTAAATACTTTCACTTTTATGTAATAGTTTCCACTGTCGTAATTTTGAATTTTTGTCAATTATGACTTTATGTAATAATTGAATAAATTACTCTTTTATGTAATAGTTTCCACTGTCGTAATTTTGAATTGTTTTTCCATTTTGACCATGTAATAATTCAATAATTTACACTTTTATGTAATAGAAAAAAATTCAAAATTGCGACAGTGGATACTATTACATAAAAGTGAAATTATTCAATTATTACATAAAGTCAAAATAGAAAAAAATTCAAAATTGCGACAGTGGATACTATTTTGACTTTATGTAATAATTAAATACTTTCACTTTTATGTAACAGTTTCCACTGTCGTAATTTTGAATTTTTGTCCATTTTGACTTTATGTAATGATTGAATAATTTCAACTTTTCTGTAATAGTATCCACTTTCGTAATTTTGATTTTGTTGTCCATTTTGACTTTATGTAATAATTGAATAATTTCAACTTTTATGTAATAGTATCCACTGTTGTAATTTTAAATTTTTGTCCATTTTGACTTTATGTAATAATTGAATAATTTCACTTTTATGTAATAGTTTCCACTGCGGTAATTTAGAATTTTTGTCAATTATGACTTTATGTAATAATTGAATAATTTCACCTTTATGTAATAGTTTCCACTGTCGTAATTTAGATTTTTTGTCAATTATGTCTTTATATAATAATTAAATAATTTCAACTTTTATGCAATATTTTCGACTGTCGCAATTTTGAATTTTTGTCCATTTTGACAATGTAATAATTGAATAATTTACACTTTTATGTAATAGTTTCCACTGTCGTAATTTAGAATTTTTGTCCATTTTGACTTTGTAATAATTGAATAATTTAAACTTTTATGTAATAGTATCCACTGTCGTAATTTAGAATTTTTGTTCATTTTGACTTTATGTAATAATTAAATAATTTAAACTTTTATGTAATAGTATCCACTGTCGTAATTTTGAAATTTTGTCAGTTATGACTATGTAATAATTCAATAATTTACACTTTTATGTAATAGTTTCCACTGTCGTAATTTTGAATTTTAGTCAATTATGACTATGTAATAATTCAATAATTTACACTTTTATGTAATAGTATCCACTGTCGTAATTTAGAATTTTTTGTTAATTAAGACTTTATGAAATAATTCAATAATTTACACTTTTATGTAATAGTATCCACTGTCGTAATTTTGGATTTTTTTCTATTTTGACTTTATGTAATAATTAAATACTTTCACTTTTATGTAATAGTTTCCACTGTCGTAATTTTGAATTTTTGTCAATTATGACTTTATGTAATAATTGAATAATTTCACTTTTATGTAATAGTATCCACTGTTGTAATTTTGAATTTTTGTCCATTTTGACTTTAAGTAATAATTAAATAATTTAAACTTTTATGTAATAGTATCCACTGTCGTAATTTTGAAAAAAAATTTTCAGTTATGACTATGTAATAATTGAATAATTTACACTTTTATGTAATAGTTTCCACTGTCGTAATTTTCAATTTTTGTCCATTTTGACTTTATTTAATAATTGAATAATTTCAACTTTTATGTAATAGTTTTCACTGTCGTAATTTTGAATTTTTGTCAATTATGACTTTATGTAATAATTGAATAATCTCACTTTTATGTAATAGTTTCCACTGTCGTAATTTAGATTTTTTGTCAATTATGTCTTTATGTAATAATTGAATAATTTTACTTTTATGTAATAGTATCCACTGTCGTAATTTTGAATTTTTTTTCTATTTTGACTTTATGTAATAATTGAATAATTTCACTTTTATGTAATAGTATCCACTGTCGTAATTTTGAATTTTTTTCTATTTTGACTTTATGTAATAATTAAATACTTTCACTTTTATGTAATAATTTCCACTCTCGTAATTTTGAATTTTTGTCCATTTTGACTTTATGTAATGATTGAATAATTTCAACTTTTATGTAATAGTTTCCACTGCGCTAATTTTGAATTTTTGTCCATTTTGACTTTATGTAATAATTGAATAATTTTACTTTTATATAATAGTTTCCACTGTCGTTATTTTGAATTTTTGTCAATTATGACTTTATGTAATAATTGAATAAATTACACTTTTATGTAATAGTATCCACTGTCGTAATTTTCAATTTTTTTCCATTTTGACTTTATGTAATAACTGAATAATTTACACTTTTATGTAATAGTTTCCACTGTCGTAATTTTCAATTTTTGTCCATTTTGACTTTATGTAATAATTGAATAATTTCAACTTTTATGTAATAGTTTCCACTGTCGTAATTTAGATTTTTTGTCAATTATGTCTTTATATAATAATTAAATAATTTAATCTTTTATGTAATATTTTCGACTGTCGCAATTTTGAATTTTTGTCCATTTTGACCATGTAATAATTGAATAATTTCAACTTTTATATAATAGTTTCCACTGTCGTAATTTTGAATTTTTGTCAATTATGACTTTATGCAATAATTGAATCATTTTCCCTTTTATGTAATAGGTTCCACTGTCGTAATTTTGAATTTTTGTCCATTTTGACTATGTAATAACTGAATAATTTCAACTTTTATGTAATAATTTCCACTGTGGTAATTTTGAATTTTTGTCAATTATGACTTTATGTAATAATTGAATAATTTCACCTTTATGTAATAGTTTCCACTGTCGTAATTTAGATTTTTTGTCAATTATGTCTTTATATAATAATTAAATAATTTCAACTTTTATGTAATATTTTCGACTGTCGCAATTTTGAATTTTTGTCCATTTTGACTTAATGTAATAATTGAATAATTTACACTTTTATGTAATAGTTTCCACTGTCGTAATTTAGAATTTTTGTCCATTTTGACTTTGTAATAATTGAATAATTTAAACTTTTATGTAATAGTGTCCACTGTCGTAATTTAGAATTTTTGTCCATTTTGACTTTGTAATAATTAAATAATTTAAACTTTTATGTAATAGTATCCACTGTCGTAATTTTGAAATTTTGTCAGTTATGACTATGTAATAATTCAATAATTTACACTTTTATGTAATAGTTTCCACTGTCGTAATTTTGAATTTTAGTCAATTATGACTATGTAATAATTCAATAATTTACACTTTTATGTAATAGTATCCACTGTCGTAATTTAGAATTTTTTGTTAATTATGACTTTATGAAATAATTCAATAATTTACACTTTTATGTAATAGTTTCCACTTTGACTTTATGTAATAATTGAATAATTTACACTTTTATGTAATAGTTTCCACTGTCGTAATTTTGAATTTTTTTCCATTTTGACTATGTAATAACTGAATAATTTACACTTTTATGTAATAGTTTCCACTGTCGTAATTTTCAATTTTTGTCCATTTTGACTTTATGTAATAATTGAATAATTTCAACTTTTATGTAATAGTTTCCACTGTCGTAATTTAGATTTTTTGTCAATTATGTCTTTATATAATAATTAAATAATTTAATCTTTTATGTAATAGTTTCCACTGTCGTAATTTAGAATTTTTTTCTATTTTCACTTTATGTAATAATTGAATAATTTCACTTTTATGTAATAGTATCCACTGTCGTAATTTTGAATTTTTTTCTATTTTGACTTTGTGTAATAATTAAATACTTTCACTTTTATGTAATAGTTTCCACTGTCGTAATTTTGAATTTTTGTCAATTATGACTTTATGTAATAATTGAATAAATTACTCTTTTATGTAATAGTTTCCACTGTCGTAATTTTGAATTGTTTTTCCATTTTGACCATGTAATAATTCAATAATTTACACTTTTATGTAATAGAAAAAAATTCAAAATTGCGACAGTGGATACTATTACATAAAAGTGAAATTATTCAATTATTACATAAAGTCAAAATAGAAAAAAATTCAAAATTGCGACAGTGGATACTATTTTGACTTTATGTAATAATTAAATACTTTCACTTTTATGTAACAGTTTCCACTGTCGTAATTTTGAATTTTTGTCCATTTTGACTTTATGTAATGATTGAATAATTTCAACTTTTCTGTAATAGTATCCACTTTCGTAATTTTGATTTTGTTGTCCATTTTGACTTTATGTAATAATTGAATAATTTCAACTTTTATGTAATAGTATCCACTGTTGTAATTTTAAATTTTTGTCCATTTTGACTTTATGTAATAATTGAATAATTTCACTTTTATGTAATAGTTTCCACTGCGGTAATTTAGAATTTTTGTCAATTATGACTTTATGTAATAATTGAATAAATTACACTTTTATGTAATAGTTTCCACTGTCGTAATTTTCAATTTTTTTCCATTTTCACTTTTTGTAATAATTCAATAATTTACACTTTTATGTAATAGTTTCCACTGTCGTAATTTTGAATTTTTGTCAATTATGACTTTATGTAATAACTGTATAATTTACACTTTTATGTAATAGTATCCACTGTTGTAATTTTGAATTTTTGTCAATTATGACCATGTATTAATTGAATGATTTACACTATTATGTAATAGTTTCCACTGTCGTAATTTTGAATTTTAGTCAATTATGACTATGTAATAATTCAATAATTTACACTTTTATGTAATAGTTTCCACTGTCGCAATTTAGAATTTTTTGTTAATTATGACTTTATGAAATAATTGAATAATTTACACTTTTATGTAATAGTTTCCAGTTTGACTTTATGTAATAATTGAATAATTTAGACTTTTATGTAATAGTTTCCACTGTCGTGATTTTCCATTTTTGTCAATTTTGACTTTATGTAATAATTGAATAATTTCCACTTTTATGTAATAGTTTCCACTGCGGTAATTTTGAATTTTTGTCCATTTTTACTTTATGTAATAATTGAATAATTTTTACTTTTATGTAATAGTTTCCACTGTCGTAATTTTGAATTTTTGTCAATTATGACTTTATGTAATAATTGAATCAATTACACTTTTATGTAATAGTATCCACTGTCGTAATTTTGAATTTTTGTCAATTATGACTTTATGCAATAATTGAATCATTTCCCCTTTTATGTTATAGGTTCCACTGTCGTAATTTAGAATTTTTGTCCATTTTGACTTTATGTAATAATTGAATAATTTCAACTTTTATGTAATAGTTTCCACTGTGGTAATTTTGAATTTTTGTCCATTTTGACCATGTAATAATTGAATAACTTCACTTTTATGTAATAGTTTCCACTGTCGTAATTTAGAATTTTTATCCATTTTGACTTTGTAATAATTGAATAATTTCACTTTTATGTAATAGTATCCACTGTCGTAATTTTTAATTTTTTTCCGTTTTGACTTTGTGTAATAATTGAATAATTTCACTTTTATCTAATAGTATCCACTGTCGTAAGTTTGAATTTTTTTCTATTTTGACTTTATGTAATAATTAAATACTTTCACTTTTATGTAATAGTTTCCACTGTCGTAATTTTGAATTTTTGTCAATTATGACTTTATGTAACAATTGAATAAATTACACTTTTATGTAATAGTATCCACTGTCGTAATTTTGAATTTTTTTTCCATTTTGACTTCATGTAATAATTCAATAATTTACACTTTTATGTAATAGTTTCCACTGTCGTAATTTAGAATTTTTGTCAATTATGACTTTATGTAATAATTGAATAATTTCCACTTTTATGTAATAGTATCCACTGTCTTAATTTTGAATTTTTTTCCATTTTGACTTTATGTAATAATTGAATAATTTCACTTTTATGTAATAGTATCCACTGTTGTAATTTTGAATTTTTGTCTATTTTGACTTTATGTAATAATTAAATAATTTAAACTTTTGTGTAATAGTATCCACTGTCGTAATTTTGAAATTTTGTCAGTTATTACTATGTAATAATTCAATAATTTACACTTTTATGTAATAGTTTCCACTGTCGTAATTTTGAATTTTTGTCCATTTTGACTTTATTTAATAATTGAATAATTTCAACTTTTATGTAATAGTTTTCACTGTCGTAATTTTGAATTTTTGTCAATTATGACTTTATGTAATAATTGAATAATTTCACTTTTATGTAATAGTTTCCACTGTCGTAATTTAGATTTTTTGTCAATTATGTCTTTATGTAATAATTGAACAATTTCACTTTTATGTAATAGTATCCACTGTCATAATTTTGAATTTTTTTCTATTTTGACTTTATGTAATAATTAAATACTTTCACTTTTATGTAATAGTTTCCACTCTCGTAATTTTGAATTTTTGTCCATTTTGACTTTATGTAATGATTGAATAATTTCAACTTTTATGTAATAGTTTCCACTGCGGTAATTTTTAATTTTTGTCCATTTTGACTTTATGTAATAATTGAATAATTTCAACTTTTATGTAATAGTTTCCACTGTCGTAATTTAGAATTTTTGTCCATTTTGACTTTGTAATAATTGAATAATTTAAACTTTTATGTAATAGTATCCACTGTCGTAATTTAGAATTTTTGTTCATTTTGACTTTATGTAATAATTAAATAATTTAAACTTTTATGTAATAGTATCCACTGTCGTAATTTTGAAATTTTGTCAGTTATGACTATGTAATAATTCAATAATTTACACTTTTATGTAATAGTTTCCACTGTCGTAATTTTGAATTTTAGTCAATTATGACTATGTAATAATTCAATAATTTACACTTTTATGTAATAGTATCCACTGTCGTAATTTAGAATTTTTTGTTAATTATGACTTTATGTAATAATTCAATAATTTACACTTTTATGTAATAGTATCCACTGTCGTAATTTTGAATTTTTTTCTATTTTGACTTTATGTAATAATTAAATACTTTCACTTTTATGTAATAGTTTCCACTGTCGTAATTTAGAATTTTTGTCAATTATGACTTTATGTAATAATTGAATAATTTCCACTTTTATGTAATAGTATCCACTGTCGTAATTTTGAATTTTTTTCTATTTTGACTTTATGTAATAATTAAATACTTTCACTTTTATGTAATAGTTTCCACCGTCGTAATTTTGAATTTTTGTCCATTTTGACTTTATGTAGTGATTGAATAATTTCAACTTTTATGTAATAGTATCCACTTTTGTAATTTTGATTTTTTTGTCCATTTTGACTTTATGTAATAATTGAATAATTTCACTTTTATGTAATAGTATCCACTGTTGTAATTTTGAATTTTTGTCCATTTTGACTTTATGTAAAAATGTAATAATTTACACTATTACGTAATAGTTTCCACTGTTGTAATTTAAAATTTTTGTCCATTTTGACTTTGTAATAATTGAATAATTTCACTTTTATGTAATAGTTTCCACTGTCGTAATTTAGAATTTTTGTCCATTTTGACTTTATGTAATAATTGAATAATTTCAACTTTTATGTAATAGTTTCCACTGCGGTAATTTAGAATTTTTGTCAATTATGACTTTATGTAATAATTGAATAAATTACACTTTTATGTAATAGTATCCTCTGTCGTAATTTTCAATTTTTTTCCATTTTCACTTTTTGTAATAATTCAATAATTTACACTTTTATGTAATAGTTTCCACTGTCGTAATTTTGAATTTTTGTCCATTTTAACTTTGTAATAATTGAATAATTTCTCTTTTATGTAATAGTTTCCACTGTCGTAATTTAGAATTTTTGTCCATTTTGACTTTATGTAATAATTGAATAATTTTACTTTTATGTAATAGTTTCCACTGTCGTAATTTTGAATTTTTTTTCCATTTTGACTTCATGTAATAATTCAATAATTTACACTTTTATGTAATAGTTTCCACTGTCTTAATTTTGAATTTTTGTCAATTATGACTTTATGTAATAATTGAATAAATTACACTTTTATGTAATAGTTTCCACTGTCGTAATTTTGAATTTTTTTCCATTTTGACTTTTTGTAATAATTCAATAATTTCAACTTTTATGTAATAGTTTCCATTGTCGTAATTTTGAATTTTTGTCCATTTTGACTTTATGTAAAAATTGAATAATTTACACTATTATGTAACAGTTTCCACTGACATAATTTTGAATTTTTGTCAATTATGACCATGTATTAATTGAATAATTTCAACTTTTATGTAATAGTTTCCACTGTCGTAATTTAGAATTTTTTGTTAATTATGACTTTATGTAATAATTGAATAATTTACACTATTATGCAATAGTTTCCACTGTCGTAATTTAGAATTTTTGTCAATTATGACTTTATGTAATAATTGAATAATTTCACTTTTATGTAATAGTATCCACTGTCACAATTTTAAATTTTTGTCAATTATGACTTTATGTAATAATTGAATCATTTCCCCTTTTATGTAATAGTTTCCACTGTCGTAATTTTGAATTTTTTTCCATTTTGACTTTATGTAATAATTAAATAATTTCACATTTATGTAATAGTTTCCACTGTTGTAATTTAAAATTTTTGTCCATTTTGACTTTGTAATAATTGAATAATTTCACTTTTATGTAATAGTTTCCACTGTCGTAATTTTGAATTTTTGTCAATTATGATTTTATGTATTAATTGAATCAATTCCCATTTTATGTAATAGTATCCAGTCGTAATTTTGAATTTTTGTCCATTTTGACTTCATGTAATAATTCAATAATTTACACTTTTATGTAATAGTTTCCACTGTCGTAATTTTGAATTTTTGTCAATTATGACTTTATGTAATAATTGAATAATTTCCACTTTTATGTAATAGTATCCACTGTCATAATTTTGAATTTTTTTCTATTTTGACTTTATGTAATAATTAAATACTTTCACTTTTATGTAATAGTTTCCACTGTCGTAATTTTGAATTTTTGTCAATTATGACTTTATGTAATAATTGAATAAATTACACTTTTATGTAATAGTTTCCACTGTCGTAATTTTGAATTTTTTTTCCATTTTGACCATGTAATAATTCAATAATTTACACTTTTATGTAATAGTTTCCACTGTCGTAATTTAGAATTTTTGTAAATTATGACTTTATGTAATAATTAAATACTTTCACTTTTATGTAATAGTATCCACTGTCGTAATTTTGAATTTTTTTCTATTTTGACTTTATGTAATGATTGAATAATTTCAACTTTTATGTAATAGCATCCACTTTCGTAATTTTGATTTTTTTGTCCATTTTGACTTTATGTAATAATTGAATAATTTCACTTTTATGTAATAGTATCCACTGTTGTAATTTTGAATTTTTGTCCATTTTGACTTTATGTAAAAATGTAATAATTTACACTATTACGTAATAGTTTCCACTTTCGTAATTTTAAATTTTTGTCAATTATGATTTTATGTATTAATTGAATCATTTCCCCTTTTATGTAATAGTATCCACTGTCGTAATTTAGAATTTTTGCTCATTTTGACTTCATGTAATAAATAATTAATTTAAACTTTTATGTAATAGTATCCAGTGTCGTAATTTTGAAATTTTGTCAGTTATGACTATGTAATAATTCAATAATTTACACTTTTATGTAAAAGTTTCCACTGTCGTAATTTTGAATTTTAGTTAATTATGACTATGTAATAATTCAATAATTTACACTTTTATGTAATAGTTTCCACTGTCGTAATTTTCAATTTTTGTCCATTTTGACTTTATTTAATAATTGAATAATTTCAACTTTTATGTAATAGTTTCCACTGTCGTAATTTAGATTTTTTGTCAATTATGTCTTTATGTAATAATTGAATAATTTCACTTTTATGTAATAGTATCCACTGTCGTAATTTTGAATTTTTTTCTATTTTGACAATGTAATAATTGAATAATTTCACTTTTATGTAATCGTATCCACTGTCGTAATTTTGAATTTTTTTCTATTTTGACTTTATGTAATAATTAAATACTTTCACTTTTATGTAATAGTTTCCACTGTCATAATTTTGAATTTTTGTCAATTATGACTTTATGCAATAATTGAATCATTTCCCCTTTTATGTAATAGGTTCCACTGTCGTAATTTAGAATTTTTGTCCATTTTGACTTTATGTAATAATTGAATAATTTCAACTTTCATGTAATAGTTTCCACTGTGGTAATTTAGAATTTTTGTCAATTATGACTTTATGTAATAATTGAATAATTTCACCTTTATGTAATAGTTTCCACTGTCGTAATTTAGATTTTTTGTCAATTATGTCTTTATATAATAATTAAATAATTTCAACTTTTATGTAATATTTTCGACTGTCGCAATTTTGAATTTTTGTCCATTTTGACTTCATGTAATAATTGAATAATTTACACTTTTATGTAATAGTTTCCACTGTCGTAATTTAGATTTTTTGTCAATTATGTCTTTATATAATAATTAAATAATTTCAACTTTTATGTAATATTTTCGACTGTCGCAATTTTGAATTTTTGTCCATTTTGACTTCATGTAATAATTGAATAATTTACAGTTTTATGTAATAGTATCCACTGTCGTAATTTAGAATTTTTGTTCATTTTGACTTTATGTAATAATTAAATAATTTAAACTTTTATGTAATAGTATCCACTGTCGTAATTTTGAAATTTTGTCAGTTATGACTATGTAATAATTCAATAATTTACACTTTTATGTAATAGTTTCCACTGTCGTAATTTTGAATTTTAGTCAATTATGACTATGTAATAATTCAATAATTTACACTTTTATGTAATAGTATCCACTGTCGTAATTTAGAATTTTTTGTTAATTATGACTTTATGAAATAATTGAATAATTTACACTTTTATGTAATAGTTTCCACTTTGACTTTATGTAATAATTGAATAATTTACACTTTTATGTAATATTTTCCACTGTCGTAATTTTCAATTTTTGTCAATTATGACTTTATGTAATAACTGAATAATTTACACTTTTATGTAATAGTTTCCACTGTCGTAATTTTAAAATTTTTTCCATTTTGACTATGTAATAACTGAATAATTTTTGTCCATTTTGACTTTATGTAATAATTGAATAATTTCAACTTTTATGTAATAGTTTCCACTGTCGTAATTTAGATTTTTTGTCAATTATGTCTTTATATAATAATTAAATAATTTAATCTTTTATGTAATATTTTCGACTGTCGCAATTTAGAATTTTTGTCCATTTTGACCATGTAATAATTGAATAATTTCACTTTTATGTAATAGTTTCCACTGTCGTAATTTAGAATTTTTATCAATTTTGACCATGTAATAATTGAATAATTTCACTTTTATGTAATAGTGTCCACTGTCGTAATTTAGAATTTTTTTTCTATTTTGACTTTATGTAATAATTGAATAATTTCACTTTTATGTAATAGTATCCACTGTCGTAATTTTGAATTTTTTTCTATTTTGACTTTATATAATAATTAAATACTTTCACTTTTATGTAATAGTTTCCACTGTCGTAATTTTGAATTTTTGTCAATTATGACTTTATGTAATAATTGAATAAATTACACTTTTATGTAATAGTTTCCACTGCCGTAATTTAGAATTTTTGTCAATTATGACTTTATGTAATAATTGAATAATTTCTAGTTTTATGTAATAGTATCCACTGTCGTAATTTAGAATTTTTGTGCATTTTTACTTAATGTAATAATTAAATAATTTAAACTTTTATTTAATAGTATCCACTGTCGTAATTTGGAAATTTTGTCAGTTATGACTATGTAATAATTCAATAATTTACACTTTTATGTAATAGTTTCCACTGTCGTAATTTTTAAATTTTTTCCATTTTGACTATGTAATAACTGAATAATTTTTGTCCATTTTGACTTTATGTAATAATTGAATAATTTCAACTTTTATGTAATAGTTTCCACTGTCGTAATTTAGATTTTTTGTCAATTATGTCTTTATATAATAATTAAATAATTTAATCTTTTATGTAATATTTTCGACTGTCGCAATTTAGAATTTTTGTCCATTTTGACCATGTAATAATTGAATAATTTCACTTTTATGTAATAGTTTCCACTGTCGTAATTTAGAATTTTTGTCAATTATGACTTTATGTAATAATTGAATAATTTCCACTTTTATGTAATAGTATCCACTGTCGTAATTTTGAATTTTTTTCTATTTTGACTTTATGTAATAATTAAATACTTTCACTTTTATGTAATAGTTTCCACCGTCGTAATTTTGAATTTTTGTCCATTTTGACTTTATGTAATGATTGAATAATTTCAACTTTTATGTAATAGCATCCACTTTCGTAATTTTGATTTTTTTTGTCCATTTTGACTTTATGTAATAATTGAATAATTTCACTTTTATGTAATAGTATCCACTGTTGTAATTTTGAATTTTTGTCCATTTTGACTTTATGTAAAAATGTAATAATTTACACTATTACGTAATAGTTTCCACTTTCGTAATTTTAAATTTTTGTCAATTATGATTTTATGTATTAATTGAATCATTTCCCCTTTTATGTAATAGTATCCACTGTCGTAATTTAGAATTTTTGCTCATTTTGACTTCATGTAATAAATAAATAATTTAAACTTTTATGTAATAGTATCCAGTGTCGTAATTTTGAAATTTTGTCAGTTATGACTATGTAATAATTCAATAATTTACACTTTTATGTAAAAGTTTCCACTGTCGTAATTTTGAATTTTAGTTAATTATGACTATGTAATAATTCAATAATTTACACTTTTATGTAATAGTTTCCACTGTCGTAATTTAGATTTTTTGTCAATTATGTCTTTATGTAATAATTGAATAATTTCACTTTTATGTAATAGTATCCACTGTCGTAATTTTGAATTTTTTTCTATTTTGACTTTATGTAATAATTAAATACTTTCACTTTTATGTAATAGTTTCCACTGTCATAATTTTGAATTTTTGTCAATTATGACTTTATGTAATAATTGAATAAATTAAACTTTTATGTAATAGTATCCACTTTCGTAATTTTCAATTTTTGTCCATTTTGACTTTATGTAATAATTGAATAATTTCAACTTTCATGTAATAGTTTCCACTGTGGTAATTTTGAATTTTTGTCAATTATGACTTTATGTAATAATTGAATAATTTCACCTTTATGTAATAGTTTCCACTGTCGTAATTTAGATTTTTTGTCAATTATGTCTTTATATAATAATTAAATAATTTCAACTTTTATGTAATATTTTCGACTGTCGCAATTTTGAATTTTTGTCCATTTTGACTTCATGTAATAATTGAATAATTTACACTTTTATGTAATAGTTTCCACTGTCGTAATTTAGATTTTTTGTCAATTATGTCTTTATATAATAATTAAATAATTTCAACTTTTATGTAATATTTTCGACTGTCGCAATTTTGAATTTTTGTCCATTTTGACTTCATGTAATAATTGAATAATTTACAGTTTTATGTAATAGTATCCACTGTCGTAATTTAGAATTTTTGTTCATTTTGACTTTATGTAATAATTAAATAATTTAAACTTTTATGTAATAGTATCCACTGTCATAATTTTGAAATTTTGTCAGTTATGACTATGTAATAATTCAATAATTTACACTTTTATGTAATAGTTTCCACTGTCGTAATTTTGAATTTTAGTCAATTATGACTATGTAATAATTCAATAATTTACACTTTTATGTAATAGTATCCACTGTCGTAATTTAGAATTTTTTGTTAATTATGACTTTATGAAATAATTGAATAATTTACACTTTTATGTAATAGTTTCCACTTTGACTTTATGTAATAATTGAATAATTTACACTTTTATGTAATATTTTCCACTGTCGTAATTTTCAATTTTTGTCAATTATGACTTTATGTAATAACTGAATAATTTACACTTTTATGTAATAGTTTCCACTGTCGTAATTTTTAAATTTTTTCCATTTTGACTATGTAATAACTGAATAATTTTTGTCCATTTTGACTTTATGTAATAATTGAATAATTTCAACTTTTATGTAATAGTTTCCACTGTCGTAATTTAGATTTTTTGTCAATTATGTCTTTATATAATAATTAAATAATTTAATCTTTTATGTAATATTTTCGACTGTCGCAATTTAGAATTTTTGTCCATTTTGACCATGTAATAATTGAATAATTTCACTTTTATGTAATAGTTTCCACTGTCGTAATTTAGAATTTTTATCAATTTTGACCATGTAATAATTGAATAATTTCACTTTTATGTAATAGTGTCCACTGTCGTAATTTAGAATTTTTTTTCTATTTTGACTTTATGTAATAATTGAATACTTTCACTTTTATGTAATAGTTTCCACTGTCGTAATTTTGAATTTTTGTCAATTATGACTTTATGTAATAATTGAATAAATTACACTTTTATGTAATAGTATCCACTGTCGTAATTTTGAATTTTTTTTTCCATTTTGACCATGTAATAATTCAATAATTTACACTTTTATGTAATAGTTTCCACTGCCGTAATTTAGAATTTTTGTCAATTATGACTTTATGTAATAATTGAATAATTTCTACTTTTATGTAATAGTATCCACTGTCGTAATTTTGAATTTTTTTCCATTTTGACTTTATGTAATAATTGAATAATTTCACTTTTATGTAATAGTATCCACTGTTGTAATTTTGAATTTTTGTCCATTTTGACTTTATGTAAAAATGTAATAATTTACACTTTTATGTAATAGTTTCCACTGTCGTAATTTTAAATTTTTGTCAATTATGATTTTATGTATTAATTGAATCATTTCCCCTTTTATGTAATAGTATCCACTGTCGTAATTTAGAATTTTTGTGCATTTTTACTTAATGTAATAATTAAATAATTTAAACTTTTATTTAATAGTATCCACTGTCGTAATTTGGAAATTTTGTCAGTTATGACTATGTAATAATTCAATAATTTACACTTTTATGTAATAGTTTCCACTGTCGTAATTTAGAATTTTTTGTTAATTATGACTTTATGAAATAATTGAATAATTTACACTTTTATGTAATAGTTTCCACTTTGACTTTATGTAATAATTGAATAATTTACACTTTTATGTAATAGTTTCCACTGTCGTAATTTTGAATTTTTGTCAATTATGACTTTATGTAATAACTGAATAATTTACACTTTTATGTAATAGTTTCCAATGTCATAATTTTGATTTTTTGTCAATTATGTCTTTATATAATAATTAAATAATTTCAACTTTTATGTAATAGTTTCCACAGTCAAAATGGAAAAAATTTAAAAATTACGACAATGTAATAACTGAATAATTTTTGTCCATTTTGACTTTATGTAATAATTGAATAATTTCAACTTTTATGTAATAGTTTCCACTGTCGTAATTTAGATTTTTTGTCAATTATGTCTTTATATAATAATTAAATAATTTAATCTTTTATGTAATATTTTCGACTGTCGCAATTTAGAATTTTTGTCCATTTTGACCATGTAATAATTGAATAATTTCACTTTTATGTAATAGTTTCCACTGTCGTAATTTAGAATTTTTATCAATTTTGACCATGTAATAATTGAATAATTTCACTTTTATGTAATAGTGTCCACTGTCGTAATTTAGAATTTTTTTTCTATTTTGACTTTATGTAATAATTGAATAAGTTCACTTTTATGTAATAGTATCCACTGTCGTAATTTTGAATTTTTTTCTATTTTGACTTTATATAATAATTAAATACTTTCACTTTTATGTAATAGTTTCCACTGTCGTAATTTTGAATTTTTGTCAATTATGACTTTATGTAATAATTGAATAAATTACACTTTTATGTAATAGTATCCACTGTCGTAATTTTGAATTTTTTTTCCATTTTGACCATGTAATAATTCAATAATTTACACTTTTATGTAAAAGTTTTACACTTTTATGTAAAAAATTTTTCCATTTTGATTTTATGTAGTAATTTAATAATTTACACTTTTATGTAATAGTTTCCACTGTCGTAATTTTAAAATTTTGTCTATTTTGACTTTATGTAATAATTGAATAATTTCAACTTTTATGTAATAGTATCCACTGTTGTAATTTTGAATTTCTTCCCATTTTGACTTTATGTAGTAATTGAATAATTTCACTTTTATGTAATAGTTTCCACTGTCGTAATTTTGAATTTTTGTCTATTTTGACTTTATGTAATAATTGAATAATTTCAACTTTTATGTAATAGTTTCCACTGTCATAATTTAGAATTTTTGTCCGGTTTGATTTTATGTAATAATTGAATAATTTCACTTTTATGTAATAGTATCCACTGTCGTAATTTAGAATTTTTGTCTATTTTGATTTTATGTAATAATTGAATAATTTACACTTTTATGTAATAGTTTCCACTGTCGTAATTTTGAATTTTTGTCAATTATGACCATGTAATAATTGAATAATTTACACTTTTATGTAATAGTTTCCACTGTCGTAATTTTTATTTTTATTTTGTCAATTATGACTTTATGTAATAATTGAATAATTTACACTTTTATGTAATAGTTTCCACTGTCGTAATTTTGAATTTTTGTCAATTATGACTTTATGTAATAATTTAATCATTTCCCCTTTTATGTAATAGTTTCCACTGTCGTAATTTTGAATTTTTGTCAATTATGACTTTATGTAATAATTTAATCATTTCCCCTTTTATGTAATAGTTTCCACTGTCGTAATTTAGAATTTTTGTCAATTATGACTTTATGTAATAGTTTAATAATTTCCACTTTTATGTAGTAGTTTCCACTGTCATAATTTAGAATTTTTGTCCGGTTTGATTTTATGTAATAATTGAATAATTTCACTTTTATGTAATAGTATCCACTGTCGTAATTTTGAATTTTTTCCCATTTTGACTTTATGTAATAATTGAATAATTTCACTTTTATGTAATAGTTTCCACTTTCATAATTTAGAATTTTTGTCCGGTTTGATTTTATGTAATAATTGAATAATTTCACTTTTATGTAATAGTATCCACTGCTGTAATTTTGAATTTTTTGTCCATTTTGACTTTATGTAGTAATTGAATAATTTCAAATTTTATGTAATTTTATCCACTGTCGTAATTTAGAATTTTTGTCTATTTTGACCATGTAATAATTGAATAATTTACACTTTTATGTAATAGCTTCCACTTTGACTTTATGTAATAATTGAATAATTTCACTTTTATGTAATAGTATCCACTGCCGTAATTGTGAATTTTTTGTCCATTTTGACTTTATGTAATAATTGAATAATTTCAACTTTTATGTAATAGTATCCACTGTCGTAATTTAGAGAAAATGATGACAGATTCTTCTCTTTTGTATGAAGTCTTGATTTAAAACATCTGCTGAATGAGTTTATTCTGTGCTCAGAGCTCAGATAATAAAACTCGATGTTCCTCCGCTTGGCTTGATGAAGACATCAGCTCAGATAATCTGCCGAGATAATGTGGCGTCCGGCATCATGGAGACCCATTAACGTGCACTTCAATTAGCATATCAAAGATCATCTGCTCCATAAATATATGAAGTGACATCCCCAGACTCATTATACGGTGCGGCCTATTAAAGACGCTCTGGCTGAGATTTGAGTCTCATAATGAGAGGGAGTTTTGTCCTCTCAGGAGCCGCTGAAGGTTGTGGATGAAGCGCCGTTGATTAACTGAAGGGAGGACGAGGTGAGCGTTGAGTGGCGTTATCTGCCTGACATTTCTGCTGTTTGATGCAGTGGATGCTGGTGACAAATGCCAGCGCTGTCACTGAATGCCTTAATTACTCCTCACCAACTCGCACACAATCCACACAATTCAGCTGAAGGATGTAGAACTGATCCTGATGGATGTGAATGGAGTCATAGTGGAAGAACTGGAGGTCACTGGAGAGAATGGACAGGGACTCATTAACCTCTCGTGTGCTTGAGCTTCTGACTAGTCCAGATGACTGTAGATTTCTTTTTGTGGTAGTGCTTTACCAGCTGTGAGGTCAGTCTAACGAAATCTGCCAAGAGCATATCCGGTTCATATTTCACCCTAAAATCAAATGAGAAAAAAGCAGATGAATCCTATTTTTGGACCAAGATTTTTTGCATTATGGTTATTTTAATTAGTAAACACATTTCCATCACAAAATCATGTTACTGTAATGCACACACAAATAAATGATCATACTCATTAATAAAATGTATGAATATTGCATTGACTTTGTTTTTGTCATCTTTTATGAGAACTCAAGCTAGGTTAGTGCAAAGCTACAAACATGAACTACAATACACTAAACGTTCTCTCTCTGGAAGAGTGAGTGTGTGCTAGATTAACGAGAGAAGTTTTGAAGAAAAGATTTATTCAGTGTCAAAATATCACAATGACCACACATTCACCTGGCCAAGAGAGACGACTACAGGTTATTCAAATCAGACTAAGAACACTGAGCCAGAACAATACAGAAATTTACAATCCAAATGTACAACTGTTGCTCCAAATGAACAGAAACAAAACCAGACTGAGAAAAAACTGAGAAACTGGTTCCTTGTACAGACAGACGGTGCAAAATATATCTGAAAAAGCTCTTAAAATGGCTTATGGACATTAACTATACCTATAAGTCCACTGAGCAGGACTAGACCATAATTGATCAACAAACCTTACAGTATTGTTTAGGAAGCATTAAAACCAGAGGAAGCGTGTTTTCAGATTTACGCTGGTACCTCTCAAAGAAGAAATCATAACCCAAGCATGGATTCAACCCGATACTTCCCACTTTTTAGGAAGAACTACATCACCAACAGGTTTCCTTTCTGTACTTTGATTACCAATAATCATGTCCAGGTGCTGGTCATGTAATCAAGATTGGGCAGCTGTTTTAGAAGTGAAAACAGTAATGTTTTTCAGCAACGTTGGCTGGTTTTGTACGTATGTCTGAGGTAGAGTAGAACTGGCCTGGTTATGAGTCATTGAGAGCTGGTTTGGTGCAGATAGTTGAAAAATCAAACAATAAAAATACTACAACATCTGAAAAACAGACTCAGCAAGGTTGATTAAAGGCAGGAGATTGCACAATAATTCATATTTTGCTGAAATGTAAACATTATTTGAAAAATACTTCAGATCCTGTGAGGAATGACAAATAAATAAAACATTATGGGAATAATTCACTTAAAAATAAAATCATTTATTCGCCCTCATGTTTTCCCAAACCTGAGAGTGGCCCATCATTGGTCAAATGTCATTGATGTCAAAGTTAATGTGATGCTTTTTTATGGAAAAGAGAAAAGGATACACTTTAATAATTCACCTTTTGTCTTCCACGGGAGAAAGTTACAAAGGGACTTGCTGATGGAAAAAATATGAGAAGGAAAAGGAAATTATATTTCATGGATTTGTGTTCTCTTGTGAAAGTTTTCCATTCCCCCGAGACACTTTGTGTCTGCTCGTAAAAAAACGCAAAACGTTTACGAGAAAGTGTGTCGGGGGAATGGAAAACGTTCACAAGCAAACAAGTGAAGCAATTTTTTTTTTTTTTGCAAAATCAAAACTTTAGTGAGTTAACAGGTTAACGCAAAGTTCAAACTCTAAATTTTGAAAAATTTTATTGGACAGAATCTTATTTGAATTTTTTGGACGAAAGCAAACCTTTAGTGAGCAAATGGGCGAATGGAAAGTGCAAATTAAAAAAAAAAAATATATTGGATGAATTTTTTTTTACATTTTTTATAAACTTTTGTGAGCAAACATGCAAATGCTTTAAAAATTTTGAAAAATGTTATTGGCGAAAGCAAAACTTTAGTGAGCAAATGGGCGAATGCACAGTTCAAAATTTTGACTTTTTGGGACGAAATCAAAACTAGTGAAAGAATGCAAAGCTCAAAATTTTGACAATTTTTTTTGAAAAGTTTCTTTTGTGAGCAAAATAAAAAAAACGCTAAAATATTTTTTTCTCCAATGTCATATTTTTTTCCATCATGTCCACTTAGAGGCTTAGACAGTCATACAGGTTTGGGTTGAATAAGGGACAGCAATTTTTGAGTGAAATATTCCTTTGGGTACCTTCCTTGAAATATTACAGTAACAAAAATCGTAAAAAATGCAATGAAACTTGTTTAATTGGTTAGAAAACATTAACAAAGTGTGAAAAATATTCTTCTGGTCTTTTCTCATAAAAATTGCCACATTGAACGAGGCAAAAGTAGATCGTACCACATGGGTAAATGGTAAAGTTTGAGAACTTGCATGTGAATCTATACAGTTGTAACCGACAGGAAGGCGTTATGCACTTTGGATCCTTCTGGCGCTTTCTCCCCGTGCGTCATCAACTCCTGAATCGTCATCCAGTTGTCCAGAATTTTCTTGTTGCGCTTCTTCATCATCTTGCGCTGGCTGAGTTCGATGATGCTCACCTCCTTGCGTCCCTCTCCGCTGCTGAGCGGATTCTCCCGCAGGCTTTCCAAGCGGCTCCGCTGCATGAACTCCCGCCGCCGCCGCTGCTCCTTGGCCCGCAGGAGATGCTGTTTGCGCTCCTCCTTGCTCCAGTAGCGTCCCATCTTCATCTCGCTCATGGCGTCGTCATCGGTCGTCATGCCGCCGCTGCGTTCCTCCTTGATTTTAAGGGCTCGCTCCCGGAGTAGACGATCTCGGACTGGCCGTTTGGTGATGTACCTGGTTCCGTCGCTCCGGACTTTCACCTTCCACTCCATCTTGGGTTCAGAAGGCCGGGCGACCTGAGCAAATGGGTGAATGCAAAGTTCAAAATGTTTTATTTTTTTGGATGAAAGCAAAACTTTATTGACCAAATGGGTGAATGCAAAGTGCCAATTCAACTTTTTAAAAAAAATTTATTGGATGAAATTTTTTTGGACAAAAGCAAAACTTTACTGAGCAAATGGGTGAATGCAAAGTTCAAAATTCAAAATTGTTAAAAATTTTATTGGATGAAATTTGATTTGAAATTTTTTTTTTGGATGAAAGCAAAACTGTTAAGCAAACAGATGAATGCAAAGTTCAAATTCAACATTTTTAAGTTTTATCAGGCAAAATTTTATTTGAATTTTTTTTGGGATGAAAGCAAAACTTTACTGAGCAATCAGACAAAGTTCAAATTCAATTTTTTTTTTTTTTTTTTTTTTTTACTGGATGAAATTTTATTTGATTTTTTTTTTAAACGAAAGCAATACTTTATTTAGCAAATGGGCGAATGCAGTTCAAATTCAAAATTATGAAAATTTGTATTATTGGAAGTAATTTTGAAACTTTTTGGACGAAAGCAAAACTTAAATGAGCGAACAGGCGAATGCAAAGTTCAAATTCAAAATTTTTAAACACTTTATTGGATGAAATTTTACATTTTAAACTTTAGTTAGCAAATGGGCAAATGCAAATTTCAAAATGTTGACATTATTGGGACGAAAGCTAAACTTTAATGAGCAAACAGTCAAATGCAAAGTTCAAATTCAAGATTTTGAAAAATATTATTATTGGATAAAATTTTATTTGAATTTTTTTTGGACAAAAGCTAAACTTTATTGAGCAAATAGGCAAATGTAAAGTTCAAAGTTCGTACCTGCGGACCGCTCATTCCCAGCAGACCATGGGCGAACTCCACGGCCGACTGCTGCTGGACCAGGTGCATGTAGCTCTGGTACTGTCGCGTGTGGATGTCGGAGGTTCTCGATAAGGCGGCAATCCGAGTCCTTAGGGATCCCTCTTCTTCTGCGGGAGACTCCGAAGGGTTACTGTGGTCGGGACTGCCGCTCCTGACGGACGAGCCGCGGAGGTTCTTTTGGTTGGTGAGGCTGACTATCCTGTGGTCCGGCGAGCGGTCCATCGTGAGCGGCGTGCTGCGCGAGCTCTCGGCCGTGTTGTACGCGCTCGAACTGTCCTTGTCCGACTTCTCCGGATGCTCGCTGATGTCCGCCAGCTTCTTCGCCGGGTCTTTTGGATGCCGCTGATGTGCCCGCATGATGTTCTGGCACTCCAGCTCGATGCTGCGCAGCTCCTCGTTGAGCAGCCGGAGCTCGTGTTCGACGCCGCTGCATTCAATGGTGCTGCTGCGCGAGTAGAAGAGGTCGTACTCGCCGCTGTTGCGGATCTGACACTTGAGCTCCAGCAACTGCTGATATCGGTCTCCTTCGGGCGCGTCCTTCTCCAGACCACGTTCGGACACCGAGCCCTCGCGGCTGTGACCGGCAGTCTCTCGCCGCTGGCGCAGACACCGCGACAGTCTCTTCTGGATCTGAGCGAGGACGTTCTTCTCTGAACCGTCCGGCGGACTGATCTTCTGGTGATTATAGGAGCAGGACGCTGTGATGTTTTCTTCTTCAGCTCCTCTGGCCTGCAGGAGGATTTTGAGTGAGAATTATTCAAGCGAAACCAGAATCTACTGAGACTTCATTAATCAGTTTTTGTGTTCATTTGGGAGACGGTAGGAATGGATTACAACAATGTGTGTTCATCTGCTTTTGTTTGAATGGTCAAATCAAAATTTCCTGATAATTTACTCACCCCATCTCATCCAAGATGTTCATGTCTTTCTTTCTTCAGTGGAAAAGAAATTAAGTTTTTTGAGGAAAACATTCCAGGATTTTTCTCCACATAATGGACTTCAATGGCAAACAACGGTTGAAGGTCCAAATCAATGCAGTTTCAGAGGAAGGGCTTCAGAGGCTCTGCACGATCCCAGACGAGGAATAGGGTCTTATCCAGACAAACCATCGGACATTTAAAAAAATAAATAAATAAATAATATTTCTATACTTTTTAACCTAAATTGCTCATCTAGCGCTGCTCTGCGGCACGACACGGATTGCGTAATCACGTCGGAAAGGTCACGTAGACGTAGGCAGAAGTACCGAAGCTTTTTGGGGTTTTTTAATTTTTTTTTAGAAAATGGCCGATGGTTTGTCTAGATAAGACCCTATTCCTCTGGGATCGTGCAGAGCCTCTGAAGCCCTTCCTCTGAAACTGCATTGATTTGGACCTTCAACCGTTGTTTGCCATTGAAGTCCATTATGTGGAGAAAAATCCTGGAATGTTTTCCTCAAAAAAAACTTAATTTCTTTTCCACTGAAGAAAGAAACACATGAACATCTTGGATGAGATGGGGGTGAGTAAATTATCAGGAAATTTTCATTTTGAAGTGAACTAATCCTTTAAAGGGGTCATGAACTGAGAAATCAAGCTTATGACATAGTTCTGTTTTAACTGAAGATGGTGTTGTTTAAATGGCACCAAATTAAATAACTAATAAGTTTTTACAACAGAAATTAATCAAAAACTTTTCTACAAAAACAAAATTAATTTCCTATTATCACTGTGAAGCTGCTTTGAAGCAATCTGTGTTGCAAAAAGCGCTATATAAATGAAGGTGACTTGACTTGACATATAAAGTCATCCCACTATGAGAATATTCTGTAAGTTTCAGAACTGAAAAATTCCTTGTTAGTCCAAAAGCAGCTTTTATTGAAACCAAGCCCAGAGAATGACAGGTTGTGCCTATAATGTGCCAATCAATCAATCATTGCAACTTTGGCCCCGCCCACTGGAGTGTTAGTGAGATGACGAGGACAGAAGAGTGATACAGGATCACTGGACTAAAAATAACATTACCCTCCAAAGGAACGTAATGCTAGGAATGTGCTTATTTATTTTCAACAGTGTGAATGTCTCAGTTGAGCATTATTTATTTGTATTCACTACATTTCACTGTGGATTCTTTGGGAAATCAGTCGCAAACCCCATGAAATGTGAGATGTTTAACAATGAGATGTTTTCTGTTTTCTCTCACCTTCTCTTCCTCCTCTCTGGCCGCTCTGTTCATCTCCTCCTCCTCTTCTCTCCTCTGTTCCTCCAGCATTTCCATCTTCAGCTCCTCTAAGAACTCGCTGTGTTCATCATCCAGCCACGGCTCCTCCTGAAAAAGCGGAAACCGATGTGGGTGAAGACATTGTGTGATGATATTTGTTTCTGTACAAACCTTAAGTTCTCCAGTAAATGTATCTTGATTTATGAATGTTTAGATATTTGTGCTGGAAAACCAGACAGAAACACTGAGGAAGAACATAATGTTTGTCAGAATGATTTTCAGTATTGTATAATAATTTCACTACATAAAATGCTTTTCTTATTTAGTATTTTTGTCTTGTTTCCAGTCTAAATATCTAAAAATACTTAAAATTAAGATGCTTTTACTAGAGAAGCAAAATGACAAGAAATTTTTTCTTATTTTCTGGAAAATAAAATCAAAATGAAGTGAGTTTTTGCTTAAAACAAGCAAAATTATCTGCCAGTGGGGTAAGAAAAATAATCTTGTTTTTGCAGTGTTCACATTTCACCCAAAATTCTCATAGTACTGTAATTAATTTTTTTTAGCTCCACTGTAATTGTAAAATCTATTAAAATTTACCAGAAAAATGGTAATGGTCCTAAAAATAGGCAACATTTCGTTCTTTTGAAATGAAATATGAGCAGCCCATTTCTTCATTAAACTCACTCAGCTGTTCATTGTGCTTTTATTGCTCTGATGTGAGAAACACATTACGTTTGTGTCACATTTTATGACATCTACATCACACACATTATTGGAAGTAATGTTCTCTGGAGAGCTGCGCTGGCGTCTGCGATGCGTAATGAACTGGAGCGGTCAGCGGACGGACGGGCGGACGGGCCGCTTCACAACAAACACACAGCGGATGAGCCTCAAACACAGTTCATCATGTGTTTAATTAGAGACGTTAATGTTCACACGAGCTGTCTGGATTGAGACGGCTGTTTCTTGTGTGACCCGAGGTCACATTATATTATTAAACACAAATATGAGTGTGTGAATTACAGGAGTAAATATAGAGCAAATTGTGTTTTCGGGAAATTTGGTAACACTTCACATAGGGATGCATGATGTATCAGATACCATATCGGTATCGGCCGATATATGCTCATTTTTAACGTTATCATTATCGGTCCGATAAGTACATTTGGATGATATATTAAAGCCGATAAATAATGTATTATTTCCTTCAGCTGAGACGCTTCAGATGTGCACTGAATGGCATGATGGTTTTAAAATGCTTGAAATATAATTGAAAAGGAAAAAAATAGCATCTCAGAATAATATATTGGTTATCGGCTTTCAAATATAATGAATAATCGGTATTGGACAAAATTTTGATATCGTGCATCCCTAACGTCACAATAAGGTCCCATTAGTTAACTTTAATACATAAGCCATGCAGATAAGACTTATAACTCTGTAGGTAGGTAGGTGTGTGTGTGTGTGTGTGTGTGTGTGTGTGTGTGTGTGTGTGTGTGTGTGTGTGTGTGTGTGTGTGTGTGTGTGTGTGTGTGTGTGTGTGTGTGTGTGTGTGTGTGTGTGTGTGTGTGTGTGTGTGTGTGTGTGTGTGTGTGTGTGTGTGTGTGTGTGTGTACCTGCATTTCCGGCCTGGCGACCAGCAGAACAATATTCCTGCTTTCTTCATTACTGAGAACGGCCACAGCTTCCTGTCTGTCCTGAACGTCCTGCCCATTGATCTGTCAATCACACACATCAGCCAATGAGAAGCAGCGTACAGTTTATTAGAAAAAAAATACACTGAAAAAAATGATGTTATTCCACATTTTTTTCTTGTTTTCCAGCCCAAATATCTAAACATTCTTACATCAAGACACATTTACTGGAGAAGAGAAATGACTGAAGATATTAAGTCTTGTTTTCTGGAAAATTTATCAAAATTAAGTGAGTTTATGCTTAAAACAAGAACAAATACAGTAGCGGCCAAAAGTGAAAAAGCAAACATTGACTACAACATAATCAATTATTAATATTTTGTTGGTTCTCTCAGGTTTTTGCATGTGTTCATAATTTCTTTGTATGACAGCCTGGCCAAAAAGTACGTCACATAATTTGGCATTTTTCATTGTATTATCATCACAAACAAAACAGTCGACTCAAAGCACAACTACACAATATGATTACAAAATCTTTAGCACATTTGAATAATATTTGAATAAAGGGTGAATGTGTCAGACTCAGAACACATAATCTTGTTTTCTCTTTGAATTAAGTTTATTTTTCTGACTCCGTTGGCAGATATTTGTTCTTGTTTTAGGCTTAAACTCATGCATTTTTCATAAAGCAAGACTTAATATCTTCAGTCATTTCTCTTCTCCAGTAAATGTATCTTGATGTAAGAATGTTTAGATATTTGTGCTGGAAAACCAGACAGAAACACTGAGGAAGAACATCATTTTTTGCAGTGAAACACACATGAACATCGCAGCATCTCTTACTAGAATCTATTTGGTTTTGCAATTTCTTTTGGTGCCGCCAGCGACGCAGAAACATGATTCATCCTGAAGCTTGGATGATTTTATTAGGAAACACCTCCAGCATGTTTTCCTGAGCGACAGACTGCAGCTAAAAATACGCCGGCGTGAATCGACAGAGTAATGACCCCGACGGGAACCCTGCTTTCCTTCAGGTCCCGTAGCACCGCACCAGCGCTGTGGGTCGGGTCTCATCAGATGCTCTTTCTCTGCCGCGGGCCCTCTCCTCGTCCTCTGAGGTCTAATGTGCCTCTATTAAAAATTAATGAGCCGCTCTGTGCGAGACAATAGCCCATGTACTCAAACACAGACGTTTAATGGGTCAAAGGTGAAGTTACCTGTAAAATACGGTCGCCTTCCCGGATTCGGCCGTCTCGGCCGGCGATGCTGTTCGGCTCGATCTGAGAATGAAAGCAAACATTGTTCAGATTAGTGATGGAATTTAAATCTGATTGGCCAGTTCTTCAAGACTCCAGCCAATCCCGTGCTCCTCTGTGATTGAGTGAGAACAGTGCATTAGTGCCTGCCCACCTTTTTCCATAAATTTTTCACCACAGGGATTTTTAAAAGAGTTCATTTGAAATCAACCAGCTACAAGATGAATCAAACCATTACAAACTTTGATTTGAAGCAAAAAAGCATTTGAAAATCGGACAAGACAGAGATACAAGACTGTGAACTTAAAGGGGGGGTCTAATGCTATTTCCTGCATTCTGCCTTATGTACACTGTTAAAGAGTTGATTCTCATGATAAACATGGACAACATTTCAAAACACGAGTTGGACGCATGACGGAGTGTTTCTGTGCCAAATACACTCCTTCAGGATTCAAACAAGTTTCAGAAAGTTTTTTCGAGTATGGCCCTGTATGATGTCATAAAGGGCGGAACTCCTTATATGGGCACTTCTCCCGGATGAGCACACACACACACACACACCCACACACAACGAGCTTCGTTCGGGTTATGGGAGCCGTCGGCGGCGCTGGCATTGTGTGTTTAGACACAAGATCAACAATGTCACTAAAGAAGTGTGTTTCTGGTGTGAGGGAAAGATCACCTTGTTCAGCTTCCCAAATAACCCAGCGTTAAGGGAACAGTGGATGCAGTTTGTGTCTCCGGAGTTCTGCAAGTGTGTGTGTTTGTTCCCGGTCATGAGTGGAAACCGCAGGCGGTGAGTGAAACTGCATCAAATGTGTGTGTTTTGTTGGCAATCGGCGTGTACGTGCATATAATGTGAACAACACCAACGTATAGTGAATCGAGAGTTATCCAGGGATAATGCCATGATGTGTGTGTGTGTGTGTGTGTGTGTGTGCTCTCTTTAGCTCCGCCCACTGCACGCCTCCACAGACTCGGCTGTTTTCTGAAAGAATCAGTACAGCGTATCTGTCTTTTATAAATATGATAAACTAAAGACTCTTGGGAGATATGAAGGATCAACACTACTCTATAGATACTCAAGATTAACATGAGACTGGCAGAAACTGTGTGTTATGGCCCCTACAATCCTATTAAACATGGCAAATTACATGATCGAATGAAAAAGTAGGGATGCACCAATATGAACATTTTGCCTGATACCGATAACCGATATATTGGCCGATAAATCTAAATCCAAATTTGTATATCATTTTTGAGAGCCTGATTACAGAAACAAAAGTCTCACCATTAAAGCCATGTCCCAAACATACAATTATGATGTTCTCATTATAATTTTATGTAGCCGATATGACAGACTTGAGCTGCACATGTTGCTCTGAACTGTATTTTCCTTTTTGAAATGATTCCAATCATATTTCAAGCAATTCAAACCATCATGGTGAACAGTGCGCATCTGAAGGAAATAATCCATTATTTATAGGCTTTATGTTTATTTATATTTTCTAATCTTATCAGACCAATAACGATAACATTAAAAATGAACGTATATCAGCCGATACCGATATGTTGGCCGATATATATCGTGCATTAAAAAAAGGATTATTTAAAGATTTATATTATATTACAGAAAATGTATATTGCAAAATATGTATATGTGTGTGTGTATATATATATATATATATATACACACACAAACACACACATATACATATAATGTTGTTCCTCAGTATTTCTGTCTTGTTTTCCAGCACAAATATCTAAACATTCATAAATCAAGATACATTTACTGGAGAAGCAAATGACTGAAGATATTAAGTCTTGTGTACTCAAAAAAACCCCCCATCAAAATCAAGTGCTTAAACAAGAACAAATATCTGCCAGTGGAGTCAGAAAAATAAACTTAATTCAAAGATAAAACAAGATTATGTTTCTGACCCCATTGGCAGATAGAAACTCACTTCATTTTGATCAATATTTCATAAAACAAGACTAAATATCTTCAGTTATTTTGCTTGTACAGTAAATGTATCCTGATTTAAGAATGTTTAGATATTTGTGCTGGAAAACAAGACAGAAATACTCACCACGACTCTCTGATTGGTCGAATTTTCTGTACAGCATTATGGGTAATGTAGTCTTTGAACGGGAATTTTGCTTTTTAACACAATTATTTAAAAAATAGGTTTAAATAATGCGAACTAATGATCAACAGAAGCGTATACCATCGATTAACAACCTCGTATCTCACAGTAGGGCTGTTTTAATGTTCAAAATCAATTCCTCTATGGAAAAAATGAATAGGAGTTTTACTTCTGTAACTGTTGCTCTCTATTTTTAACAGCCAATCAATGTCTGTCAGACTCCATCCAATCAGTGTTGAGTTTATCTGTCTTCATTAGATCACACAGAGTTACCCAAGACCACACTGTTCTGAGAGACACACACTGACGCTAAATGAACATCCACTAATCAAATCAAGCACATGAATGAATGTGTGTTTCGCTCAGATCTCATAATTCGGTTACAGCTTTTCCTTCTTTCCCAGCATAACGGCTCCGTTCATCACTGCCACGCTGTAATATCACTGATGCCACGGCTCTCTGCTCTTCAATTTTATGGAGTGGAGATTTTAATAAGCCTGTAAGCGCTGACGGATCGGTATTCAAACACACACGCGGCCGCTGAGACTTCTAATGAAGCCCAGAGCTGAACACACACCAGCTCCATTCACAAACAAACACCAACTAAAGCAGCAGTCAAACATCTTACTCTGTGTGTGTGTGTGAGAGTGTGTGTGTGTGTGTGTGTGTGTGTGTGTGTGTGTGTGTGTGTGTGAGAGAGAGAGAGAGAGAGAGAGAGAGAGAGTGTGTGTGTGTGTGTGTGTGTGTGAGAGAGAGTGAGAGTATGTATGTGAGTGAGTGTGTGAGTGTGTGTGAGTGAGTGTGTGTGAGTGAGTGAGTGAGTGAGAGTGTGTGTGAGTGTGAGAGAGAGAGAGAGAGTGAGAGTGTGTGTGAGTGTGAGAGTGAGTGGTGAGTGAGAGTGTGTATGTGTGTGTGTGTGTGTGTATACACAGAATAACACGGCTGTATAGATGTACATAGACTATAGACCGGGGCTAAAGTCTAAAAGAAGGACGGAACTGTACAAATCGGTTTCTTTAGGGAACTTTTTTCAAGTCATTTAGACATTTGCAACAGTTTATTATTTTTTTTTTTACACAAAGGTTGGTTTTACACGGTCAATCTGTTTTGCAGTTCCTGACTCTGTTGTTTTCACTTGCAAATCGATGTTGGCTTGCAATGCTTTTGGCCGTATCATGGCGAAAGTAACGTGTCAAAAGTGTAAGCACGGAAAAATGGAAGTCAGAACAATACAGATCACATTTATTTTGCGTTAGCATGACGCTGCAGTTTACACTTACGAATAACAGTAAAATGCTGCAAATATTTTTTTCTTACACTTGAGAGGCGATTGACACCTTTACAAAGCCTCTCTTGCACATGCACATTTAATTTACGCTTGCAATCTTATGTACACTTTCACAAATCTTACCCTGCGCATGCGATTCTTTAAAGGCATCAGTTTACCTTCATACGGGGCTAGTTGTCACAGTCAATATCTCGAGAATTATCAGATGTTGAGTTATTTACTGTAGATTTTATTTTATGACGATGTTATTCAAATTAAAGGTAGCACTGTGACAACTTACCCCATATATGTGACAACATACCCCAATGTAAGGTTAAATGCCATCAATACCAGTGTCAATGTTCAAAAGCTTGTGTTGCTATAGTCAAGGGTCTATAAACAGAAATATTCAATATTCACTGGAGGGAAGTGTGACAAGTAGCCCCGGTGTCTCCTATACAGTATAAAAGTATAGGAGTAAAAGTAAACAATTTGCTTTCAAAGACATCTTTAGATATAACGTGAGCAAAACAAGCGTGCACAGCGAGAAGCATCGAATCAAACAACGCTTCTGATGAACTCATGTTTGCTTTGGGTTCCTCGCGCTCTCCCATAATTCCATGTGTGTGTGTGTTGACTGATTCTGCTCGTCATTGGCTGGTTGTTTCATGTCTGTATACTGAAGCAGACGGAGCGTCTCTAAGCGCATGGAGCCGGTGTTGGAGTGTGAACGCACTCACCTCGCTGACGTAGATGGAGATGTCATCCTCGTCATCCGTCCTATAACACAGCGTGAGGCCGAGCTTCTCCTGACTGCTCATCCGACACAGTTCAACCTCCTGCGGGGAACAAAGACGCCGCCAGCTTCCATTAAGACACTCCAGACATGAGAAATGCTTGTTGATATCAATGTGGACTTTTGCATGCATTGTCTTCTTTGTTTAAAAAAGATGCATCAGTAAAAAAAAAAACTTTCACTCAGGAATTGCTAAAAAAAAAAAATCAAAATAAGAGTGAAAATAAACCGTAATATCTTCACAGTGTGACGGTTTCTCCCAGTTTCCCAACACGTCAACAAATAATCAGCGCTTTGAAGCCTCTTCCAAGGAAATCATCCATTTACTATGAGCTGTTTTCACCAGAACTGATGTTTATTTTGTAAATAAGTTTGTAATTATGTTAATTAGCATTAATTTATTCAGGCGGTCGCTGTGAATCCCAGCGATAGAGATGAAAAATGCATGTGCTGCTTCAGTGTGTAAAACTGAAGAATCATTCTCAACATGAGCTGAGCGACGCCTGAGACGACGGTAAACCAACAAAACAATCTCTTCATGAGTCAGTGATCAAAACAATCTAAAGTTGTCTTCTTGTACGCACATTAATACCTTTACTTGAGGAGCAAAACAAGATATAAAGTATTGTGTACTCTGGAAAAATCTATCAAAATGCAGTGAGTTTGTGCTTAAAACAAGAACAAATATCTGCCAATGGGAATTCCAAGAGAAAATGAGATTATTTTTCTGACTCCATTGGCAGATATTTGTTCTTGTTTTAAGCACAAACTCACAAACCCAAAAAATATCTTTATAATATTAATATCGTATAACATTTAGATATTTGTACTGGAAAACAAGACAAAAATACTGAGTGAGAACATGTGCACGGTGCATTTCAGACACGTTGCCACTTTGCGCCGAACATCCCAGCAGGTGAAACACACGCATGGCTGGCACTCAGGGTCACGGAGAGGTCAGAGATTCCATATTTCATCTACAGACGTCCAGCGACTGACTGATTACACGCCTCAGTGTCACGACACAGTGAGGGAAATAACCTCAAGAACAAAAGAGGAGAAACGTAATATCAGTCCTGCAGAAAACACCTGTGCAGACCCCAGAGATCCTGCAGCCGGCGGCGGCACAGAGTCCGGCTGATAATGGCTCTCTGGAGCAACACCAGCGGACCGATGGAGGGAAACCGTATCAGCAGACTCCTCGGGTCATTCTGTTGACACTCTCATCCAGACGAGTGCTCAGATCTTTTAATTGAGTGTTTCATAAGGAGTTGAGAGCGAAATCACTGAGATTCACACACACACGCACACACACACGCACACGCACACGCACACACACACACACACACACACACACGCACACGCACACACACACGCACACGCACACACATAGTAAATTAGGTAAATTAGTGATGAGATCTAACCCAGATTTACTAGATGACAAAATAAGTCAATATAGAGAATATCACACAGGACAGTAAACACCCACCCAGAAGACTCTAGCAACCATCCAGGACACCATAGCAACTCCCTGGCAACCACCCAGAACTCCATAGCAACTCCCTAACAATCACCTATAACACCACAGAAACTAGATAACTTCCAAGCACCCACCTTTAACTTAACTCTAGCAAATTCATGGCTTCCTAGCAATCACCCAGAACGCCACATCCTATCAACCACATAGAGACACAAGACAGTAAACGGCCACCCAGAACACTATAGCAACTGCATGGCAACTCCCTAGCAACCACCATAGCATCTGCCTAACAACTCCCTAGCAACAGTCAAGAATATCCTATCAACCACATAGCGATGCATAGCTATCACAAAAGACAGTACAACCACCCAGAAATCCCTAGAATGCCTGGAACACAACTACCCACAACTCAATTGCAACTGAATGGCAACTGCCTAGCAACCAACTAGTGTACCACAGCTACTCCCTGACAACCAACCAGAGCACTATAGCAACTGCATGGCTACTTCCTAAGGAACCAGCTAGAACACCATAGCAACTTACAAGCAACCACTCAGAACAGCATAGAAACTGCATGGCAACTCCCTAGCAACTACCCAGAACATTACCTGCATAGTAACTCCCTGGCAACCAATCAGAGCACTATAGCAACTGCATGGCTACTACTTAAGGAACCACCTAGAACACCAGAGCAACTACTTAGCAACCACTCAGAACAGCATAGCAACTGCATGGCAACTCCCTAGCAACCAACTAGAGCACCACAGCTACTCCCTGACAACCAATCAGATCGCTATAGAAACTGCATGGCTACTTCCTAAGGAACTGCCTAGAACACCATAGCAACTTCCTAGCAACCACTCAGAAAAGCATAGCAACTGCATGACAACTCCCTAGCAACTACCCAGAACACCATATCAACTGCACAGCAACTCCCTGGAAACCGGTCAGAGCACTATGGCAACTGCATGGCTACTTCTTAAGTAACCACCTAGAACACCATAGCAACTTCCTAGCAACCCCTCAGAACAGTATAACAACTCCCTAACAACTACCCAGAATACCATATCAACTGCATAGCAACTCCCTGGCAACCAATCAGAGCACTATAGCAACTGCATGACAACTCCCTAGCAACTACCTAGAACACCATATCAACTGCAACTCCCTGGCAACCAATCAGAGCACTATAGCAACTGCATGACAACTCCCTAGCAACTACCCAGAACACCATATCAACTGCATAGCAACTCCCTAGCAACAACCAAGTACATCCTAGCAACCACATAGCAACGCCTTGGTAACCACTAAACACACATGCTTCATGGCAGCAGCTTCTGAATGGGCAAACATCACGTTCTTCATAAAATGTCAAAATCCTTGTCAATTTGTAACCGTGTCATCTTTGATGATGTAAGAAAACAAAAATACAGTGACAATCAACATGAGCTAAACCCAGTCAGAGTGATGTTTTCAGAACACAGACAGACCGTCACACGTATTGTTTCTGTATGTAAATAATGAGCATCACTCCTGCGCCCGCTCTCTCTCTCTCTCTCTCTCTCTCTCTCTCTCTGATGTGAGGATATTTTACCGGCGTGTTAAGTGGCGGTAAGTCAGTCCTGCGTTTACTTCCCCAAGCATGAAATCACAAGCTCACAGACTGTAATAGCATTAGCGCACGAGAATGAAGAGTACGCGACACAGTCTAATATATTACATTTGCTCTGTGTTAATGGGTACAGACAGAGAACACGCGCAAATCTCACACGACCTCAGCGAACACATGCACCAGCACGAAAATAATTACTTTATATATTTACATTTATGCATTTGCCGGAAGCTTTTATCCAACGCTACTCACGTTGCATTAAATATATGTATTATATATATCAGTTAAAATACAGCCAAATGAAGCACTCCTGCTCCTTTCCACAATGCCTCTGCCCTAAAATGACTCAGAAATAGAGCCCGGGGTGTGATTGTGTGTTTGTCCACTGTTGAGGAGGTTGATGACATCATCTGTCAATCTGTCAATCTGACAGTGATAAATGAAGCCGCTCAACAGGACAAAGTCATCAAACCGTCGTTTGGATTGCAGTAAAAAACACACTGCAAATACACTCAGTGTTTCTAAACACTCTTAAATCAAGATGCATTTACTGGAGGAGCAGA
>CM077191.1:1475000-1492500 GCA_039654105.1 Coreius guichenoti | reverse complement strand
CATCCATCAATCGCACTATTCATCCGTCGCTCTATCGTTCCATCCATTCATCCATCTGAAATTTAAAAGGCATTCACTCAATGCACAACCCTGGTGGTCTGATAAAATCCTCCCGGAAGTGGCACAGCTGGCAGTCCGGATGCGACTAAATTAATTTACTGTTTCATACACCAAGCACCATTACAGCAACAACATTCACTAAGAATTCCTGGACGCCTTTCTTTAGTAGGACAAAGAGATTCAAAAAATCCAAATCAGCATACGACTCACCAAAGGGAATTTAGAAACAAAACACGGATCTTGAGCGGGAGACAAATTTTAGACTATGAATTATCAATGGGCCATTGTGCAGCATTAATTACCTCCCTAACACCCTCTCTGCGCCTCAGACACTTTCAATTAACTTCCCAGCATCCCCTGCACAGCTTGTTTTGCAGTTCCTCCGTCTCCAGGGGGGAAACCCAGATACTCTTCATGCTAAACTTTATCTTGTTCCTGCTTTGGTTCTCCTGAGAGATGAACTCCACAACAAGAAAGAGAGAATTAGGAAAGATTTCTGCACTGTTGTCAAGGAAACCCCATGATGCTTTTATGTGGTTATGAGTTTTTACCTGTCCGACAGGAGGAACGGGCAGATGTCCGGCACGGGTGGTGTGGCAGGACGGAGTTTGGCCAAAGCCATGATGTGCTCGAAGGTGATTTCTGTCTGCGTGCATACGTCCACCACCTGGATGTCCTGGCATGACCCCTGACCCCGGGGTAAAGGGGTCCGCCGGAGCACCTGCACCACGATGGGATCTTTGGCACTACGGAAAGCTTCAACCGCCTCCTCATGGCTCGCTCTCGACAGATCCCTCCCGTTCACCTGTAACCGGCGAGAAATTATGATTTACACACTGACCTCATTGCAAACGTATCGCTTTTTAATTGAAGTGTCATTGTAGAGAAAAGAGCAACGTGAACATCCTGCTAAACATCTCCTCAGAAGAAAGACATATATATATATTTATGCATTTGAATGGCATATAAAATTTCCATCCATTTGGATTACACAGACAAATATGCATCACATTATTAGTTTGATTAAAACTTGCAATCCAAATGGATAATTCTTAATTCAGGCCTAAATATTTGCATTTATGTAACTATGTCTTTACTGATTCACACAAGCACAGACTGATACAGTCCAGAACAACAGAGTGACTGCATGTCTATTCATCAGTAATCTGTAATTAAACTCTCATGAAATGAATTGAGCAGATTGAGTCGCACAGGACACTGATTGGCTATTAATGACACATATTATATCATCTGGCGGCCGCCGCTGAGAAACCTTTCAAAGCATCATTAAGATGTGATCTGGAGCAGTGTGTGTCTCTCAATCTAAAGTAAATCATACATGAGAGTGCCTGAATCTATCACAGTGAAGAGCGATCAGAAGATTGTGTCCAAATGATGGGAGTTTCATCTCGAGTACTGATTATATTCATGCATATTTTATTGGATCACTCCAAAGAGTTCATATTGACAGTTCAGAAATGAGTTTACAGCCCTGAAAATAACAACTAAACTTTTTGATTCTGATCTACTCTGAATCAACCAATGGAGTGAGAGTGGGGCGGGGCTATTAGACCAACTGACCAATGACAGACGGGGCGTTTTCAGGAAACATTGTTGGTGCCGAAATGAAGCACCACGATATATCGGCCACCACATTGGCCGGTATATTTTCATTTTTACTGTTATCGGTCTGATAAGAACATTTTGCCGATATATTAAAGCCGATAAATTAGAGATGCACCGATTGCAATTTTCTTGGCAGATTCCGTTTTTTTTGTAAGTGTGACCTGCCGATACCGATTTTTGCCGATTACCAATGGAGTGAGTGGGGCGGGTCTATCAGACCAACTGACCAATGACAGACGGGGGGCGTGTTCAGGAAACATGATTGAAAACAGTCATTGTTGGTGCAGAAATAAAGCACCACGATATATCGGCCACCATATCGGCATCGGCCGATATATGCTCATTTTTACTGTTATCGTTATCGGTCTGATAAGAACATTTTGCCGATATATTAAAGCCGATAAATTAGAGATGCACCGATTGCAATTTTCTTGGCATATTCCGATTTTTTTGTAAGTGTGACCTGCCGATACCGATTTTTGCCAATTACCAATGGAGTGAGTGGGGCGGGTCTATCAGACCAACTGACCAATGACAGACTGGTGGCATGTTCAGGAAACATGATAGAAAACAGTCATTATTAGTGCAGAAATGAAGCACCACAATATATCGCCCACCATATCGGCATCGGCTGATATATGTTCAGTTTTATTGTTATCGGTCTGATAAGAAAATTTGGCTGATATATTAAAGCTGATAAATTAGAGATGCAACAAATTGCAATATTCTTGGTCGATTCCGATTTTTGACGATTACCAATGGAGTGAGAGTGGGGAGGGGCTATCAGACCGACTGACCAATGACAGACAGGGGGCGTGTTCAGGAAACATGATTGAAACTGTCATTGTTGGTGCAGAAATGAAATACTTCACCTTTAAATGTAATACATTTATAATAATTTCAAGCACAAAATTAAATATACAACCTAAATCCCCATGCAAATCACATATATTAGAGAAAATCCTTGCTAAAGCAGCTTTCTGGATAATAGAGCAATTACAAGCGTTCCGTTAACGCTATAAATTACCAATGAACACGTGCCGCTGGGACGGAGACTGTTTCAGTGCAGATGAGACGCTGTTTGACGTCATATAATATTGATGCTTTCATCAGGCTCACTGTTGGAGCGACTCAAGCGTGTGTTTGCTGACTGAATGTGAATGAAGCGTGTGTTTGTTCTGCATATGTACAGACGAGGAGAGGCTTCGTTTAACTCAGTAATTGGCCCACGGAGAGAACAATCATGAGGAAATAGTCCAGTGAATCTCACCATTTACAGTCTAATACGGTCAAACCAACACAGCCGTATATACTGCTGTTCCAGCGGCTCCAGCGGCTCACGGACAACATAATGACTGTATGGAAGGGAAATTAATGGACAGACACCAGAAATAATATCAGATTCATTTACAAACAGCAAATAATGATTATTTAGTCAAATAACACGCTGGTGGTTTCTGTTTTGGTGGAGGAACTGAATCGTGGAGCAGAGAGGCGGGAAAACAAAGGATGGTGGGTAGATAAATGATCTCGCCCGTGGCTCATGACAGGCTGCGAGAAAAACGAGCAGATCTGAGGCATTAGCGGCGCTGCGCTTGTCCTCTTCTGATTCTCTGAATGAAAGGAAACCATGCTAAAGGAAGGAGAAAGAGGTGCTGGAGGAGTTTCCGCCGTATTGTTTAAATGAGAGCCAGATGGAGCAATTAATCCCAATTGAGTATGTGAATAATAATTATTCCTGCCAGGGTGGGCATCTGCCGGCCGGCCCGTTAGCATCAGCCACATTCAGACCAGTCCTGATGATAGTGCTAATGAGGAGAGGAACCTAGAGGAAACGTGACACCAACAGAGGTTCATCCCTCCTTATCTCCATAAACACTGATCTGACCACATAGGGAATTCCAGTCTGAATTATAAGAGAATTTAAAGTAACAAACAAGAGGAATTTTATCACACATGAAATTAGGGATGCACGATATATCAGCCACCATATTGGTATCGGCCGATATATGTCCATTGTTAATGTTATGGTTCCAATAAGAAAATTTGGCCGATATATTAAAGCCAATAAATAATGTATTATTTCCTGCAGTTGAGACACTTCAGATGCGCACTGTTCACCATGATGGGTTTGAATTGCTTGAAATGTGATTGGAAAGGTAAAAAATAGCATCTCAGAATAATATATCGGTTATCGGCTTTCAAATATGAAGAATAATCAGTTATCGGTATCGGCCAAACTTTTCATAATCGGTGTATCCCTATAATTATTAACACATTAATTTTTTAACGCACTTGCCACGCCCCAGACCTGCATAGGTTAATCCTCATACAGTTGATTGATGACGAATATGATGCAGGGCAACTACTCACTGTGTGATGGAGCCTATAGAATGAGTTAGAACGTCCCTAAAATTTACATCATGATATAGTTGAGCTTTATCACACAAGAAATGAGCGCAATATCACACGAGTTCTGCTTTTCTGTCCAGAATAGCACGAGACGAGTGCAAATGCGATACTGATCTCATACAACAGTTTAATAAATAAGAAGTTAATATTGTGTTATTTTATTCACAATATTGTCTGTTTTGCCAACCAAAATATAAAGACAAAGTAGAACTGTCCGTCTCCGAGCAACAGCGTTTTATTTCTGAATCCGCGTTTTGAACGAATCTGGTGAACCAATGATTCAATGACCAATGATTCAATGACCAATGATTCAATGACCAATGATTCAATTACCCAGTCATAAAGAACTCCTGAATGAATCAGTCGTTTGAACGAATCGAATGAATGAATGACTCAATGACTTAATCATTTAGACATTTACTGCCACTTAGAGTATAATTTCATAAAAAATTGTCATATTTCCATATTTATAAAAAACAAAAAAAACAAATACAAAGGTAAAGTTCACCCCAAAATATTTCTTTCTGAATGTCTATTTGATGCTTTACACAATAACGACTTTAAATTATCTTTTGGGGGTAATTTCTCATACAAATTTGATATATATATATATATATATATATATATATATACACATACATACACACACACACACACACACACTACCGTTCAATCGTTTTGGGGTCGGTAAGATTTTTAAATGTAAATTCTGTAGCGTATATTTAAATTTTAATTACTATTTGTCATGTAGCTGTATTTTCAAGCGCAGTCTCAGTTGAGTGGTGAATGTGCTGCTGTGATTCTGGTGGCAGATGAAGCTGGAGAATGAGCGTCTGGGTCTGTTTGCAGAGGGATCTACAGCAGCTGCGCTTGGAAAGACTCAAGCTTTTCTCTCTCTCACACACACACACACTGAAAGCCACTTTAAACAAGCAGCTCATAAATAAAGGAGACAAAGATGTTTTTGACGCCTCGTTTCTGAACCTCTCTGCTCTCGTTCTCCATCATCTCATCTTTCAAGTACATTTGAGTGGCCTTTAAATGATGCCAAACACTTGATAGTGAGTGCATTAGTATTTCTTATACTGTGACCAATGAGCATCAAACTGAACCTGAATCCATCAAACTGATCTGAGACCTGCTTCATCTGCCGCTGGACCATAGAACATCTGAATAAATCCCACAGACGCACACCAAAGGAAGAACCCGAGCCACATCTACAGACCTACAGCTACAAGAAAGGTCTCCGAACATCGGCTCAGCCCTCTGTGTGCCGGGAATCAATTTACATTTTCATAAACACAATCCAATATGGAGTCATGCACTTAGCCGAGAAGTGCCATTAAATTCCCAAAAACGCAATTCCCGCCGCTGAAGGGGAGCGAGAGTAACCGGTGTCCCGACGGCTCTCTGTTACTGTTCACACGGGCTAAATGTCTCATTTCAATAATAAGTGTCAGGCTAAAATATGAGTAGGTGCTGTACAGGCGTTATGAGTTCATAAATCACTCCCTGACAGACGGGTCGGTCCGTACGGGATATAAAACAGCAGTCGGACCACCGGGGAAATCTGACCGTCCCTTTCTTTCAGACGGCGACATGAGCAGCTACACAGCCAGGGGCGTAAATCGGACCCCCCTCCCCCTAAAAACCATGCTGAGTATTGTAAATAATATAATGATACATACTTAAAATAATTGTGTAAGTAGTAAAAAATACAAACGCAAACGGGGTAAAAAAAAATGCGTTTTAAGTTTAGAAACATTTTGAGTCCCGGTGTTCAGGCAAAACACCGGTAACATCACTTGCCCACCGCGGCACCGCCCCCACCGTCGTTTTCATTTTTATAGTAATAAAATCATTTAGTTCAGTTAGAGAACAGACACAACAATTAAAAACTGAACGTGTCTGCTCAATACAGTGTGAGCCGAACGAGAGTCGAGTCGTTCATCACGAGTGAGGAGCTGAATGACAAGATGATCGCGGAAGATTTGGTTTCAAAGCGAAATGTAAAAACGCCTATTTAAGTGAGTTTGTCATTGTACTGTTTTCTTGTTGTGTTTTTCATTAAGAATAATAGGCTAATGAACCCACAATTCAAGCAACTGCCACCCCCGAATTGGCGCTAATTCTAAACCGAAAGTATATGCGCATGGCCGCACTGTCAGATCTCTGTTGGGTTTTGCTCAATATGATAAGTAGCAGATCAGAGGGCTTGCTGCAGCTGAATCATGGGCGTCGGAACCTTTTTACGACCAATGATATTAGACCCACTCACTTTTATCGTCTCTAATTCAGCACGTCTGTTTACCTACCCCTAACCTATAAACACTTATTATTAAACACATGTTAGACGCTTTATTTCTCCTTTTCTAATAGTTTCTTCATTTTTATTGAAAATAAATGCCTTTCCGATCTGATATGTGATGGGAAAAGGGAGAAGAGCGGGTTCGGCAAAAAGGCGGATTCTTTGGTATGCGTCTTACCCCTACACTATTAATGCTGTAAACGATTCCAACCAGACATTTAGTAAATAAGGCGGTATATTTGTACTTAATGTAAATGTCATCTACTCTAGTAAAAATTTTCTGAGAGAGGACCTATCCACATTTTTTTTGCTTCCGACGCCCATGAGTTAAATATCTGAATATCATAGTATAAAACACTATGTGGAGGACGCAAGATAATTTAATAATTATAATATGACTGCGTGGTGAACCTTACTCATATTTAAAGAACTATCGCTTTGTGTTGTTGGTCAGATAAAATGACAGAGAAAAGAAAAACGGACATTAGATCATTTTTCAGTGCACCAAAACGCCAAGTAAGTACAAAACGTTCTTTGTGGTACACATATCCTTACAAGTACGATTTTGGCTATAGTCCCCTTCATAAATTGCTTTTGAGAAATTTTATGTTTATTGCCCCCCCCAACTGTTAGATGAAATTTACGCCCCTGTACACAGCAAACCTTCACCTCGGCTCTAAACGTCACCGGCGGCTGTTTCTCACACTAATGGAGCCAATCTGCTCTGCGGGAGCGCCGCGTCCACACACATTATACCAATTCAACAATTTCCTGCTTCAATTCATCTCCTGACACCCTCGGACCAAACACACTCAGCCATCTGAATACTGAGATTACAGAAAACACTCTTAAACATTCAGCACATTTAACTTAGATTATTCAACATATTCTTAAGTGAAAATGAATATTCAGTGAGAAATATCAAAAGGGCAGCAGGACTCATGATTTGATTGGATTAAAACCGAAAGAGAGCGACGGCGAAGCGAAACAGGAAATCATTTAAAACGATTTCCCGCCCAATAAGGTGAAGATTAGTGAGCGGAAAAGGAAGAGCTCCAGTTGCTGTGCACAGTATGCTAATTTTCTGTATAATGTGATGAATATATCAAAATAAATTATATATGCAAAAACTGCACAATAACTTTGTATTTCCAAGTTTATGATTGGGCAGCACATGATAAGGTTACATGATAACATTACACCATACTACTGTTTGATCTTTCTTGATGACTGCTCTGTCAAGTCCTCGTCGTCAGTTAGGAACCTGGGTGTGCTCTTTAATACCAATCTTTCATTTGAAAGCCACGTTTCTAGCATCTGTAAAACCATATTCTTCCATCTTAAAAATATATCTAAACTACGACTAAATATATCTAAACTAAAATGCTGAACAGTTAGTTCATGCGTTCATGACCTCAAGGTTAGATTATTGTAATGCTCTACTGGGTGGTTGCCCTGCACGCTTAATAAACAAACTCCAGCTGGTCCAAAACGCAGCAGTTAGAGTTCTTACTAGAACCAGGAAGTATGACCATATTAGCCGGTTCAGTCAACACTGCACTGGCTCCCTATTAAACATCGTATACATTTTAAAATCTTGCTGATTACTTACAAAGCACTAAATGGTTTAGCTCCCCAGTACTTGAGCGAGCTCTTAACGCATTATACTCCATCACGTCTATTGTGGTCTCAAAACTCTGGCCAGTTGATAATACCTAGAATATCAAAATCAACTGGAGGCGCTCGATCCTTTTCCAATTTAGCACCTAAACTCTGGAACAGTCTTCCTAGCATTGCTCGGGAAGCAGACACACTCTGTCAGTTTAAATCTAGACTAAAAACACATCTCTTTACTATGGCATACACATGAAACATTTTCAAATCAGTTAAATGATTGTTTTAGGCTGCATTAACTAGGTCAGCCGGAACCGGGAACACTTCCCATAACACCTGATGTACTCGTTACATCATAAGAAGAATGGCATCTACACTAATGTTAGTCTCTCTGTTTATCCCGAGGTTTACTGTAGTCAGCCGGATCCAGATCAGATGGTGGACCTGCGCTAGACACGACCAACGCATCCCTGAAGTGTCAGCAGAGACCGTGTCAACTAGACTCTCCCCTGTGAAGGCCTCCTTCCCTTTTCCTCTATACAGATAAAGACGTTATCAAAAGGATTCCCGTTCACATGGATCTGCAAAAGGCTGAAATCTGACTAAAAACGCTGTATTATGCATGCCAGACAAGTAATTTGGAGGTCATTTTGTAAAGAAAAACTACACGCCTGCGCACATACATATTCAAGCGCGCCTATAGACTAAACGCGTAATGCTTACGTGCGTGCCGTCACCGTTCTAACAGATTCACATTTTTTGAAGTTTACACGAAGATGATAACGGTATTCTTTCAAAACGCAAAAAACTAACCTTTCATTGAAGTAAAAGAATTGAAAGTGGGGGAAAACTCACATTATGAAATAAATGTTTTTCTCCAAAACACGTTGACCACAATTATTGTCACCCCTAGATATTCTTATGAGTAAAACATCTCAAGTATATTCCCATTAATATTTACGTTTTAGCACACCAGGGTGACTAGGAGCATACAATTGTTCAGCCATGACTTCCTGTTTCACAGGAGTATAAATTTGAGGAAACACAAAGGCCAAATTCCCTTAATCATCATCACAATAAGTAAATCCACAGAATATAGTTCTGATGTGCAGAGAAAGATTGTTGAGCTTCACAAAACAAGAAAACAGCTAAAGCATTGAAAATCCCCATTTCCAGCATGAGGGCAATAATTAAGAAGTTCCAATCAACTAAAGATGTTCTGAATCTGACGTGTGTCTGTATCGTCATAATGCGGTGAGGAGGAGAGTTTGAGTGGACAAAGACTCTCCAAGATCACAGATGGAGAATCACAGAGATTAGTTGAGTCGTGGGGTCAGAAAGACTAAAAACTGTCTCAAACAGCTCCTACATCACCACATGTTGTTTGGGGGATTCAAGAAAAATCCTCCTCGCTCATCCAGAAACAAACTCCAGCATATTCAGTGGTCAGACACGACTGGAGCTTCAGACGGGACCTGGTTCTGTGGTCAGATGACACTCAAACAAGAGCTTTTGGGCAGCAAACAGATGGGATATAAAGCACCCCATGCCCACAGTTAAATATACAGCTGGATCTTTAATGTTAAATAATGCCTATTTTTTTGGTGGAGGTCCTGGACTTCTTTTTCAGACACATGGCATCATGGATTCTAGCAAATACCAACAGATAAAAGATGGCTTCTGCTAGAAATCTTTGGGTCTTCCATCAGAACAATGATCCAAAACAAACATCAAAATCAACACACAAATGTGTCACTGAGCACAAATGAAGCTTCTGCCATGACCATCCCAGCTCCCTGACCTGAACCCTATAGAAAACTGAAGAGAAGAGCTGGGAATCTGAAGGATCTGGAGAGATTCTGTATGGAGGAATGGGCTCTGATCTCCAAACTCATCAGGCATTAGAGGAGAAGAAAAAAAAAGGGGGTTGAAAAAGCATTGAATAAAAGGGTGCCAATAATTATGGCTAACGTGTTTTGGAGAAAAGCTTTTATTTCACAATGTGATTTTCCCCCTACTTTCAATTTTTTTTACTTCAATTAAAGGTTAGATTTTTGTGATTTTTTTAAATAAAAGATCAAAAGGATAAACAATGCAGATTTATTTTTACAGCCATCTTTGATCATATTTACCAGGGGTGCCAATAATTCTGACCACAACTGTACCGTATGGACTGCAGTTTAAGCTAGTATTCCAGTCTAGTATTGTCTATTTTCCAGTCTTTTACATTCTTGTAAATGTACTTATACAGTGTTTATGGTTGCATAATGAGTAGCCAGAGAATGTAGTATGCGGTATACAGTACAGATTGCAGTATTAAGCTAGTACACTATTCAAAACTCACGTTTTTCATTTCCAGAAGAGCCTGTGAGTGCCGTTTACCTGTTGAAAACTTGCTGGGTGGTTGCCAGGGCATTATGCGGTTGCTAAGAGTGTTTTCAGTGTTGCTATGTGTGGTTGCTAGGGTCTTTTGGGTGGTTTGCTGAAGTTTCCTCTGTCCTCAACAGCACTAGATGCTTGACTTAAACAAAACCCAATCAGCTGCAGTGAGTGTCTGTGAAGCCCTCAGGTCAGAGATATCATCCTCCATTAAACTGAAGCCGGCCTGAAGCCCAAACAAACACCAGCATCTCACGGCATCAACAAACCTGCTGTCCTCCGTCTTTCTGCGTCCATCTGTCTCACTCTTCTCTCTCTTTCATCAGCGCCTGCGTCTCTCGGTCTGTCAGCAGATCCTCGCGGGGAAATCAGAGCGCACGATTAACCGTGAAAACAGAGACGAGTGCCGGTGGACTCACAAAACACGTCATATATAACAGGGTCCGCAAGAGAAACACTTAAAATAGAACAAAAAAGAAAAAAAGAAAAGATTAAAATAAAGAAATTAATAAAAAAAATAAAAAAATATATACATTTATTAAAATAAATAATACAATAAATAAAATATAATAAAATAAGCAAATAATAGAAATTTGATAAATTTAAATAACAAAAATAAATAAATTAATAATAAAATATATTTAAATAAATATGTAAATAATAATATATTAAAATAAATATGTAAACAATAAAATGACAATTAAAATAAAATAATAAAAAATGTATTAAAATAAATAACAAAAGTATATTAAATTAATTAAATAAAAATAATAATAAATTAATAATATGAATGATATGAAAATAATTAAATAAATAATAGAAATGACTAGATTAAATAAATAAATAAATGAATTAATAAATACATAATATTATATTAAAATAACTAAATAAATAAAATATAATAAAATAAGTAAACAATAGAAATTAGATTAAAATTTTAAATAACAATAAATAAATAAATAAATAAATGAATAATAAAAAATGATATTAAAATAAAAAATAATACGGTAAAAATTATTAAAATAAAAAAATTAAAAAAATATTAAATTAATTAAATAAATAAAAAGAATAATAAATAAATAACATGAATGATATGAAAATAATTAAATTATATAAATTAAATTATAATATAATACATAAATAATTATATTAAAATGAGTAAATAAATAAATAATTATATTGACAATTATATAAAAAATAAAAGTAAACTATAAAAATAGATAGAAATAAATAAATACATAATAATAATTATTATTATTAATTTAAAATAACAAAAAAATATATAATAAAATTAATAAGTAAACCAAAGAAAATATTTGAAAAAAAAAAAAAATTACAAAAAAATAATAATAAAAATTATATTAAAATAATTTAATTAATAAAAAAGTAATAAATAAATACATAATAAAAAATAAAATAAATAAGTAATACATAAGAGAGAGAATAGAAATATTAGAATATTATTCAAATAATATTTTTTAATTGGTAGTGCACCTTTAAATAAGTCTACATTGGGTCTTTATACATGAAAATATATATAGCTGCCATTTTAAACCTTAGGATGGGGTCGCTCGCATGAGGAAGATCATATCTGAGGGTTTGTGACGTTTAAAAGATTACAGCCTTGATATAAACACTGTAGATATAATGCATCAAAACTCTCACAGATCATGCGTACAGACACAAGTAAACGTCTTTAGGAATGAGTTGACTCCACAAACACACAACAGATCCTAAAGTTCCTCTGATGAGGATAAACAAACTCAGCTGGAGGAAATAAACCGTATCTGACTGGAGCGAAGCAGCAATTACCCACAATGCACAACTAATTACAGCATGTAAACAAAGAGTTCCTCCTCCGGCGATGAACTCAAACTCCATCCATCACACACTCATTTCACATGAGCGCAGAACACACGCGTCTGTAACCTGTCCACGAGACACACACACAGATGAGCACTGATCGTCCATCAGGGTCTGTGTGTGAGTCTGGAGTCGGATCAGTGTGAGGAGTCTCTGATCTGTGTCTCTACAGACGCCTCAAGAGCCGAGACCGTCAGCAGGGTCTGAGACGAGAGAAACCCACGAGAGCCGGAGGATTCATGCCGTCAGACGGGCCAGAAACACGAGGAGCAGAGGACGCCAGCAAACGCTTTCCAACATTACACGGCCGAGACATCTGCTCCAAACTCATCCTGCGCTTCATGCATTCATCAGCCTAATTGCTCTGTACTAAAGCGTCTGTTCAAGTGTGAATCTTCAGCTCGGACACTTAAAGAGACCCAAAAACACCCTCACGTGTCGTGTGTTTTATGACCAGATGCAGAGTGCCAGTTTGAATATGCAGAACAGAGATGATTTTAGTGATAAATGTGAGCACGAAACCAGTCATGCGTCTCACGGGTATATCTGTGGCAATAGCCAACAATACATTGTATGGGTCAAAATGATCCATTTTTCTTTTATGCCAAAAATCATTAGGATATTAAGATCATGTTCCATGAAGATATTTTGTAAATGTTCTACCATAAATATATCAGAAATGTATTATTAGTAGTAATATGCATTGCTAAGGACTTCATTTGGACAACTTTAAAGGAGATTTTCTCAATATTTAGATTTAGATTCCAGATTTTCTCGGCCAAATATTGTCCTAACAAACCGTACATCAATGGAAAGATTATTTATTTAAAAGAAATAGACCCTTATGACTGGTTTTGTGGTCCAGGGTCACAAATGACTCAGTTTAGTCTGTTTCTTGTTACACACTTCATACGACTTCCACAAGACGTCAAAAGTACAGAGCATAACTTGTACACTGCAACTAGCGTGACAAACTTGTGCCATAACTGCATGATTTGAGCTGGTAAACCGGTAAACTTTCACCAGATACCGGCGCAGAGACGTGACGCAACACGCTGAAATCACAGAGACTGACAGCAGCTGAGCCGCTCCTGCATCATGTGACTTTATCTGACCGTCTACATCAGGAAGCACACATATGATCATCCTCATGATGAGAGGGACACCCAAACTAAAATCCATAAAGGCCAAATTCATGTTTAAAATATTACGTCTACATTACATCAGGGATTTTTTGTACTATCACATGTATTTATTTAAATCAAATTTTACTTATTTTATTTATTTAAAATAATTTAATTTTTTAATTTATTTAAATTAAATTTTCTATTTATTTAAATATCATTTTATTTATATATGTATGTATTTATTATTTTACCTTAATACATTTTGGTATTTATTTAATTCAAATGTATTTCTTTAATATAATTTATATTTATTATAATATTTTTTAATTCATTTTTAATTTGATACTTAATTAAATATAATTGTATTTATTTATATTAATACATTTTTATTCATTTTAATCACATTCATTTATTTAAATAACTTTATTTTATTCAATTCTCTATTTATTTAAATATTTTATTTACATATGTATTTTTTAATCAATTTATTTAAAACATTTTATTAAAATAATATATTATTTTATTATAAATATTTTATATTTTTAATATTTTTAAATTATTTTTTATTTGACATTTAATTAAATATAATTGTATTTATTTATATTAACACATTATTTATTTTAATCAAAATTATTTATTTAAATCACATTTTATTTTATTAAATTTATTTTATTTATTTACATATGTATTTTTTTAATTTATCTTAATACATTTTGGTATTTATTTTCATATTTTTTTAAACAAATTTTATTTATTTAAATATTTTAATACACTTTATTTTAATTATTTAAATTGTATTTACTTTAAATTAAATCAAAATTAAATCATTTTGTTATTTATTTAATTCTTTTTTATTTTAATAATTTTTTATTTTTTTTATTTTAAATCAAATTTACTTAGTTTATCGGTTAGTTAGTCCGTTTTTTGTTTTACTTATTTTTATATATTTTTATACACTTTTTTTCAGACCCCTGATCTACACTGGAGCAGGACACTCATATTTCTATTTATATGTACTGTAGTGGGGGCTGGTTCATCTCCCATAATCCCCTGCAGGTGTGTCAGATCTACTGTGAGGATGCAGATACAGTGTTTTCCCATGAGTCTTTGAGGCGGGGAGGTATTTCCTCAGCTCTCGTGCCTGCGGACGTGTCTGTCTGCTCATCACGAGTCTGATTCTGCTATTGATCACGGCTGAGTTTGTCCTGTAGAGACGTCTAAATCACTGCTGAGCCTCAGGTGTGTCTCGCCTCGCAGAGAATAACTCTCCATCACACTCATAACCCATATACAGCTCAAAAATCTCACATATCATGAATTAACATAAAAGGCCAGTAAATAGTGTGATATATAAACTGAGATAAATTAAATGTAATATACCGTGGATTACCACAGACAATAACCCCTGCCTGTCAATCATCCCTGTGCTGCTCACTGATCAGATCCAGTTTCCACAGCGCCCGTAACGCACGTTTCCTCTTCCTGCGGGCCGGGCGACAGACAGGAAGAGGAACCAGGGACGCGGGAAGGACGTTCGGTCCCGGTGAAATGAGATCTGACACAAACGGCTCGTTTATTAAAGATTCCACAATCAAACCAGCTCAATGGTAAGCGGCCCGTGTGTCAGATATTATTGGCGGCTTGAATGGATTTTGTAATCTGGATTAATTACTAACGCATGTGAGCTGATCTGAGCACAATCGATCTCGTTCGGACAAAAGCGCGCAATCCCAGAAGCCTTTGTGCTGCCTGCACTGAGAAGCATCTCATTAAAACACATTCATATCACTCATAACCACACACATTATTCTCTACTCTTTTGTTCAGGACTGGAATCCATTCACACACACACAAACACGTCTCTTTGTCTTCATTCACACCGCAAACACATCTGAACTGACTGTAAACTGATGAAAACTTCAGATTATAACTCAAAATCGGACATATCTATTATAAACCTCATCTGATTGGCTCATGAATATTAATTAACATTAAAATGGCAGTAAACCAGCAGGATTTCCACCAACAGCCTCGAAAATGTACTTATTTTATGTCAGCTAGTTACCAAGAAAACATTTCTCACTTTCATTCAGTTTAGCTTGATGTGCTTTGTGCTAAAACTGAAATAAAAAAGATTTTTGTGTCATGCATTTGAGTTGGATTCCCTGCTCAAAGAGCTGAGTTTATTCGGCGCTTGTGTGAAGACGTAAATGGATTCAGGCCTGCTTTTGTCCTTCCTCCTTTATCATCCTCTCCAGCCAGACGCGTCCCATCATGCCCTCCGTCCCCCTCCGTCTTATCAGGGCGGCCACAGAGAGTTTCTGCCGTGACCCGGGCCGCGATACGAGGACGAGCCTCTCACGGACGAGACGGTGCTTTGTGTTCCCCGTACCCCGACGCCGTGAACAGGTGATAGCGCACCTCTATTCAGATCACACCCGTGTCTGTGGAAATGTCAGAGCGGATATTGAAGCGCAGATATCTCACGGAACAGCACGGACCATCTGCTTAATAACAAACCAGGAGAATCCCACAGAGACCCGGAGAAGAGACGCACTCGTCTGTTATCAGACAAACACACCTGAGATCTCACAGCAAGTGTGTTTCTGTGTCACTAAACCAAACATAATGACTGTTTTCAAACAGGTTTCTCAAGTGTCAGTCAAACAGATAGCCCCGCCCACAAACGCACATGATTTATATATAAATAAACACCGGAGATATTACAGTATCACACGACTGAAGTGTGTTTCTGTCATTAAACCAAACATAATGACTGTTTTCAAACAGGTTTCTCAAGTGTCAGTCAAACAGATAGCCCCGCCCACAAACAGAGAGTCCCGCCCACAAACTCATGTGATTTATATATAAATAAACACCGGAGATATTACAGTATCACACGACTGAAGTGTGTTTCTGTCACTAAACCAAACATAATGACTGTTTTCAAACAGGTTTCTCCAGTGTCAGTCAAACAGATAGCCCCACCCACAAACAGAGAGTCCCGCCCACAAACTCATGTGATTTATATATAAATAAACACCAGAGATATTACAGTATCACACGACTGAAGTGTGTTTCTGTCACTAAACCAAACATAATAACTGTTTTCAAACAGGTTTCTCAAACGTCAGTCAAACAGATAGCCCCACCCACAAACAGATGGTCCCGCCCACAAACAGATAGCCCCCTCCCACAAACAGAGTGCCCCGCCCACAAACTCATGTGATTTATTTATAAATAAACACCGGAGATCTCATAGTATCACACGACTGAATTGTGTTTCTGTCACTAAACCAAACATAATGACTGTTTTCAAACAGGTTTCTCAAACGTCAGTCAAACAGATAGCCCCGCCCACAAACAGAGAGTCCCACCCACAAACTCATGTGATTTATATATAAATAAACACCAGAGATATTACAGTATCACACGACTGAAGTGTGTTTTTGTCACTAAACCAAACATAATGACTGTTTTCAAACAGGTTTCTCAAACGTCAGTCAAACAGATAGCCCCACCCACAAACAGATAGCCCCACCCACAAACAGATAGCCCCACCCACAAACAGAGAGTCCCGCCCACAAACTGGGTTATTATAGTTAATAAAAACACATACTATATACATAAAATACTTTCATTACTTCAAATAAAATAAATGTTAACTGAAATAAAATAAAAACAAACATATTTTCAAAAAAAAAAAAACACTAACTTAAAATAAAAATACAAAAATATATATATTTTTAATATTAATAAAAATATAACATTTTAATTATACTAAAATAAGAACTAAAATAGCAATCGTTTGACGAAGTTGACATGTTGGACAGTGTTATTTTAGTATCATTATATACCATTAAAGTTTTTATTAATATTCTGAATTAGCTTTAATTTTTATATTTTACTTTTTCATTTTAATTTTAGATGTTTTAGTCAATTTGATGTTTTTATCACTTTTTTGTTTATTTTTTTATATGTCTATAATTTTGATACATTTTTATTTCTATTTTATTTTTCAATAAATTTAGTACTTCAACCTCAACTAAACAAAACATTTAAATGTCTTGGTAAATAAGTTTTTCATATTTTATTATATATATATATCATT
>CM077191.1:1467500-1470000 GCA_039654105.1 Coreius guichenoti | reverse complement strand
GAAGAGCAGAAACGTGCCCTACAGAAGCGTGATCTTCATCGGTCTGATTAAAACGATCCGCCCGGAGGACATTCGTCAAAACTCCTCGTTACAGAACCACGGCAGCAATTAACCCAGTGAATCTCCCATCATACACACAGCAGAACATTTCACGTTTTATTAAGACCCGGAATCATTTTCCACGAGCGCTAATGAGACCGCCGTGAACATGACGAGTGTGTGTGTGTGTGTGAAACGGAGGCCATTAAAGCCCTTCAGTATCATAAGAGTTAATGAAACGCTCAGCAGAGAATCAATCAGAAGATCATCAGTGGGATTCAGCACTGATTCATTAAACTCATCGTTTGATTGTTCATCATCAAGGAAATCATAAATGTTCAACAGTAACGCTTCAGTCAGGAAGCTCAACTGTACAACAGAACTCATTCCACAAAAACATCTATGGTGGTTTATATATTCAATGCCAATTGTACTAAATGATTACCTTATAAAATGTACCAAATGGTATTCCAAAGAATACTATAAAACTACCATGCTATGTATTTATCCATCCACAAAAACATGGTATTACAGTGGTACATGTCCAAAACACCAAGTTATTGCGCTATTATAGTGTTTGAAACAACCATAATGTCAAGCCTCAAAAAGGTAATACCGTGGTACTATATCCCAAAACTATGGTACAATGTGGAATACAACCACAGTAAGCTAAGCACCATGGCCAAATATACATGGTATTATCACATAGAAAAACATTAGAAAACCATCTCCAAAAACTATGGTATTATGTGGAGAAACCATCGTTAAACCATGGTACATCTCCAAAAATGTGGAAAAACCATGGTACATCTCCAAAAATGTGGAAAAACCATGGTGCATCTCCAAAAACGATGGTATTATCTGGAGAAACCATCGTAAACCATGGTACATGCCCAAAAACGATGGTATTATGTGGAAAAATCATCGTAAAACCATGGTACATGCCCAAAAACTATGGTATTATTTGGAAAAAACATTGTAAAACCATGGTACATCTCCAAAAACTATGGCATTATGTGGAGAAACCATCGTAAACCATGGTACATCTCCAAAAACGATGGTATTATGTGAAAGAAACATTGTAAAGCCATGGTACATCTTCAAAAACTATGGTATTATGTGGAGAAACCATCGTAAACCATGGTACATGCCCAAAAACTATGGTATTATGTGGAAAAATCATCGTAAAACCATGGCACATCTCCAAAAACTATGGTATTATTTGGAAAAACCATTGTAAAACCATGGTACATCTCCAAAAACTATGGTATTATGTGGAAAAATCATCGTAAAACCATGGCACATCTCCAAAAACTATGGTATTATGTGGAAAAATCATCGTAAAACCATGGTACATGCCCAAAAACTATGGTATTATTTGGAAAAAACATTGTAAAACCATGGTACATCTCCAAAAACTATGGCATTATGTGGAGAAACCATCGTAAACCATGGTACATCTCCAAAAACTATGGTATTATTTGGAAAAACCATTGTAAAACCATGGTACATCTCCAAAAACTATGGTATTATTTGGAAAAGCCATTGTAAAACCATGGTACATCTCCAAAAACTATGGTATTATTTGGAAAAAACATTGTAAAACCATGGTACATCTCCAAAAACTATGGTATTATTTGGAAAAGCCATTGTAAAACCATGGTACATCTCCAAAAACTATGGTATTATTTGGAAAAACCATTGTAAAACCATGGTACATCTCCAAAAACTATGGTATTATTTGGAAAAGCCATTGTAAAACCATGGTACATCTCCAAAAACTATGGTATTATTTGGAAAAAACATTGTAAAACCATGGTACATCTCCAAAAACTATGGTAGCTATATGAAAAAAATCATCATAAACCATGGTACATCCCCAAAAACTATGGCATTATGTGGAGAAACCATCGTAAACCATGGTACATGCCCAAAAACTATGGTATTATGTGGAAAAATCATCGTAAAACCATGGTACATGCCCAAAAACGATAGTATTATTTGGAAATATCATTGTAAAACCATGGTACATCTCCAAAAACTATGGTAGCTATATGAAAAAAATCATCATAAACCATGGTACATCTCCAAAAACTATGGTATTATTTGGAAAAAACATTGTAAAACCATGCCCAAAAACTATGGTATTATTTGGAAAAAACATTGTAAAACCATGCCCAAAAACTAAGGTATTATGTGGAAAAACCATCGTAAATCATGGTACATCTCCAAAAATGTGGAAAAACCATCATAAACCATGGTACATCTCCAAAAATGTGGAAAAACCATCATAAACCATGGTACATGCCCAAAAACTATGGTATTATGTGGAAAAACCATCGTAAAACCATGGTACATCTCCAGAAATGTGGAAAAACCATCGTAAACCATGGTACATGCCCAAAAACTATGGTATTATTTGGAAAAACCATCGTAAAACCATGGTACATCTCCAGAAATG
>CM077191.1:1447500-1462500 GCA_039654105.1 Coreius guichenoti | reverse complement strand
TGCCCAAAGCATCACACTGCCTCCACCGGCTTGCCTTCTTCCCATAGTGCATCCTGGTGCCATGTGTTCCCCAGGTAAGCCACGCACACGCACCCGGCCATCCACGTGATGTAAAAGAAAACGTGATTCATCAGACCAGGCCACCTTCTTCCATTGCTCCGTGGTCCAGTTCTGATGCTCACGTGCCCACTGTTGGTGCTTTCGGCGGTGGACAGGGGTCAGCATGGGCACCCTGACTGGTCTGCGGCTATGCAGCCCCATACGCAACAAACTGCGATGCACTGTGTATTCTGACACCTTTCTATCAGAACCAGCATTAACTTCTTGAGCAATTTGAGCTACAGTAGCTCGTCTGTTTGATCGGACCACACGGGCCAGCCTTCGCTCCCCACGTGCATCAATGAGCCTTGGCCGCCCATGACCCTGTCGCCGGTTCACCACTGTTCCTTCCTTGGAGCACTTTTGATAGATACTGACCACTGCAGACCGGGAACACCCCACAAGAGCTGCAGTTTTGGAGATGCTCTGACCCAGTCGTCTAGCCATCACAATTTGGCCCTTGTCAAACTCTCTCAAATCCTTACGCTTGCCCATTTTTCCTGCTTCTAACACATCAACTTTGAGGACAAAATGTTCACTTGCTGCTTAATATATCCCACCCACTAACAGGTGCCGTGATGAAGAGATAATCAGTGTTATTCACTTCACCTGTCAGTGCTCATAATGTTATGGCTGATCGGTGTATATGTATCATCAATAAATCCAGTTAGTTTCAATCTCATATAACTAAATATTGCTTATTCCACATCTAGCCACGTTTTCAATTTAAATAAATGCATTCTGAAAATATGATTATTTAAATTAAAATCAAACAGATGTAACCCAGACAGCAACAGTGTCGACCCAGATCCGACTGATTCCACGCGTACCAGATGTGGGCCGGATCTGTTTCCTGTCTGGGAAACAGTTAATAATAAACTATGCAACATTTTTTTGCATAGTTTGACTGGAATAAAGCCTCAGTTCTGTGAAGAGAAACACAAAAAAAGATGACAACATTCACAAGAACAGCTTTTCTTCATCACACCAGTGCCAGTGTGAACATGCATGAGAGGAAGTCCATTTGTCTGACCTCTGAGGTGAAACTTTACAAACTCCACAAAGACTCAAAGTCATCAGAAGGCTGGACGTCTGTCAGAGAAGCTCTTGAAGGGCTCGGTTCAGTTGAGAGCTGAAGAAACAAGCTGAAGTCTGATGTTCAAATGATTCAGACGGTCAGAGATAGTTCTCCTGAACAGCATCAACAGATACGCTGGTCAGCTGCAGGAACTTCTTTTATCTAACATTAACATCACTACTGAACTATTACTACTGTAATACACTGATAAAAATGATTCTGTGGTGAAGTAAATACTACAGAAAAAACTAATGTAATTTCTACATGAAAAAGTTAGTTTAAAACATAAAGTAAATTCTACTTTAGTACTCAATTCAAGCTTGTAGAAATCAAAGTGTAAATATCAATGTTTTAAAATTAAGTAAAAACCTACGGATGGAGTTCCCATCATGCACTGGGGCTTGAATAATTAATAACGATTTTTCACCTTAAGTTAAAATTACTTGTTTTCTTTGTTAATTTTATTTACCTAACTTAGTTAAGTAGAGTTCACTTAATTCCATATGTGAAATTTACTTCAATACAAAATTCAATACATTTTACTTAATGTTTTTTTTTTTTTCCAGTGTACAGCAGTTTTTACTTTAAAATACACTACAGGCAAAAAAAAAAATACACTGCTCAAATTTGAGATTTTGGGCTATTTGGCTTTTCATAACATGTTTCAGACTAGTGGAAAAAAAAAACATAAAAAAAAATACATATTAAGTGTGTTTTATTTCTCTTTATCTGTTTGCATCTGTATATTTCAATATAAATCGTTAAAGGCTGTTTCCACAAAATGAGTTTTTCCTCCACTTCAGCAGCACTTATAAACACCAAAACTTACACGTTTATTCATATCTATATTCTGAAGGTTTTTAGTGAGGGGTTTGTTCATATGTCATTTGCCTTGATTTATATAACAGTTTACTCCTAAAAACAAAGCGAAAATGTATTTTTTCTGTCTGTTGACAGTATTTTCTGATTTATGGGATGATAAAAAGAGTAATCCAAAATCCCTTCAGTAAAAACCTTTAACTATAAAATGATAAATTTTGAACCTGGCTTCATCAAATGTTCAGATTTCTGTTCTGGAAATGTATGCAAATTCAAAACAAAAATGCCTAATTTGCATATTTACAGATAACATTGTAGAAAATTTGTAATACAAAAAATGTTTGCAATTTTTAATGCAATCAATCAGCTGGGGAAGTATGTGATATCTTTTGGTTAAAATTTTACCCTGTTCACCTGGAGCATATTGTCTTAAATTACATTAAAATTACAGCAATACAATTTTTTGACATTTAAATCTGCAGTACTTTGAATAATACTATAACAGGTCTTCCTGTGCGGTATATTTATATACATTTAGCAGATGATTTCATCCAAAGTAATCTATGGTTCGGTCGGTTTCTGATGAGGAATCGCCATCATGTTATTCTCAGAAAGTGAAAGCGCGTGACCGCGGCTCGATGTCTCTGCTGATTGGTTTCAGCAGCAGGTGTGTTTCTTCTGACCTCCAGGGTGAAACAATTTTACAAGGCTGTTTTGTAGCCCAGCCAACAGGATTGACTCATAAAATGCTGTATGTTCACGGACGCTGTTCCATAAAATCCTGACACCTACATTTGTTTCCTAAACGACGTACTTAGAGCCGCACTTACTGCAGACGGGGGAAAATGATCCAGCTCGACTTTCTTCTGGACACGTCTTTAAACTTCAAGATCTATGAGAGATGGAGAATTTCCTCAAATATGTCTAGACGAAATCACACAAGCAACAGTTTCTGCTTTCATTTGAGATGATATTCACTGGTTATTTGCTGTGCAACTTCATCATGACTGTTTACTCTGAGCTTTATTTCATCACGCACTGTAAAAACTACTTTTTGAAGTTGTAAATAAAACAAAGAATATTGAAGTGTGTCTTGCAAGACATTTTACTTTCACGTTTCACGTTTAATTTAGTGTGTTTCAATGTATTACTTGTCTTTGTAATTATTTGTTTACTAGTAATTTCTGTGTAAAGTAAATCATATACCACATTTTCTTTACAGGGAATATTCTCAGAACTTTAGCTACACTGTAAACCCTAACACTCAAAATAATGAATTGGTTTGAGTAGAGCCGACTCAAATTAAAAAAGTTAGTTCAAACGAACTTTCTTTTTCTTTTGAGTTCTCAAAACTGACACATTTTAAGTAATCTGAACTGTTTCATTGTTTTGAGTTTTATGAACTTGTTTCTTTTAATTTAGACTAACTTAAATTTAACCGAAACTGGGCTGGGATTTCTATTTCCCAGCATGCTTTGCCATGACACTCAAAAGGGAGAGTAAATGCCAAAATGAAGTGTTATATTGTGTTTTTTTGTGTAAGATTAATGTTAAGTGGGAGATTTAGTAGTGCTTAATGTTTTGCTATGCTAGTTTAGAAGAGTTTGTGTTATGTTTTTTTTTTTTTTTGAGTGCAGCATGAGCTTAGTTTGAGGACAGATTTATGTTAAATGTTTTATATTGCTGTCCTCATTCAGCAAGTGCTATGCTAACGCTACCAAAGCATTGTGTAATTAGCAAGGTAGCATTTATTGAATTAACTAGTTAAAACTAATCAAGTTTCCACTACTAAAAATTTGAGATTACATGATATTTTTAAGTTAAATGTACGAATTAGCTTACTCAAATATTTCAAATTAAAATGTATGATTACAAAATAAAATTCTGCAAGTTCCGCTTAAATTTCTTAACTTAAAAATTTGATTGCTTGAGGCAACTGATTGCCTAAATTTTTTTGAGTTTTGCCAACTTATTCGGGTTTACAGTGTAATGTTCCAGCAAGTTTCCCTCAAGGTTATGAGCAAATGTTCTTCCAGTAATGTTAATAGAACGTTTGTTCAACATTATCTGTGCTTTAATTATGTTCTCAAAACGTTAGCACAAAAACATAATAATACATCGTTCATGGAACCTTTTTTGAAACATTTAAGTTCCTTAACATTTTTTAAATATTACTTGTTTCAGAACGTTCAGCGAACATTCAAAAGTAACCATAGTGTTTTCAGATTGATACAATGGAATGTTCCCTTAACATTTTTAAAAAAACTGGACGCTTTGAACGTTCAGAAAGTTTTCATAACTTAATGAGAACATTACCATTTTTGTTAGTAGGGAAGTGTCCGTTCGGATTTCAGATCAGTCCCCAACAGCACTAAATCTGGTTTTCATAACATCAGGTCTGGTCGGTCATGATGTTCACGTCCAACTGATGCTGAAAAATTAAAGTGGCCTCTAGGTTTCGCTCAGATCTTCCTCAAACTCGTTAAATTCTGCTTGTAGTTTTGATTCCTCTGGAGGACAGATGTGATCTTTCATAAGTCCTGCTCATCTATAATACAGCGTTACGTAACATATTCCTCTCAAAAACTCATTTCCGCATGATGCCTGTCCCTCTGTGTGTTTAATGCCACGCAGACGGAATATCTCAGAGCACATTAAGAAACTTCAGTTTACACACTTTCACACAAAACACGGAAAACAGATGAAACTCATATCTGGATGGTTTGGTGCATTCCTCTGGGAAAGGCCTTTGAGTCCCAGTTATTGTGAGCGTCAGATATCGCTGAGACTCACAAACAGGTTCTGTGGGATTGGTTGCTATGGAAACGCCTCAGTTTGATGATGCGTAAGTCAGAGGACACTTACGAGAAATGAGACTTTTCTTCTGTGCAGGCAGACCTGAAAAACCTGAAGGGACCGGAAGACACGGCACTCCAGAAATACAGCATAACACAATGAATGATGCTGCTGAAAGCATGGCCGGTGGAGTGTGTCCACATGAAGAGTTGGTCGAATACCTGCGTTTCATTTGTGTCCTCCTTCATTTGTTCTTCAGTGACGCTCCACAGGAGATGAACGAGGGTTTCCGGCTCAAAGAGCTCAGCAGATAACGTTTTATTCACCCATCCGCCCATGCTTACGAGAGCAGGAGGAACTATAATTCATCTCAGACGGGGTTAAAGTCCAAGAGCTCTCAGAGAAACCGTCACAGTCCAGCAGACGGAGATTCATCAGCAGCAGAGATTCTCATAGACACAGATCTACCGCACAGGACAAACAGGACAAAGTCATGAAAACACAGTGTAGAAATAACACTTTTGCACTGACTGGAGTTTCGGCATTTTTGTTTTATGCTCTCTGCATTTCTAGAATGCAACGCAATCCAACAGTTCTTCTTACTAACACGTTACTTAATGTTCAATAATTTGTTGAACTTACTTAAAACTAGTAAGTTTTACAATCACACTGAGCATCTACAGCACCTGTAACCCTGGTAGGAGATAATTTCCATTCTAACTCTTTAACTGATTCTGCTTCTGTTTGTGATCGGCCATTTTAAGCCGTAAAACTCTGGGAAAGTTTTCAGTGATCCAGTAATCAAATGTAAAGAAGGCCAGGCTGATTATATATCAGACAGAATAGAGACTCACCCTGCGTTTTTAGTCAATTATTCATTCCAGTGTGTGCTTTGCTTTAAAATACGAGCTCTGTCGTATTCTGCGATTGTTTCTGAAGAGCGTTGGTGACGTACAGGAGTCGTACAGTAAGCGCGTGAGAGTCTGTTATATTGATGCACAAAGAACAAACCGTGTGTGTGCGCGCTCTCGATCACTGATCGCACGCTGCATTCATGTACAGACCATAGACTGTAAAAAAAATATTCGCGTTGTTTCCACACACACACATCCAGGAAGGATAATGTTTGATTTGTTGTTGTTGCTCTGTACACACACTATACACTGTGAATTCTGTAGTTTTTTTCTGTAATGTTTTTTTTTCATGGGTGCTTAGGTGTGTATAAATTTATTATATAATAAATTTATATGGACTCCTTATATTTGGTTATTTGGTGTCCTTTTGGAGTCTCCAATGATCCTTGAAGCTTGCAGAAAATACAGTTTTGTGAGAATCACCCTTCAATCTGATTGTTTCCTTTGCTGGATATAGCAAATTATGACAAAATGAATGTGTTTAATGAGATAAATGGCGTATGCTTAATTTCACGTTAAGTGTGCAATTAATCGTGATTATTCACACAACAAAAGTGCGATTAATCATGATTAAAACATTTAATCGACTGACAGCCCTACCTAAAACAATTTAGTAATCTGTACTGTTTGCATGCTATGCCTTTGTTACTCAGAAAACCCAAGTTAACATTGCTTGACTGGTTTGAGTACCATTTTGCAAAGCAAGAAAAAAAACCTACTAAAAACACGCGGGGCAAAAGGTTTTAGAGGCGGGGCAATTCTTATTAGACTTTTCACTCATTTCCTCCACTTCTGCAGTCATCGTTCTCCTTAGTTGCATTCACTCATTTTCCAGTCATCTTGAATGTTATTGTCAATACAACTAAAATTTTTGGGAGAACGTCACATAAGTTGACTTCATAAATTCATGTTGATTTCCTAAAAAACTGCTCACCATTATGGTGATCAGTGTCCCCTTTGGTTGTGCACTTGTAACTTCATTTATATTACTGTAACTCTCTTCCTACTGATGCAGCGATGCAACAAGAAATCACAGTTATTTGATTTCAAAGGAAGGGAAGTAATAAATAAATATATATATATATATACATTTTTTGGAGGAAAACATTCCAGGATTTTTCTCCACATAATGGACTTCAATGGCAACCAACGGTTGAAGGTCCAAATCAATGCAGTTTCAGAGGAAGGGCTTCAGAGGCTCTGCACGATCCCAGAGGAATAGGGTCTTATCTAGACAAACCATCAGACATTTTCTAAAAAAATAAAAATATATATATACACTTTTTAACCTCAAATGCTCGACTTCAGTGTTGTTCTTCTTCACGGCGAATGACGTCATCACGTCGGAAAGGTCACGTGATGTAGTTGGAAGTACCGACCCAGTGCCGAAAAACTCCATCTCATGTTCTCCTCCAACTTTAAAATTGTCCGACATCGTTGTTTTACCTTTATTTATTTAAATAACCGTTGGTTGCCAGTGAAGTCCATTATATGGAGAAAAATCCTGGAATGTTTTCCTCAAAAAAAAATTAATTTTTTTTTGACTAAAGAAAGAAAGACATGAACATCTTGGATGAGATGGGGTGAGTAAATTATCAGGAAATGTTCATTTTGAAGTGAACTAATCCTTTAACTCCAGCTTAAAGTGATAGTTTACCCAAAAAATTATAATTCTGTCATCATTTACTCTCCCTCATGTTGTTCCAAACCTGTATGAGTTTCTTTCTTCTGCTGAACACAAAATAAGTTATTTTAAAGAATGTTGGTAACCAGACAGTTGACGGCACAAATTGACTTGCATGGTATTTTTTTCCCTACTATGGAAGTCAAATGTTTCAAATGGGGTCTTTCAAATGTTTGCCAACATTCTTGGGTGAACTATCCCTTTAACAGGCCATAATATATCAGGAAGGGGATTCATTTATATCAGAACATCACAATAATGATGATCAATGGCTCCCCAAACTTACTGAGTGGTTAGATGACCAATAGGCATGCAGCTGCCTCAGAAGCAGCCAATCCCAGTTCAAGCTTGATCATGAATATTTAAATGAGATGATTTATCATCAGTGGCAGCTGGAGCACATTTAAAACTTTTTTTTAAAAACGTTTTCAGTAATTGAAATAAAGCTGATATACAATAAAATATAAGTATTAGATGAAAAACTTAAAACTGCATAACATCAAATAGCACTCAGAGAATTTTTGAGATATAAAGTCAGAATTGTGAGGAAAAAATGGTCAGAATTGCGAGATAAGTCACAATTTGGTGATAGAAACAAGCTTCCATATAAATAATACTTACACGTTTAAAGTGTGTGACTTACAGGAGCATCAAGGCCTGGTTTCATTTGAGCAGTGGATTGAGATCTGATGGAGACTGATTTCAGACCGATTCTTTGTGTTCGATGACTGATGTCTGGAAATAAAGAGACATAATCTCCATCATTAGTCAGTAAAGCAGCAGCACATTCGACATTTACAGCATCATGTGAGAATAAACCCACTCACACACACTGACTCTGAAATGGGTTTCATCCTGCATCCGCTGCTCTTCCATCACTCATAAAGTTTAACACAGTTCCACATCAGTGTGTGTGAGTCAAAGCCGAGCGCCGGGATCTGATATGAGACGACACACTCGCTGTTTACATGCTGAACAAACAGCATTATCTCCAGAGAACAGAGTTATTGATGATGAGATCAATCACACACACATCTGCCGACTTTCATGCATTGTTTACATAATTTATATTGTTTGGTTATGCATGTTTTACACCTGGGGCCCGTTTCAATAAGGAGGTTCAACCAACTCTGAGTTTAAACTTGAACTCTGAGTAGACTGACTCTGAGTTAAGTGCGTGCACCACGACTATGAAAAGCCACGATCAATGGAGCTCCGAAATTACGATTCACCATGGCAACAGCACCCGACAAAAAGACGTCTGCATACTTCCGGGTCAAACGTAAGTTTAATTCTTAATCATTGTTATAATATCAGAGGTGAAAACCGGCAGAACAGTAAGTTATTGAACTAATATTCATTTTCATGGTATCCCACGGGCATGTGGTAGCAGCTAAAAATGAAGTATAAAAATATAATTTAATCAGGTAACGCTTTAAGCATAAAAGGTTCATGGGTGTAGGATTCGTGACTTTACAAACATTTGACATATTAAATAAATATCATTCAGTGTCTATTTCAGTGTGCAGCAGCTTTTCCCACACAGTCTAATGCTCTTTTCACATAATCTTCTCTAATCCAACATGTTACATTTGTGAATTAGGGTAATCAAATTAACATTTGACTTCTACTCAGGCCAACAGCAAAGAAAGAAGAGGCTCGCAAAACACCAGCACTGACAGATGAAGAGGAGATGGAGGAAGAATATTAACAGAATATTAAAACAGGAAAAAGAACTGTTGCTTTTGTATTTAGCAAATAAAGATGAGCAAATAAATTGTGAATCATCTGTGTTTATTTAACACCTGTGGTGTATGGCATATATTTCAGACCCTTCCTTCTGGTATTCTTCCATTCCATATAGTAATCTTTCATTTTTCATTTTTGAAAGGTGCGATGATGGGAATATGCATATCAATGCATCCAACCACACTGGAAATCTTAAAGGAAATTCTAATTATTAGGTTTCTTCCAGAGGTTGCAACAAGATATCACGTGAACATTATTTAACCTGATTTCTACACCACTGCCCTGCAATCCTGTGAAACTCCTCTCTGATGCTCTCATGGGTTTGTGCCCAGAAAACAACACAAACATATTCAGAAAGAGCTCACGAGAGTGAGGCACACTTCCCTTACCTCTCTGCATACAGCAGCCTTAATAATATGATCTGCATCCCTGATATTATATAGAAAACTATCATTAAAACATGGTACTGCTCAAATAACAATGCATGTGGATATAGCAAGCAAAAAAATCCTCTAACTCCCTATAAATTACTGCAGCCTCCTCATCTACAGGATGCTGTTTGTGTCATTTTGACGGTGTCCTCTTGATGAAAATATTCGCAGTGAATGAATGTACCTGCACTGCAAAAAATGCTTTTCTTTTGTCTTGTTAATTCCAGTCAAAATATCTAAAGATTCTTAAATCAATGTGCATTTTCTAGGCCTACATAAGAAAAATTACATAAGTATTTAGTCTTGTTTCCTGGGGGACAAAAGAAAAAGCTAATTTAAGTGCATTTTTCTTATTTTGCAAATTATATGCCAATAGGGCAAGAAAAAATACTCAGTATGAAAAGCATTTAAACACTGCTGGCGCTTTAAAAATGAGGAGGAGACTGAAAGAAACTCTGGGTTTACTGAAGAAAACCAGCTCCAGACCAGGTTAGGTTCACAGAGTAAGTTACCATGGTAACTGAGTATAAGTTACCTCTCTTTCAGAAACGGGCTTGACTTACCCTGCTTTCTCGGGTTTGACATACCTCCCATTCTGAAACAGAAAACTCAGAGTTTCCCTCATTTCAGGGTTAACATACTCAGAGTCTCCACTTAACCTCCTTTCTGAAACGGGCCCCAGGGGTTTACAATAAAAAAACATTCCACTTTTTGTTTTACATTTTTATGGCTAACGTATGAATTTATGATATTAAAGGGGACATAACACACACAGTTTCTGCCAGTCTCATGTTAATCTTGAGTATCTATAGAGTAGTGTTGATCCTTCATATCTCCCAAGAGTCTTTAGTTTATCATATTTATAAAAGACAGATACACTGTACCGATTCTTTCAGAAAACAGCCGAGTCCGTGGAGGCGTGCAGTGGGCGGAGCTAAAGAGAGCACACACACACACACACACACACATCATGGCATTATCCCTGGATAACTCTCGATTCACTATACGTTGGTGTTGTTCACATTATATGCACGTACACGCCGATTGCCAACAAAACACACACATTTGATGCAGTTTCACTCACCGCCTGCGGTTTCCACTCATGACCGGGAACAAACACACACACTTGCAGAACTCTGGAAACACAAACTGCATCCACTGTTCCCTTAACGCTGGGTTATTTGGGAAACTGAACAAGGTGATCTTTCCCTCACACCAGAAACACACTTCTTTAGTGACATTGTTGATCTCGTGTCTAAAAACACACAACGCCAGCGCCGCCGACGGCTCCCGTAACCCCAACGAAGCTCATTGATGTGTGTGTGTGTGCTCAGCCGGGAGAAGTGTGTCAAGTATGACATCATACAGTGCCATACTCGAAAAAACTTTCTGAAACTTGTTTGAATCCTGAAGGAGTGTGTTTGGCACAGAAATACTCCGTCATACGTCCAACTCGTGTTTTGAAATGTTGTCCATGTTTATCATGAGAATCAACTCTTGAACAGTGTACATAAGGCAGAATGCAGGAAATAGCATTAGACCCTCACACTCTCTCTCACACACACAATCCCTCACTCACAGACACACACACACACACACACACACACTAACCTACCCATCACACAAAACTTTCTGCATTTTTACATTTTCAGAAGAACTCATTCTGTATGATTCATAAGCTTTTGTACCCATGGGGACCTCAATTTATGTCTCCACAGTGACACGAGTCCCCATGAGTGTGTGTGTGTTCAGGGTGAAGTCCCCACCGGGGTAGAAAAACATGAACACACTCACACACACAAACTCACATACACACACTCTCTTTCACATATATTCACACACACACTCACTCTCTAACACAAACTCTCACACATATACGCTCACTTACACACACACACACACACACACATTTTCTCTCACTCACACACACACACACACTTCATATTGTGTCTGCACACAAATTGCACCATAAAGTGTCGGGTGAACACGAGCGATCATAAACCCGCTCCTCCTTCCCTCCGTTACCATGTCAACCCTTTGCCCTGGATCAGATTTAGTGCCGGTCATTTTGCCAGCTAATTGCGGAGTCCAGACTCGCCGGGGTCAGAGGTGACGCTGGAGACAGCGGGGTCTCTATGAAACGCACCTAATCGCTCATAAAATGTGTCAACATCCAGATATAGCGCGCGGAAGAGCTACGGAGGTCACCTCTGCAGCCGGGACACGGGGCTGATGGGAAATCAGCCCACATCCTGTTTACTGCCCAGTATGTTTGTGTCACAGATAAGAGAGGCCAGTTACTATCAGATACGCCAGCGTCTGAACACATGCTTATCTACCCATAATTCAGCTTCTGGAACTTCACCAGAGAATCGTTTTTCTGACCCGGCCAGGATCGTCTGTGAATCGAAACAACGAGCCGGGAAAGTCTTCATATTCAAAGATCATTAACTGAACTGAAGTCTTGATTTACTGCAGGTTCATACACTGAAAAAAAAACTGTATTTTTATTTTGTTTTCCAGATAAGAACTAAAGGAGGTTCACATGCTGACTCTTCTGGAAACATCCAGGTAGTTCTGGCTCCTGGACTCTTTTCCTTGTTTCCCATCAGCATCCATAACCAGAGCGGAGCGGGGTCACACAGGGGTCGAGCGCCTCATTTCTCACGCGGGCCGGCTGCCCTGACGCTCAATCCCAGGGTTCATTGCTCCCGTCCGTCTCTGCTGTTTGTCCTCTGCAGAGAAACACTAAACTACGACACTCGCATCTTCAGCCTTTCACTACACATTCATTACAATCCTACATTCAAACTAAAGGAAACTGAGCATCACATACAGTTTGAACCGCAAACAAATATAATTAGAAAACACTTACAGTATTTTACAGCATCTTCTCATCTGTCACCTGGTGGAAAATAATGATGGAACAAACAAACAAATAAGGTGGAGAAAGGGGGGGGGGGGGGACTTATGAAATGTTTAAATCATTGTGTAATATATTTAGAATATTTATTAAATATTTAGAATAAACAAATAAATAAATAAAAGATAGAAATGAAACCAAAAATTAAGTTTTAGTAAATTATATTTTAAATTTTAAATATTATCTTTACTAAGTATCCACAGAACTTATGAAATAATTAAATCATTGTCTAATATATTTAGAATATTCATTAAATATTTAGAATGAACAAACAAATAAATAAATGAAAGATAGAAATTAAACAAAAACAATTATATTTTAAATTATAATTTTAAATATTAGCATTACTAAGTATCAACAGAACTTATGAATTATTTAAATCATTGTCTAATATATTTACAATATTTATAAAATAAATAAATAAGGGTGAGAAATAAAACTAAATTTCATTTAAAGTATTATTATTACTTAGTATCAACAGAACTTATGAAATATTTAGAATATTTATTAAATATGTCATGAATGTTAGGGTTAGAACAAAAATTGATATTTCAGTAAGTATTAAAAAATATCAACAGAACACCCTAAATATTTATATTACTATATAATATATTTTCAAATATTTTTAGATTTGTTTTTAAAATGATGAGCCAGAAATTAGTCTGATAAATCCAAAAACATTTGATAAATTCAATTATTAAAATTAAATAATAAATAGTCAACTTTTAAAATGGATAATAAAACACAATATATGATCTTCTCATTTGCCTTATTCTTTATAAATTACATATACATAGACTGTAAAAAAAAAATAAGGCAACTTATCGCATTCAAAATGAACTTAAAAACTTTAAGATAACTCAACTAATTCGCTCCAATTAAAGTCAACTTAAAAACTTTCGTTCGTGAAATGAGTATCAGGTAATCTTTTAAACTTAAAACATCCTGTCAAGACAACCAAAGAATGTTTAGCAATGCAAGCAGCTCCAATCCTTGTTTTTTCTCCACACTTTAAAAAATGCTGGGTTACAAACGACCATTTCTGGGTTATTTGGCAACCCAGCGCTGGGTAAATATTGGACAGAACACATGACAATCTTATATATTCATTTTTGAAAAGTTACATAAGAAGCAGCTTTACCTTGTGCCATCTCGTCTGTCAGACATTTAAGTTTCAACCCGTCAAACGCATAGCGCGACCACAGCCGCGACGCTAGTGCGCTAGTACAACAGAGCTCCCATTACGGTACGGATCCACTTTTGCGACACGACTGAAGCGTGGTGTTGCGACGCTTCCCCTCATTTGTACGTTGATGGGCGTTCCTCAAGTTTACCGCTATGGGCGTGAAAAACAAAGGACCCGCGAGAGACTTCCCCCAGTCTCCATGTGCTCTACTTCTATTGGATAGTCGTGTCGCGTTCAACGGATTCATTTGCATAAAGATGGGCATCGGCCAGCTTTTTGACACGCAGCATTTTTTCAAATGCAGCGCCGCCTTCCCGGGATGCTTTGCGGGCGCGTTAAAGTCGCTTGATCACCCATAGGAATAAAGTGGAGTGCGGCACGATAGAAGTATCGCACGGACAAGTGGATCCGTACCGTTATAGTCAGTGTCGCGTACGGCGGCAGGACAGCGGTGTCGTGTCGTGTTTCAGCCCGGGTCGCGCATTCGTCTGGCGGGAGCTGAAACTTCCTGGTGGCGCCGGCGCGTCGTTCGGCTAGCGTTCCCAGCAGACATTAGCTGTGACGTATATGTAAACAAAAAAGGTAAAATGTGAGACTACAGACATTTTCCTCTTTGCACAGTAATAATTTGATAGGAATACTATATAATACAAACCTTAATTTAATTCAGGAAAGTTTCCCCTCAGGACATTTTCTCTCAGAAAACAGAAAATGACCGTTGACAAATCCAGTATCCAGTTTTAACCGGTTTGCCACAGACTACCCAACATTGGGTTACACTGACCCAGCGCTGGGTAGGTATGTGATGACCCAGCAGCTGAGTAACAGAAAAACTACCCAGCACTGGGTAAACGTTAAAAATAACCCAATAAAATGACCCAGCAGGCTGAACCCAGCATTTTTTAGAGTGCATGTTCGATTTTCAAAGTTAACTACACGACATGAACATCATTTGCCTCTTAAAACTAGAGGCACACAGATCACCCATTTCACCCGGGCAAATAAGTTGCAATGAGAAGCACACAAATCTCAAACATGATGATCAACAATTGTAATTCAGTAAAAAAACAAAAACAAGGATTGGAGCTGCTTGCATATGGTGTGACTCTGGTTTCTGCATCTACTGTACATCTGGAGTCAGTCCTGATAATGCAGCGCGACTGCAGTTTCTCTCCGTCTCTGATAAAGACAGATTCTCCAGCCAACAGCCGGCGGCTCGCAGCTATAAGACTGTTTAACTATCCATAGCCTGAATAAATGCATTTCTGGAAGAATCTATGAGCCTGAGCCGTTAGCGCTAGCAGATTCATTTACCCCTGTG
>CM077191.1:1285000-1445000 GCA_039654105.1 Coreius guichenoti | reverse complement strand
CGTCGTCCGCATGCGACTGAATCCCTGCCAATTAACAGGAGAGATCCGGGAACGATGATTCCCGCGCGAGTCTGAGACCGTCACGCGGCTCTTGATGAGTGAAATTAAACTCTAATTAATCTCTGAGATCCACAGCGATGACAAGAGAGAGTCGTTATGCACTTCAGCTCACACACACACACACACACATCATAACCGTCTCATGTTCACACACACATACACACACACACACACACACTGAAGAGCAGTTGAGATAATGGACACGTTACAAACTCTTTACATGGACTGCATGATGCATTTTTCAGAAAGCAATACCTTCTTCAGTCATTTTGTCTTTTAAGGTTTGGATATTTGTGCTGGAGAACGAGACAGAAACACCATCATTTCTTCAGTGTGTGTTTTCATCATTTCTTCAGTGTGTGTTTTCAGGTTGGAGCCTCAAGGTGACATGAGAAAGAGACATAAACGCCTCAAATGGCACATGCAACATTAATGAAGAGCGCAGACCTTTCCGCTGTCACGACCGTCTTCACATCGACATTTCACTCTGAGGAAGCTCAACGCTGCGATTCCTGAGCTTCAGCGGGACGAACGAGACGAGAGAGAGAGAGAGAGAGAGAGAGAGAGAGAAAGAGAGAGAGAGAGAGAGAGAGAGAGAGACAGAGAGAGAGAGAGAGAGAGAGAGAGAGAGAGAGAGAGAGAGAGAGAGACCTCGGCCTTCTGTCTAATCCGCCCTTAATTGCAAATTTAGCTCGTTTAACATCTGAAGCGCTGCCAGAGAGCAATGCATCACTATTGGATTCACATCAATCTCACACAGGAACCTTTCCTGCAGTTTATTGCGTGTCGATGGATTGTTTGGGGTCAGTTAATTCCAGCCGCAACAGCGGACAATAGAAACAGCCTCTAAATGTCAGAGTATCTTCCAGAAGATGATTGACTGAGCCAATGACTAAGAGCAAAGTTAACTGAGTCCGTGTGGAGGCGTTAACATTGATCAGTCCGTACGAGCACGCGAGGATTCATCCATCAAACTCCGCATGCTGACGGCACACATCTGCTTTTACTAGTTAGACAAATCTTAGAGTTGATTTTAAATCAATCTAATGCTGTTAATAGCATATGAATAGCAGATTATATGGAAAAATAGCACTGCAAGCAGGAATTAATGGGCTAATGAGTTTTGTTAGATTATTTTAGGCGAAACAGCTGAAAAATCATAAATGCAATAACTAGGAATATGATTAAGTTGCTTATCACTTTTGACCGATAGGTGGCGCTGTGATCAAACTGATGCTGTGAGGTGACAATAGCTGGGTTTCCATCCAAACGTGAGGCCAATCTTTTCAAAGATCGCCAAAAAAAACTCATGTGAATTAGGTGCGTTTCCTTTAGGCTGCACGATTAATCGAAATCGAATCATGATTTGTCTTATGTGCGATTATGAAAGCGTAAAAGCTGCGATTTTAATGAAATAAATATATGCACAGCGTGTTAGTGAAGAGCAGCTCTGAGATCAGGAGTAAACGCTGCTCCGTCTGAGTTTGAGTCGCTTATAACGTGCGTTTGAAAAAGCAACACGCGTCAAACATCTTCACAAACTAGTGATGCGAAGCGTTCATAAACCTGTCCAACAAAAGACAACGTTTAATAACATGATTTAAAGGATTAGTTCACTTCAAAATGAACATTTCCTGATCATTTACTCACCTCCATCTTATCCAAGATGTTCATGTCTTTCTTTCTTCAGTCGAAAAGAAATTCAGTTTTTTGAGGAAAACATTCCAGGATTTTTCTCCACATAATGGACTTCAATGGGAACCAACGGTTGAAGGTCCAAATCAATGCAGTTTCAGAGGAAGGGCTTCAGAGGCTCTGCACGATCCCAGAGGAATAGGGTCTTATCTAGACAAACCATCGGACATTTTCAAGAAAATAAACATTTATATACTTTTTAACCTCAGATGCTCGACTTCGGTGTTGTTCTTCTTCACGGCGTATGACGTCATCACGTTGGAAAGGTCACGCGTGATGTAGGTGGAAGTACCGACCCAGTGTTAAAATGAACGTGCAAAGACTAAATCAAACGCCTTTTTCAACCCGTTGGTTGCCGTTCTTTTCCACTGAAGAAAGAAACACATGAACATCTTGGATGAGATGGGGAGAGTAAATTATCAGGACATTTTCATTTTGAAGTGAACTAATCCTTTAACTCACTTCATATCGTCAGTCGAGTGTTTGAAATGTCCGTTTTGTGAGCTGATGTGGCTTCTTATCACAGAATGAGGCAGACAATGTATTATTTTATAGTATATCGATTAGCACTGCATTATAATATACTTTATTATTATGAAAATACCCGAGAAGGCTTGAAGAACTCAAATACACCATATCTTGATGCAGTCGTGTGTTTATTGTCTTCATGTTTAATCAAAGCGTTTCTAAAATATAAATATTATTATTATTATTATTATTAAATTTATTCTTAAATACTCTATTTTTAATTTTGAATAATGAAAATTTTATTGCAATAGTAATATTTCTTATTTTGTTAAATATTTTTAGTTAGCAATAATAATAATTATTATTAGTAATATTATTATATAATCACTATATATATATATATACTTTTATTTTGAAAAAAAAAAATCAATAGTTTTCCCCAAATCGTGCAGCCCTAGTTTCCATTAAGTTGTTCGAGCGGATGACGATGGTATTGGTAACCTAGTAACCAACAGTAAATAAAACACCATCAGCGGAAACAGCCGATTCGTCACATGGGTTTAATTTTTTTTTAATATAGCGTTTCCATCACTCGTCTCTGATGCGATACTTCAAAATGTGCATAAAAACAGGGTGATGGATAGTTATAGACACATGCAAAGTTTGGTGTTAGTATGCCAAAACATTGCAGAGTTAGAATCAGAATCAGCTTGGCACCATGCCTTCAAATTTGCTGATGCACTACAACGGTTGAGTTTATCAAAAAGCTTTTAATAACTTTTTGCTGGCATGGACTGAAGATGATCCGAGCCAATTTTGGTGAAAATCGGACCAACTGTCTAGGAGGAGTTTGAAAAAGTAGGTTTTCAAAGAAATTCAAAATGGCGGACAGCAAGTTCGACCGAATTTGGCATAATTGGTATGATTGTTCTCCGTATGACTATCAAGAACATTTTTTAAATCTTTTTTTATTAGCATATTTTTTTTTACTTTTTGAGTATCTTTAGGGTATGTTCCTGATAACACATACTGAGTTTCGTAACAATACACTGATGCGTTCATCAAATATAGCATTTTACAACAAAATTGCAAGAAGCCGATATGGGGTATCATTCGACGAATTTTGCACTGAATCAAGAGACCAATTTTATGATTTTTGGGCAAACTATTCAGAAATTATAAGCAAAAAAAAACCCATTTTAACATCTCCTGACCAGTAGGTGGCGCTGTTGAGTAAGCTGTCATGCTTTTGATCACAATATTAGTCTCAATACGCTAAAGCGTTGCGGAGATACAGCCTTACATCCATTTTGATGTGATCTTAATTGAATTTGTTTGCGTGTTATTCGAGAACGGTTTGGTTTATCAAAAAGTGTTTCTTAAGGTTTTGCCACAATGGTTTGAAGATGATCTGTGCCAATTTTGGTGAAAATCGGACAAACTGTCTAAGACGAGTTCGAAAAAGTAGTTTTCTTGGAAAATTCGCCAAGGAATCAGAGGAATTTGTTTTATTTTTAGCCCTTACGGTTCAAAAGTTATTCGCATAAACGTAAGTGCAACTTCAGACAGTAGGTGGCGCTAGAGGGTAGTGATTTGAGAAACGAACCTTCGAATCAATTGAACCAATTGCTTTGCAAAAAAATTCAGTTTCGAAGCGTTTGAAACACCACACACTGGTGACCCCTGCTGGTCAGAACCGTGGAAATGCAGAAATGTTTTATTGAAAAATCTATCAAATGCAATTAACTAATCATCTAATGAGATTAAATATCAAGTGTAATATGTGTTCTTTTATCCATTTTCAGGGCTTGTTTTGTCTGTTCCATGGATGGCTCAACTAAACAGGCCAATAAAAGACTATTAACTACTATTATTCCTTTTAACTATACTAATGTCTCATTAAAACATCTACAAATGTATAAAACTGATCAGAGATCAGGTAAAACCCATAGATGCTTGTTCGTGATTCATAGGTTCACAGAAATCATCGCCCCCAGCAGTGAACCATTGATATTTCAAACAGTGATGATGTAATGAAGCCTTGTTTACTGAAATCACATGACTTTGTCAGTTTGATACACGCTCCGAACCACTGATTCGAAACAAAAGATTCGTAAAGGTTTCGAAGCTTCATGAAGCAGTGTTTCGAAATCGCACATCACTTCTAGAAGGAATGAGTTAGAGACTCCAAATTTGCTGTGGTAACAGTTCAGACAGTCCTTTATCTTTGTGCCAAATTTGATAATTATCCCACAAGCGGTTCTATGGGCTTCATATAATTCACCCACGGAGCTTATAAACAAAGCATATCTCCTGCAGAAACCCTCCCATTACTCTGAGCAGTAAATGACTAGGCTATAGTTGAGTGGTGGGATGTGAGTTCCTCTAATGAGTGTTCATTTCCACAGCACTTACAGAGGTCAGCGCCGGCCGGCCGCTCCGCACTCCACATAATGCTTCAACTCGAGCATCGAGGACATCCGTGAAGGTTGAGAGCTCTTAACGGCAGGTACTTAATCAAATGCTTCTGAAGAGTCAAATATGAATTCATTGAGATCCAGTTCAGACACAAAGACCTGGAATACAGCATCACTAAACACACTCAAAACATATTATACAGGCTATCACTAACCATAATCCAATACTATTATACTTGATGCATCATGTATTAATTTATTATGCACATTTTTCTATTCAGTCTCATTTTGAGTACACTATATTGCCAATAGTATTGGGACACCCCTCCAAATCATTGAATTCAGGTGTTCAATCACTTCCATGGCCACAGGTGTATAAATCAAGCACTAGGCATGCAGACGCTTCTACAAACATTTGTGAAAGAATGGGTCGCTCTCAGGAGCTCAGTGAACTCAAGCGTGGTACCGTGATAGGTTGCCACCTGTGCAATAAGTCCATTCCTGAAATTTCCTCACTACTAAATATTCCACCCTCAACTGTTAGTGGGATTATAACAAAGTGGAAGCAATTGGGAACAACAGCAACTCAGCCACGAAGTGATAGGCCACGTAAAATCACAGAGCGGGGTCAGCGCATGCTGAGGGTCACAGTGCGCAGAAGTCGCCAACTTTCTGCAGAGTCAATAGCTACAGACCTCCAAACTTCTGTGGCCTTCAGATGAGCTCAAGAACAGTGTGTAGAGAGCTTCATGGAATGGGTTTCCATGGCCGAGCAGCTCGTCCAAACCTTACATCACCAAGTGCAATGCAAAGCGTGGGATGCAGTGGGGTAAAGCACGCCGCCACTGGACTCTAGAGCAGTGGAGACGTGTTCTCTGGAGTGACCAATCACGCTTCTCTGTCTGCCAATCCCATGGACGAATCTGGGTTTGGCGGTTGCCAGGAGAACGGTACTTGCCTGACTGCATTGTGCCAAGTGTAAAGTTTGGTGGAGGGGGGATTATGGTGTGGGGTTGTTTTTCAGGGGTTGGGCTTGGCCCCTTAGTTCCAGTGAAAGGAACTCTTAATGCTTCAGCATACCAAGACATTTTGGACAATTTCATGCTCCCAACTTTGTGGGAACAGTTTGGGGATGGCCCCTTCCTGTCCCAACATGACTGCGCACCAGTGCACAAAGCGTCGGTCCATAAAGACATGGAGGAGCGAGTTTGGTGTGGAGGAACTTGACTGGCCTGCACAGAGTCCTGACCTCAACCCGATAGAACACCTTTGGGATGAATTAGAGCGGAGACTGCGAGCCAGGCCTTCTCGTCCAACATCAGTGCCTGACCTCACAAATGCGCTTCTAGAAGAATGGTCAAAAATTCCCATAAACACACTCCTAAACCTTGTGGAAAGCCTTCCCACAAGAGTTGAAGCTGTTATAGCTGCAAAGGGTGGGCCAACTCCATATTAAACCCTACGGATTAAGAATGGGTTGTCATTAAAGTTCATGTGCGTGTAAAGGCAGGCGTCCCAAAACTTTTGGAAATATAGTGTATGTAGACGATATTGGTGAATCTCATAAAAAATGATGTTTTAGCAGCAGAAAATCACTTACAACTACCACAACAAACACAATAAACCTGTTTAGATTCTGCTGGCTAGACTTGATAAGTCCAGTGCTGGACATCAATCATGCTCACCAGTGTTTTGTTAGTCCCATCAGATAAAGGCCAGGGTGTTTAATAAACATGTCAACAACCAATCCTATTAACACCTGACTGACAAATAGTGTTAGTTAAGGCCTGAAAGGAAAATAGTGAGTAACAAAATGTAAATCTCTCAACACATCTAGGGTTAGTTCACCTAAACATTAACATTCTGTGTTTATGTCTCACCTTCATGTCACTAAATAAGTCATTTTACTTCTCCAGTAAATGTATCTTGATTTAAGAATATTTGTTCTGGAAGGAAGAACATAATATTTGCAGTCTTCTCTTCAACTCACAAACTCTGTGATCTAGAACGCGACTGGTAATTTACATGTTAAATATGTCTCTGTTCATGCATATGTGATGTGAGAACCATACATCATGTGATTATGTAAATTATGCATGCATGCATATGCGTCTCAGCTACAGATTAATACATTTCACTAGTTAATTCCGGGGCACATTTGCATTGAAGGATCGCTTTAGTAATCTAGTCATCGAGCAACGTTTAGAGATTTTTTTGAGCAGGCTTTAGCTACTTTCTGTTGAAAATAGTTGGCAACTGTGCACTTTACACACACACACACACATCGGTAGATCCTCTACCGTATCGCACACCCACGTGTCTGGAGTGCTGGCTGATGGGAATGTGGCTCCAGACAGCGGGAGATTGATGCACCCTTATTAGAATCAAACGGTACGGTGACACGGAGGACGTTACGGCAGGAGAGGCGTTAAGAAGTCATTTATCACGCGCCGCTCGTGATGTATTCCTCAGTCCTCTGAATGCAACCTCAGTGCTTTTTCATTCTCTCGGGGTGAAACGCAGCCAACCCACCCGACGTGTGAGCGCTATTCAAATGAGCACTATTAGCGGGATTAACCAGCGGCAGAAGGGCGGGAAAGTGAACGAGGGGGCGAGATAATGTGCACTGGGCTAATTTGTGTAATGCACACTGACAAAAGAAAGAGGCTGGAGCTCAGAATGAATCTGCCATCCATCACGAGCAAACGCCCCTCCAGCGGCCCGATACACAACACAACACGACTCATTCAGAAAACACACGTACGGTCAGATCTAAGCTGGTAGAAGTGACAAACACATCAGGATTTATATAGTCAGGGAGACATCAGGTGACAAGCATGCATACTACCTTTTCTTGTGCTTGCACTCTAAAAAACGTTGGAAGTAGCCAAAATTGGATTGTTTTGCAATTTACTGCTGGGTCAAATATGGACAAACCCAGTCATGGGTGATTCTGACCTAGCATCTTGGGTTGCTCATTTAACTCAGCACAATGGGTCGATTTATGCAGGAATACCATCTTATTCCCAGCAAATAAAAATATGTTCTATGGATGTTTTGCTAACTTTCCCATTAAGTTTTGTAAACATTTCTGAATGTTCTTTCAAGGTTTAAATCATTTTTTTTTTTTTTAAATTTTTTTTTCTTTCATTATGCACGAAACATTCCTCTGTATCATTCTTCAGACATTATGGAATTGTTACTTTTGAATGTTCTCTGAACGTTCCGAAACAAGTGACATTTAAAAAACGTTGAACGAACGTTCTATTAACGTTGTTTGTTCATAACGTTGAGAGAACCTTGCCAGAACGTTCCCTGTTAGACGGGTTTTTACCTCATACAGGCTTCATATTTCCAGATGAACTTAAATCCAGTCAAATACACTTCACAACTACTGTGTTTACACGATACGTCCTTTATATTGCATTAATACTAGGGATGCACCGATATGAAAATTTTGGCCATTACGATAACCAATAATTCTTTATATTTGAAAGCCGATAACCGATATATTGGCCGATAAATCTAAATCCAAATTTGTATATCATTTTTGAGAGCCTGATTACAAAAACAAAAGTCTCACCATTAAATCCATGTCCCAGGCACACAATTATGATGCTCTCATTATAATTATATGTAGCCTTTATGACAGACTTGAACTGTATTTTCCTTTTTGAAGTAATTCCAATCATATTTCAAGCAATTCAAAACCATCATGGCGAACAGTGCGCATCTGAAGTGTCTCAGCTGAAGGAAATAATACATCGGCTTTAATATATCGGCCAAATTTTCTTATCAGGCCGATACCGATAACATTAAAAATGAACATATTCACCGATCAGGCATAACATAACACCACTGACAGGTGAAGTGAATAACACTGATTATCTCTTCATCACCTGTTAGTGGGTGGGATATCTTAGGCAGCAAGTGAACATTTTGTCCTCAAAGTTGATGTGTTAGAAGCAGGAAAAATGGGCAGGCGTAAGGATTTGAGTGAGTTTGACAAGGGCCAAATTGTGATGGCTAGACGACTGGGTCAGAGCATCTCCAAAACTGCAGCTCTTGTGGGGTGTTCCCGGTCTGCAGTGGTCAGTATCTATCAAAAGTGCTCCAAGGAAGGAACAGTGGTGAACCGGCGACAGGGTCATGGGCGGCCAAGGCTCATTGATGCACGTGGGGAGCGAAGGCTGGCCCGTGTGGTCCGATCAAACAGACGAGCGACTGTAGCTCAAATTGGAGGATAATGCTCCTGCCACAAAGCAAAAATGGTTCAGGAATGGTTTGAGGAGCACAACAACGAGTTTGAGGTGTTGACTTGGCCTCCAAATTCCCCAGATCTCAATCCAATCGAGCATCTGTGGGATGTGCTGAACAAACAAGTCCGATCCATGGAGGCCCCACCTCGCAACTTACAGGACTTAAAGGATCTGCTGCTAACATCTTGGTGCCAGATACCACACCACACCACACCTTCAGGGGTCTAGTGGAGTCCATGCCTCGACGGGTCAGGGCTGAGCAAAAGGGGGACCAACACAATATTAGGAAGGTGATCATAATGTTATGCCTGATCGGTGTATACCGGCCGATACCAATATGGTGGCCGATATATTGTGCATCCCTAATTAATACAGTTCCAAATTACAGAATATTTCATACAGTTTTTATTCACTTACGTTTAAATGAGATGAAAACAACAGGCATTTTATGCAACATTTCAAACAACAGTTTATATAAGAATGTCTGATTTAAAAGTCAAGAAAAACACTTCCTGTTCATTCATCCTACTGGAACCAGATGGTCAAGTTGTTAAATTGCATTATGGGATACAGTATTATATGAAGCAAATTTGCATACTGTAATTTACACTGTGATTCTGAACACAGCCAACATTTTCCTGAAGACTTTCAGTGATGCAAGCAACAAAAAGTCAACAAATTTAAAAAATCATTCCACATTCACATTTAAAATGAATAAATGCACGTCTTTAAAAAAGCTGCTGGGCTGTAAATAATAACTCCAACTCACAACAGTTTGATTTTAATATAGTTCTTTACTAAATTATGTGATGCATCATGAAGTGTGAAATTTGCAAACTCATGGCTTCAGTTCTCAGATTAAAACAGCAAACAAATCTCACACCAGTTCAGTCTGGATAAAAGCACCCGCCAAACGCACACGTGTTTTATGCAAAACTCAGCTTTGATAAAGACCTGCATGCACAATATTTCATTTTCTCCAATTGTCTTGGTAAATTATCCACGGTTGGCACTGAAGCGTCTGTTTCTTCTGAAGCAGTTGCACAGATTTATTAGCAAATACCATCAGTGCTTTATACCGAACAGCAGCCGCACATACAAATGAGACTCCTAATCACTTCATTTGCAAAAGCTAAAAGTCACATTTTTCAAAATGCATACGTTTTCTTACTGTTATGCAAACTAGTGTTGCAATCAGCAAACATGTTTACTGCGTTTGTGCATAAATCATAATCCAAAAACTAGATTCACAGAGGTTTGAACTATCAGCAGTAGCAAAACTGATCCTTCACTCAGCAAACAGAACAACCACCAATCCAGAAATATTACAGACACCAAATCCCTTAAATCCTTCCCCCTCAACATCGAATTTGTGTCTCTGATTGCAGCTGATAAGGAGTAAAATCAATCCGTGTTAAATCATTAAACGTCACGATAATCGTAGCTAACAGTAAATCAATGAGCGAACACTGAATTATCGCTCCAGCCCATTGAAATCCCGTCCCTAAACGAGCAGGAGCGCGACGGACACCTTCACCGGTCCTGATTCATTCGGCTCATGAGCTCGACTCACGCCTCATATTTTACACCGACGCTTTAGTGGCTCTTTAGCATGAGACTCTTACATGAAGGCCGATACTTGAGCTCCACACACACACATCATTGTGACAGGAAGTCACGGCCTTTAGCATTATGCTAAAGTTATAGATCTGACCTCGGGGCAGATCGACATGAAGTGTGCTTACTTTGTAGTGCCCGAGAGATGCTCAACAACATATGAAAATCAATATGGATCAGCAACACTGACCTGAGAATTACCATGCAGACATAAACTGAGGTGTTTTAAACAGAAATGAATTATTAGTTATTTCAACAATTCACCAAGCAGAAACTAAAGACGGGAGCTTCATGGATTATAATGAGCGATTCAGTTTCTTCTGTCAATAAACAGTAAAATCTGTCTTCTTCGACGTTATTCTCAATGCATCTCATCTGAAACACTGCAAAATGACAACGCTGTGATTAAACCTGAGCTCTTTTCTTGAGCCCGCACACGTCCATCATCCCGATATAATGACATTGGGTAAAAATAATAACTCAATCTCAGGATTGCTGGGATCAATACCTAATCCATTCTGCTGCATGAGCTTTTCTGGAGCAGACGCTGAGCTGCTGGTTTATCTACTGACACAAGGCCAGAAGCGTCCATCACCTCCAGATACCGGATCAGCGTCCGCTGACAGCCGGAGCCGCGATAAGCTGAATGACGGCGGCTGAGCGCATTGTTTCTGCATCCGGACTGGCACAGGAGCGATGGGCCGATATGGTGCATCGAATAAACACGCGGGCAGAGGTCAGAGCCGCTGTTTATCGGCTCAGGAATCAATGGAAACACACACACACACTGAGGCAGGTAGATATCGGTCATTCCCACCTGCTGTTCCACAAGCTCAACACTGATATCCAGGCACTCAAAAGATGATGGACAGAGTCTCTTTCCCAGCTAACAAAAGTATGTTTGGTTACACTTTACTTCGATGGCCCACTTTAGACATTCTACTTACTATAAGTCACTTTGCAGCTACATGTCAACTTATTACTAACCCTAACCTATCAGTAATACTCTAATGAGAGTTAGTTTGCATGTAGTTGCAAAGTTACGTAATGGCTTGTGGTTTTCCAAAGTTCCAAAGTTCACTGGCCACAATTTTGACATGGATACCATGAGGAAAAACTGCCATACAGATATTTTTTAATATTCTCTCATAATTTGGCAGCAGGTACCGCGTGAACCAAAAGTTCAAGCGTGGTACCGTGATAGGTTGCCACCTGTGCAATAAGTCCATTCGTGAAATTTCCTCACTACTAAATCAACACTGAAATGAACTGAATCCACATTGAACTGAACTGAATCAACATTGAACTGAAGTGACTCAACACTGAACTGAACTGAATCAACACTGAACTGAATCCACATTGAACTGAACTGAATCAACACTGAAGTGAAGTGACTCAACACTGAACTGAACTTAATCCACATTGAACTGAACTGAATCAACATTGAACTGAAGTGACTCAACACTGAACTGAACTGAATCAACACTGAACTGAATCCACATTGAACTGAACTGAATCAACACTGAAGTGAAGTGACTCAACACTGAACTGAACTTAATCCACATTGAACTGAACTGAATCAACATTGAACTGAAGTGACTCAACACTGAACTGAACTGAATCAACACTGAACTGAATCCACATTGAACTGAAATGAATCAACACTGAACTGAATCCACATTGAACAGAACTGAATCAACACTGAACAGAACTGAAACAACACTGAACTGAAGTGAATCAACATTAAACTGAAGTGAATCAACACTGAACTGAAGTGAATCAAGACTGAACTGAATCCAAATTGAACAGAACTGAATCAACATTGAACTAAACTGAATCAACATTGAATTGAATAAACATTGAACTGAATTGAATCAACACTGACCTGAATCAACATTGAACTGAACTGAATCAACATTAAACTGAAGTGAATCAACACTGAACTGAAGTGAATCAAGACTGAACTGAATCCAAATTGAACAGAACTGAATCAACATTGAACTAAACTGAATCAACATTGAACTGAATCCACATTGAACAGAAGTGAATCAACACTGAACGGAACCAAATCAACATTGAACTGAATCAAAATGGAATGGAATCAACACTAAACTGAATTGAATTAACGAACTGAACTGAATCAACATTGAACTGAATCGAATCAACATTGAACTAAATCCACACTGAACTGAATCACATTGAACTGAATCAACATTGAACTAAATCCACACTGAACTGAACTGAATCACATTGAACTGAATTGAATCAACATTGAAAGGTACTGAACCAACATTGAACTGAATTGAATCAACATTGACCAGAACTGAATCAACACTGAACTGAAGTGAATCAACATTAAACTGAAGTGAATCAACACTGAACTGAAGTGAATCAACACTGAACTAAATTGAATCTACATTGAACTGAATCCACACTGAATTAAACTGAATCACATTGAACTGAATTGAATCAATATTGAGAGGTACTGAACCAACATTGAACTGAACTGAATCAACATTGAACTGAACTGAATCAACACTGAACTGAACTGAATCCACATTGAACAAAACTGAATCAACACTGAAATGAACTGAATCAACATTGAACTGAACTGAATCAACATTGAACTGAAGTGAATCCACATTGAACAGAACTGAATCAACACTGAAATGAACTGAATCAACATTGAACTGAAGTTAATCAACACTGAACAGAACTGAATCCACATTGAACAGAACTGAATCAACACTGAACTGATCTGAATCAACACTGAACTGAAGTGAATCCACATTGAACAGAACTGAATCAACACTGAAATGAACTGAATCAACATTGAACTGAACTGAATCAACATTGAACTGAAGTGAATCCACATTGAACAGAACTGAATCAACACTGAAATGAACTGAATCAACATTGAACTGAAGTGAATCAACACTGAACAGAACTGAATCCACATTGAACAGAACTGAATCAACACTGAACTGAATTGGTCTGAATAATGATTATTGTCTTCTATTGTCAGTTTTGTGAACGTTAAGCAAACATTCCATTCTATCATTCTTCAAACATTATGGGAACGTTACTTTTGAATGTTCTCTGAACGTTCTGAAACTAGTGGCAACATTTAAAAAAACATTAGACGGACGACCAACTAAACGGGAAAAAACGCTCCATGAGCGATGTATAAATAATGTTTGTGTGCTGATGTTTTGAGAACATAAATAAAGACCAGATAACTCTGAATGAACGTTATATTAACGTTACAGGAAGAACATTTGTCCATAACGTTGAGAGAACCTTGGCAGAACGTTCCCTGTGAGCTGGGGACATTTTAATGTTTAATGTTCTGTTTCAGTTGGACGTTCGTCTAACGTTTTTTAAATGTTACTTGTTTCATTCATTCAGAGAACATTCAAAAGTAACGTTCCCATAATGAGTGAAGAATGATACAGAGGAATGTTCCTTTAACGTTCATATAACCAAGAAAAAACTTTTTTAAAACATTCAGAAATAGCGTTTTCATAACTCAACGGGAACGTTAGTTTGTGTTAGCTGGTTCCACAGCTCATCTGGATCTCAGAGAAATGAGAAATGAGAAGCAGATCATCAGCGTTTCCACAGCCGTTTGGAAACAATTAGACCAGATCAACTATAAAACCACTGACCTGAAAACCTGCTGAGATGTTGATTACCGCATGATTTAATAAACCATAAACACATCATAACAGACCATTACACTAAACCAAGAGCCTCACATTATCATTCACATTATATTATATACAGATGAGTTGAACTTTTAACACTCATTTATATTATAAGGCCTCGTAGGCTTATGAAAAGATGATTTTTGTGATCAAGACTTAATTATATCAGCACAGTCTTTCAAAACAAATCAATATCAGCATTAATAGTGATCTTGACTTGGTAAACACTAGTAAATGTGATTCTCAAGCCTGGTGTTTCAGTTGTAGTAAACCGATTCAGATGAATCACGCTAATGAAGTGCTGCTAATGAGCTGTCACGCATAATTCATACAGAGTCCCGGCCGCTGATTGCTAATTAGGAAATGCGGAGGTGTTCTAAACGAACTAAACCCGCCTGGGCCGTTTGTCACGCGCAGACACATCCTCTGATTAACTTCAATTAGTGAGAGAGCACGGGATGCGCAGTGATGGTATCAGTGACGTCTGATGTCATCGCATGTGTGTGACGGCCAATCAGCAGTGAGTCCCTTCATTTCCTGCTTCAGTGGGGAAATGAGATCTCAGCGTCTGAGGACTACAAACAAATGTCAAAGTGAAGCAAAACATTATTAAACACATTTGGACACTGTTATTAGAGGCTCAACACTGAAAACACAACCATCATGTCAATTTGCATGTAAAACGCACAATAAACTCTCACTTCGCATGAAATCGTGCCGTTTATTGTGCTATTAATTTGATGAAGAGTGGTTTACACCGCAACTGATTACTGATATTAAATATGAGGGTTTATGACTTTATAACATCAGATATTATGGCATACTTTACAGAGACACATTTTAGCTCTGTTAAATAAAATACAAAGCATTAAACTGTTTATCTAAAAACATTTCTCACTTATTATACAGCAAGATTACATGTGCATTGATTCATTTATCAGACGCAACTCAGATATTCCCCCAGAATAACTGATACTGAAGCTCAATCATATAATCACCAGTTAGAAACCGGCAGAAACTGGTTTAGCAGGACTTGAACCTCTTCGTCTTTAGTTTAAATAATCCCAGCTCACAGGGAACGTTCTGACAAGGCTCTCTCAACGTTATGAACAAACGTTCTTCCAGTAACGTTAATGGAACGTTCATTCAAGGTTGTCTAAATGTTCTCAAAACGTCAGCACAAAAACATGATTTATTTTCCTGAAATGCTTCAGTGTTTCAGAACGTTCAGAGAACATTCAAAAGTAACAATTCCACAATGTTTGAAGAATGATAGAATGGAATGTTCGCTTGACGTTCACAAAACCAAGAAAAAACTTTTTAAAACATTGAACTTCTGAATCGTAAGGGCTAGAATTTTTTTCCTCTGATTTCTTGGCTCAAAAAAAATCCCCACTTTTTCAAACTCATCCTAGAGGGTTTGTCCAATTTTCACCAAAATTCGGCTCAGATCATTTTCAAACCATGCCAGCAAAAAGGTATTAAACACTTTTTGATAAACCAAACCGTTCTCGAATAACACGTGAATGAACTCAATGAAGAGCACATCAAAATGGACATAAGGCTGTATCTCCGCAACGCTTTAGAGTATTGAGGCGAATATTGGTACATGTCATCACAAGCATGACCTGAGGCTACATGCAGTGTTTCAGCACAGCGCCACCTACTGGTCAGGAGATATGAAAAATGGCTCTTTTGCTTATAACTTCTGAACGTTTTGCCCATAAATCATAAAACTGGTCTCTTTTGATTCAGTGCAATATACCGAGTTGAATGATACCCAATTTCAATTTTCACCAAATTCGGCTCAGATCATTTTCAGACCGTTCTGGCAAAAAGTTATTAAACGTTTTTTGATAAACCAAAACATACTCAAATAATGCGCGAATGAATTCAATGAAGAGCACATCAAAACGGACGTAAGCCTGTATCTCCACAACGCTTTAGCGCATTGAGACTAATATTGGTACATGTCATCATAAACATGACCTGAGGCTACATGCAGCGTTTCAGCACAGCGCCACCTACTGGTCAGGAGATATGAAAAATGGCTGTTTTTGCTTAACTTCTGAACGTTTTGCGCATAAATAAACAAAACTGTCTCTTTTGATTCAGTGCAATATACAGAGTCAAATAACACCCAATTTTCCCATATCGGCCAATTATTATTATTATTATTATTATTAAACAGGGTGGAACTGAAAGGAAACAGAAAAACCAAGAATTTCTCTCACCAATCCTGTGCTGGTCCTCGACTCCTCCAATGAATCGCCACAAGATTATTCCACAAACATGATTGTAAATCCATCCGTCATCAGTCAAATACTGGTATAATCTGTATAATTCAGGGTTGAAAGGGTAAATATTTACCTCAGACTGACTGCATTCAAGATGGCTCCTCATTAAAAGTCCCCTGCACTTCCTGCTGTGAAGGAAACAGAAAAAACAGCAATATTTACAGTAAGAGTTCCTGTAAACATCACATTCTCAGCATATACAGGGATGAAACAGAGCATAAAGTCAATACAGTTTGTACAACATATAAAGGTTTTATATAGATATATATATATATTTACTCCAAAAGTGCTGATGTGTGACTGTCATAAAATCCATAATAAACACTCATCATGCATCACATGACAGTAAAAATGTAGTTTACATGATTTATTTTATTAATGTGGAGTATATGGAACATGATAGAGCTAACTTATCCAATTATTATCAGGAGGAAATGTTATGATTACTCGTCGGTGACATTTGTCACATTTCTCACTTTTATTTTGTTTCTGTCTGTTTTGTTGTGGGTCGAGAGACTGACGATGAAGAGAGACAATCATCTTTTCTACAGAAAGTCTGTAAACAGTGACTTCATGCATTAATCATGAGGGGGCGTGGCCTGATCATTTGACTGGCACTTGAGCAGCCATTCAGAAGACAAACAGCCAATCAGCAGCCAGTATTACAATCCTCACAGCAAAATGCTGATGTTTTCTTTATTTTCATCTGCTCTTCTCAGAAACTCATTGATCAGAGCATGAGTTTGACACTCGAGGAGCCCGTGATCCGCTCGACGTCCTGCCATGGCAACCCAAAGCAATTAAATTCATATCTCATGACCTTCTATCCATGTCTTTCCTCCCACTCCACGTCTGAAGGAGCGGCGCATCGCTATGGAAACCCTTAGCAATAAAACTCATAACTTAAGGAGATATTCGGTCTGAGACGAGGCTCATCGCATTCATGATTTCTGAAGTTTCCAGTCTGACCAAAACAAACACTAATGGATCTGGGATGAAAATATTTTTTGAAGCAAATGTGTGAAACTCACAGTGCAGAGGATCTTAATCTTGAGGCGGTGTGTACTATTATAGTTTTTATTCATATTTGGAGAGTTAATTTTGGTTAATTTTAGTAATTTTGTTGAATGTTTTTTAACATATAGTATCGTACATATACGGGTTTTATTCTTTTTTATTTCAGTTTTAGTACATTTAACATACAAACCCGATTCCAAAAAAGTTGGGACACTGTACAAATTGTGAATAAAAACAGAATGCAATGATGTGGAAGTTTCAAATTTCAATATTTTATTCAGAATACAACATAGATGACATATCAAATGTTTAAACTGAGAAAATGTGTCATTTTAAGGGAAAAATAAGTTGATTTTAAATTTCATGGCATCAACACATCTCAAAAAAGTTGGGACAAGGCCATGTTTACCACTGTGTGGCATCCCCTCTTCTTTTTATAACAGTCTGCAAACGTCTGGGGACTGAGGAGACAAGTTGCTCAAGTTTAGGAATAGGAATGTTGTCCCATTCTTGTCTAATACAGGCTTCTAGTTGCTCAACTGTCTTAGGTCTTCTTTGTCGCATCTCCCTCTTTATGATGCGCCAAATGTTTTCTATGGGTGAAAGATCTGGACTGCAGGCTGGCCATTTCAGTACCCGGATCCTTCTTCTACGCAGCCATGATGTTGTAATTGATGCAGTATGTGGTCTGGCATTGTCATGTTGGAAAATGCAAGGTCTTCCCTGAAAGAGACGACGTCTGGATGGGAGCATATGTTGTTCTAGAACTTGGATATACCTTTCAGCATTGATGGTGCCTTTCCAGATGTGTAAGCTGCCCATGCCACACACACTCATGCAACCCCATACCATCAGAGATGCAGGCTTCTGAACTGAGCGCTGATAACAACTTGGGTTGTCCTTGTCCTCTTTAGTCCGGATGACATGGCGTCCCAGTTTTCCAAAAAGAACTTCAAATTTTGATTCGTCTGACCACAGAACAGTTTTCCACTTTGCCACAGTCCATTTTAAATGAGCCTTGGCCCAGAGAAAACGCCTGCGCTTCTGGATCATGTTTAGATATGGCTTCTTTTTTGACCTATAGAGTTTTAGCCGGCAACGGCGAATGGCACGGTGGATTGTGTTCACCGACAATGTTTTCTGGAAGTATTCCTGAGCCCATGTTGTGATTTCCATTACAGTAGCATTCCTGTATGTGATGCAGTGCCGTCTAAGGGCCCGAAGATTACGGGCATCCAGTATGGTTTTCCGGCCTTGACCCTTACGCACAGAGATTGTTCCAGATTCTCTGAATCTTTGGATGATATTATGCACTGTAGATGATGATAACTTCAAACTCTTTGCAATTTTTCTCTGAGAAACTCCTTTCTGATATTGCTCCACTATTTTTCGCCGCAGCATTGGGGGAATTGGTGATCCTCTGCCCATCTTGACTTCTGAGAGACACTGCCACTCTGAGAGGCTCTTTTTATACCCAATCATGTTGCCAATTGACCTAATAAGTTGCAAATTGGTCCTCCAGCTGTTCCTTATATGTACATTTAACTTTTCCGGCCTCTTATTGCTACCTGTCCCAACTTTTTTGGAATGTGTAGCTCTCATGAAATCCAAAATGAGCCAATATTTGGCATGACATTTCAAAATGTCTCACTTTCAACATTTTATATGTTATCTATATTCTATTGTGAATAAAATATAAGTTTATGAGATTTGTAAATTATTGCATTCCTTTTTTATTCACAATTTGTACAGTGTCCCAACTTTTTTGGAATCGGGTTTGTACAACAGTTAAACATAAAAATTTGTATTTTGTTTTACATTTATTTCATTTTATTTGAGTTAAAATTTATTTCAAGTAACAAAACTGCTTGATTTCAAACTCTTTTATTAATACAAACTGGGAGATATATTAAATTAATAAACCACAATTAGTTTAGTGATTCTGTATGTAAAACAACAATAAAACAGCAATTGTGGAGGGGGAATATTTTTTTAAAAAATTACTGTATTTTTATTGGTTTGGCATTTTAATTCAGTTATTTTAATACATTCAAATAAAAAATATTTATTCAATAAACAACATTTGTTGAGGCAAAAATCAAAATCATTGCACTTTACATTTTTTTTAATCACATATTACATTAAGATTTAATAAAAAAAAAAGATTAAATAAATAAATACATTTATTGTTTTATTTTACTTCTTGTTTTATTCTATTTAACCTTTTTATTTTTAATTATTTTATTATATTATTTTTTTTTTTAATTATTTAACTTTTAATTATTTTACATTATTTTATTACATTTTATTTTATTATTTTATCTTACTTTATTCATCCTGTGGCTCCGGCCCGTGACTGATATCAGCTGACCAAACACTCTTCTGACCAGAGCATCGGCTGCTTTGACGTCTGAATTCACTGCAGGTTCAAAGGGCAAGATCTGAATTTGTGAAAATCTGCTTATATTACTCAGATAAACACACAAGTATCGTGTCCGGTGTGATCTTCATGAAGACAGACGTGACTCTCTCTGAACCTCTAAAGGCCAAACCTTCATCCTCCTCAATCACACACACATTCAGAGGTTTCCAGGTTTTCTGAAAGGATCTGTGACCAGTGAACACATCCATATCCAGGATGAAGAAGCGCTGACATTTACCTCCTTTACCAGCGTTATTTCCCCACAGACTCCAGTGGCATGAAGATCCAGGACCGCCAACGGTGAATGTTGGCAGGCGCTCACACTGACCTCCATCCAATCCAACATCAAACCTGTGTCTCTGAAACAATGATGCACTTCATTATTGAACACAGACTCCAGCTCATGAAATACTGTGATCAGCAGCATCATATAACCTACACTTTCAGACAATTAAACAATCAAAACCTTTAAGCGCAAAGCAACGTCTACACAACTAACAGGGCTCGACGTTCATCTAACATTTTTAAATGTCACTGCTTGTTTCATTCGTTCAGAGAACATTCAAAAGTAACGTTCCCATAATGACTGAAGAATGATACAGAGGAACGCAGTTCAATGTTGATTCAGTTCAGTTCAATGTTGATTCAGTTCAGTTCAATGTTGATTCAGTTCAGTTTAATGTTGATTCAGATCAGTTCAAGGTTGATTCAGATCAGTTCAAGGTGGATTCAATTCAGTTTAATGTTGATTCAGATCAGTTCAAGGTGGATTCAGTTCAGTTCAATGTTGATTCAGATCAGTTCAATGTTGATTCAGTTCAGTTCAATTTTGATTCAGATTAGTTCAATGTTGATTCAGTTCAGTTCAATGTTGATTCAGATTAGTTCAAGGTTGATTCAGTTCAGTTTAATGTTGATTCAGATCAGTTCAAGGTTGATTCATTTCAGTTTAATGTTGATTCAGTTCAGTTCAAGGTTGATTCAGATCAGTTCAAGGTTGATTCAGTTCAGTTCAATGTTGATTCAGTTCAGTTCAATGTTGATTCAGATTAGTTTAATGTTGATTCCGTTCAGTTCAATGTTGATTCAGTTCAGTTCAATTCAATGTTGATTCAGTTCAGTTCAATGTTGATTCAGTTCAGTTCAATGTTGATTCAGATCAGTTCAATGTTGATTCAGATCAGTTCAATGTTGAATCAGTTCAGTGTTGATTCAGTTCAATAATAATAAATCAATAATACTGAATAATATTAATTTTCTTTTAAACTGCAGGACCATTAAAGTCAACATGTAATTGAAACTGGCCATTTACTTTTAACTAAATGACTATATAGATTTAATATTTAATTACATTTTGAATAAATACATTATTTTACATTATTTATATACATTATTTATACTTATTGCATACAGTATTTCCCTCAGAAAACATTGGATTGTAAAAGAGAGAGAATCATCAGAGAATCATTAGGGCAGCGTGTCTTTGTCCTCTGTGCGCCGCGGCGTGAGTGTGTGTGTGTGTGCTCTGGCATTAGACACGACTCGTCATTAAAACCTCAGTTAACCAGCGCATAAACTCCATCTCGCATGAATAAACCTGCCGTACAGATGGTTAATGTGACTCGTCGATCTGCTCGCGCTTTAATCTCTGAATCAGAACAGTAATGTGATTCTCAATGTAATTCTGGGGCTTAAAGTGAACAGATGACCTCTGATGACCTTTGACACAAGCGTTTCTGCTGGAGTTTGTAATGGAGACAGTGTCACAATAAACCAGCTGCATTTACAGATGAGATTTCTGCTGGGCAAGAGAAACGGAGCCACGTTTGGACTCCATCAAGACACTTTGACTCTGTTTGTGATGTGCTGCTGTAGCCCTGAAAGCCTTTTGGGGGGGAAGACGAATGAAAAATTACATGAGAAGAAAATATAGATCAGTTATAGTTCAAATATAGTTAATTAGCTCAGTTAAATGTTGATTCAGTTCAGTTAAATGTTGATTCAGATCAGTTTAATGTTGATTCAGTTCAGATTAATGTGGATTCAGTTCAATTAAATATGGATTCAGTTCAGTTTAATGTTGATTCAGTTCAGTTAAATGTTGATTCAGTTCAGTTAAATGTTGATTCAGATCAGTTTAATGTTGATTCAGTTCAGTTAAATATGGATTCAGTTCAGTTAAATGTTGATTCAGTTCAGTTTAATGTTGATTCAGTTCAGTTAAATGTTGATTCAGTTCAGTTAAATGTTAATTCAGATCAGTTTAATGTTGATTCAGTTCAGTTAAATGTTGATTCAGTTCAGTTAAATGTTAATTCAGATCAGTTTAATGTTGATTCAGTTCAGTTTAATGTTGATTCAGTTCAGTTAAATATGAATTCAGTTCAGTTTAATGTTGATCCAGTTCAACATTGATGCTCGATTGGATTGAGATCTGGGGAATTTGGAGGCCAAGTCAACACCTCAAACTCGTTGTTGTGCTCCTCAAACCATTCCTGACCCATTTTTGCTTTGTGGCAGGGCGCATTATCCTGCTGAAAGAGCCACAGCCACCAGGGAATACCATTTCCATGAAAGGGTGTACATGGTCTGCAACAATGCTTAGGTAGGTGGTACGTGTCAAAGTAACATCCACATGGATGGCAGGACCCAAGGTTTCCCAGCAGAACATTGCCCAAAGCATCACACTGCCTCCGCCGGCTTGCCTTCTTCCCATAGTGCATCCTGCTGCCATGTGTTCCCCAGGTAAGCCACACACACACACGTACCCGGCCATCCACGTGATGTAAAAGAAAACGTGATTCATCAGACCAGGCCACCTTCTTCCATTGCTCCGTGGTCCAGTTCTGATGCTCACGTGCCCACTGTTGGTGCTTTCGGCGGTGGACAGGGGTCAACATGGGCACCCTGACTGGTCTGCGGCTATGCAGCCCCATACGCAACAAACTGCGATGCACTGTGTATTCTGACACCTTTCTATCAGAACCAGCATTAACTTCTTGAGCAATTTGAGCTACAGTAGCTCGTCTGTTTGATCGGACCACACGGGCCAGCCTTCGCTCCCCACGTGCATCAATGAGCCTTGGCCGCCCATGACCCTGTTGCCGGTTCACCACTGTTCCTTCCTTGGAGCACTTTTGATAGATACTGACCACTGCAGACCGGGAACACCCCACAAGAGCTGCAGTTTTGGAGATGCTCTGACCCAGTCGTCTAGCCATCACAATTTGGCCCTTGTCAAACTCGCTCAAATCCTTACGCTTGCCCATTTTTCCTGCTTCTAACACATCAACTTTGAGGACAAAATGTTCACTTGCTGCCTAATATATCCCACCCACTAACAGGTGCCGTGATGAAGAGATAATCAGTGTTATTCACTTCACCTGTCATAATGTTATGCCTGATCAGTGTATTTAAATAGTGGTATGTGCAATTATTGCTGAATTAATAGCTTTAACAACACTGATATTGATCAAATAAAGTAATAATACAGAAGAAGCCATGTTTTTGTGACAGCTGTTTTACTGAAAAAAACATGCAAACTCCAGTATTGCTTTCATAAGTTATCAGCAATATGGCAAAACACTCTAATTTCTGATAAACAGTGGTATGAGAAGCCTGAATGAACCGCACGTCCTTATCAAGGTTAACAAAGCAATCAAATCAATCAAAAAGCTCTTTGGCCGTAAAAGCGAAACATCCCATTTAGAGGCGCGTGATTGGACAGTACAGTGACCTGATCAATGACACTGTGCTGTAATGGAGGCGGTGAGTTTTCGGGTCAGGCGTTTAAACATGTCATCCATCAGCATCTGACACACACATGCTGTCAGAGCCAATCACATGGACTTCTCCAGCCGCTCCAGTGAATGTGTCTTGATTTGAGCATGTTTGTGTGGGAAAACAAGACAGAAGCACTGAGGAAGAGCGTGATTTCCTGGCGTTTGCTAGCTAAAGTAGAGGTCCTGTGGTTAATGATCTGGTGCTGAATCTGCTGTGAGACTCAGGGGCCGCTAACCTCAGACCGGCACTAAAGCAAGGGCCGCACGCGTGAAACCAATCCCACTAAAGCGCTCATCGTCAGCGCTCCGGCTAATGCTAGCGCAGGGACTTCTGTCAAACGCGCATGTAAAACGCACAATAAACTCTCACTTCGCATGAAATCGTGCCGTTTATTGTGCTATTAATTTGATGAAGAGTGGTTTACACCGCAACTTCAGTCTAATGACTGATATTAAATATGAGGGTTTATGACTTTATAACATCAGATATTATGGCATACTTTACAGAGACACATTTTAGCTCCGTTTAATAAAATACAAAGCATTAAACTGTTTATCTAAAAACATTTCTCTCTTATTATACAGCAAGATTACATGTGCATTGATTCATTTATCAGACGCAACTCAGATATTCCACCAGAATAACTGATACTGAAGCTCAATCATATAATCACCAGTTAGATCCAGTTAGAAATCGTGTTAAAACATGCTAGCAACAGGCTAATTCATGTTAGCAACATGCTAATTCATGCTATTAACACGTTAAATCACACTATCAACATCATGCTAAAACATGCAAAAACAGGCTAGCAACAGAGTAATTCATGCTAGTAGAATGCTAAAACATGGTAATAATAAAATGCTAAACCATGCTGGCAAAATGCTAATTAATGCTAAACCATGCTAGCAAAATGCTAATTAATGCTAAATCATGCTAACAACATGTTAAATCACGTTACCAACATGTTAAATAATGCAAAACTTGCAAAATCATGCTAGCAACAGGCTAATTCATTCTAGCAACATGTTAAATCACGCAAACAACATGTTAAATCATGATAAACCATGCTAGCAAAATGCTAATTCATGCTAACATGCAAAATAATGCTACCAACATGGTAAATTACGTTATCAACATCATGTATAAACATGCTAGCAACATGTTAAATCACACTATCAACATCATGCTAAAACATGCTAACAACATGTTAAATCATGCTAAAACACGCCACCAACAGGCTAATTCATGCTAGAAAAATGCTAAATCATACTATTAACATGTTAATTCATGCTAGAAAAATGCTAAATCATACTATTAACATGTTAAATCATGCTATCAACATCATGCTAAAACATACCAATTCATGCTAGCAACAATGCTAAATCACATTAACAACATGTTAAATCATGCTAGCAACAGGCTAATTAATGCAAGCAACATGTTAAATCATGTAAACATGCTATGAACAGGCTAATTCATGCAAGCAACATGATAAATCACGCTATCAGCATGCTAACAAAATGCTTAAACAGGCTAGCAACAGGCTAATTCATGCTAGCAGCGTGCTGAAACATGTTAGCAAGATGTTTACTCATGCTAACAACATGCTAAATCATGCTGGCGACATGTTAATTCATGCTTAAAACATGCTAGCAACAGGCTAATTCATGTTAGTAACGTGTTAGAACATGTTAGCAACATGCTATTTTTTGCTAGCAACCTGTTAAAACATGCTATTTCATGCTACCAATGTCTTTCTTTCTCTTTCCACCTCACTCAATTTAAAGCTAATAAAACTTTAAAACTTTTATACGCTTTGTCAAGCCAACATCAAAGTTTGTCCCAACAAACTTTACTCATCTAGTTAAATGCCACTACTAGTTTCGGAGTGTTCAGAGAACATTCAAATATAAAGTTCACATAATGTTTGAGGAACGTACCCTTCATGTTCACAATACCAAGAAAAGACTGGACATTCACGTTTTGAACATTCAGAAATAACGTTTTCATAACTAAGGGGAATGTTAGTAAAAGCCACTCTTTGGATAAATGAAACTCATGAACCATGTAATTACCAGCCTTGACCAGCAGGAGTTTCACCTCTTCTCTCTTCAGGACTGACCGTGATGTGTGTTTTTACTGATGTCCAACGGGTCAAAAGTGGCTGATTTAATCTTAGATCTGGTGATTTCAGAAGAACGTGAGTGTTTTTGCTAAAAGCTCTTTCCACACTGCGGTCTTTAAACGACCATAAACCCGCGTCTCCAATCTTGCAGCGCAGACACGGCGCATAAAAACTCACCCAGAGAGTAAATCATAAGAGCTATCAATAAATAATTACCTTTAAATGTCTCTTAATGACCAAACTTTGCTGACGCTGCTATAGTTTATGGGATCTGGTGAGGTCGTAAAGAGCTAATGACACGCCGGCTAAAGATAAAAGCACAATAACAGCAGAAAATATCACTGCTGGGCCTCCATTAGACGAGAAAACACGGCACTTCAGGCGAGGAAGAGACCGGAGATCATCAGTGCTGCGGATCTGATCCCAAAAACAAAGAAATCGGAGTTGAGATAAAAATGACCTCCGACATCAATGTGGATCCAAACGTATGTGTTGAACACAAAAAGAGACACTTGTATGATCCCTTTAAATTTAAAGCACACCTAAAGCTCAAATATTGCTTATTTTTCAGAGTGAGCGGGATCTGCGTTGGTAAAACTGTTGGCCAGTTATTGGACGGCACATAAATGAGAGCTAATCGAGGCCGACCCTATAAAAGCATCAGTAACTCGTGTGAGCTGCACTTTTATTAGCAGAAACCGAAGATGAGCGTGTGCGAATCCTCCAGGTGCCGCGTGTTTCCCGCTGAAACATGTATGATTAATTATTCATGACAGCTTCAGTTTAACGACTGTCAAAACAGACGCTCTCTTGAGTCTCTATATGAGACAGAAACAGGAGACGCCCATGATCCTACGAACAGAGTCTCCCGCCTCTGACATACAGCTGCACGCATGCGAATCTTTATTTATTTCACAGTCCAGGTAAAGGCACCACAAGGTGCCGTTCACTCAAGCTTCTGATGCAAGTGTAGGTCTGGAGTAGTGAGTTTAGGTGTAGGGGTGGTTGTTCTGTAGGCAAACATCAGTGCCTTGAGTTTAGTGTGAGCAGGTTTATGAGGAGAGGTGTGACGTGTGCTCTCTTCGGCTCCATAAAGACCACTCTAGCTGCCGCATCTCGATCAGTCTCAGAGGTTTGACTGATGCTGGAAGGAGAGAGCATTACAATAGTCCAGTCTGGATAGAACAAGAGCTTGGACGAGGAGTTGAGTAGCTCCGATAGGAAGGGCCTGATCCTCTTAATGTTGCATAAGGCAAATCTGCAGGACCGGGCAGTTCTAGAAATGTGGTCTGTGAAGTTCACCTGATCATCAATCACAACTCCAGGGATCCTGGATGGAGTTACGGCTGACGGACCAAGCTGAATAGAGGAGTTGTGATGAAGTGTTCGGTTGAAACAATCTGATTCAGTGACTTATTATGGGTCAGGATGGAAAAAGTTAATTCAGTCCATAAGAGTTCATAAGACAAAAAAAACATGAAGCGCCATTACGGATTATAAAATCTTTGACAAAAGAAAAAGCTTTTCTTTGTGTGAGAGATGGAAGGGAAAATATTAACTCGCGAAGAGAAAATATTACAGACGGTCGTATGCACACAAACTTACACTCAACACACACACTCCCCCCGCCACTCGACTGTCAGACGGATACCTGTGGAGTCTGTGCTGTCGTCCTGTTAGATGCCAAGAGACCCCCAACAGTGCCCCTTCATTCCACACACAGACTACAGGACCATCACACTACCCATCAGCCACTGCACACGCTCATCTGACACGCACCAGACTCTTATAGACCTTATTCAGTGCAGCGCCATGACAGGTATGAAAGAGAGGCTGTGAGGGATTATAGACTTACTGTGTTTTCAATGGCATCCGCTGTAAAAAGCTGTCGTGTGAAGCTCCTAGAATACTTGTAATTTTCCACAGCTCATATTTTTGTCTAGTTATTTGTCTACTGAAATTTCTTGGAAAGATATTTTTGCAATGTTTCATCAGCAGAACAATCCAAAAACAGTACATGGATGTACTGATGGAATAATGGGTGGGTGGATGGATGGGTGGATGATGAATGGATGGGTGGATGGATGGATGGATGGATGGGTGGGTGGGTGGATGGATGATGAATGGATGGGTGGGTGGATGGGTGGATGGATGATGAATGGATGGGTGGATGGATGGATGGGTGGGTGGGTGGATGGATGGATGTACTGATGGAATAATGGGTGGGTGGATGATGAATGGATGGATGGGTGGATGGATGGATGAATGGGTGGGTGGATGGATGGGTGGATGAATGGATGGATGGATGGGTGGAGGAATGGGTAGATGAATGGATGGATGGATGGGTGGATGAGTGGATGAATGGGTGGATGGATGGATGGATCAATGGGTTGATGAATGGATGGATGGATGGGTGGATGAATGGATGGATGGCTGGGTGGATGGATGGATGGATGGATGAATGGGTTGATGAATGGATGGATGGGTGGATGGATGGATGGATGGATGAATGGGTGGGTGGATGGATGAATGGATGGGTGGAGGAATGGGTTGATGAATGGATGGATGGGTGGATGAATGGGTGGACGGGTGCATGCATGGATGAATGGGTTGATGAATGGATGGGTGGATGAATGGGTTGATGAATGGATGGGTGGATGAATGGGTGGATGGATGAATGGGTGGAGGGATGGATGGGTTTCTGTTTTGAACCCGCATGATGTTACTCCCATTTTGCAAAATAAAATAGATAAATACTAGTGCTGTCAATCGATGATTTTTTTTAACTTTTTACTTTAATCATGATTAAAACCATTGGAGTTTTTAATATTTTTATAATGTAATAATTTCACAGTTACTCTCCACATTAATGTAGAAACAACTTAAATAGGGCTGCAAGTAACGATTCATTTGATAATCGATTAGTTGGCCGATTATTTTTCCGATTGATCGATTAATCGAATAAAAAGCCCATTTGTTATTTTATTGACAAAACACACTATTCCCCATCCTGCCCAATGCTGTCCTTCAGACAAACGTGTCAACTGAGTGCTATGAACACACACATACTGAATATATCTACCATTACATACATTAACCATGGTTTTACAACGAATAAAACCAAAATAATAATAATAATAATAATTAATAAATATGTTGGTTTTGCTTCAAATCCAAAGTTTAACTATGGTATTTGTGTAAAAATGGTGATCAATACGCCAAAAAAAACATGGTTTTACTATAATAAAATCATGGTTAATTTTCGTAAGGGTATGTTTGTGCTATACATTATGTGCAAAACTTACTAAGCAAAAGGACAGTTTAAATCCCCACATTAAAATGATATTAAACACAAAAAAAAAAAAAAAACTCAGTGTTAGCAGATAAGAGGAATGTTCTGCAGGAACACACACACACACACACAAACACACAAAGCGCATGACAGCGTGTGTTAAACACTAATGCATTATCTCGAAGCTTAAACTAAAGAATCCTCATGTTTTGGGCGCTTGGATCGCGTATCTTTCCCGCAGCAGCTCACTCCGTATCCTTCACTGTTTTTAGATGCATTTTGTCCACAGAAATGCGTATTTTGGCGCGACTGGTGGAAGCTTATCGTGCGCAGAGGGCAGACCTGACTAATCGATAATGAGAATTGTTGTCAAGGATTTTCATGAACGATTATTATCGATTAGTTGTTGCAGTCCTAAACTTAAAGACAGTATATTTTAAACATTAGTTGTAATGGCATGTTTTTATGAATGAAGGCCAGTGTCACTGATAATAATACTGATGTCTCTATGAAACATTTACAGCAGGGCTATTCCAGGGCTCCAGACAAAAACAATCAATTAAGGAGCCATTGGCTCTTATAAGGGAAAAAGACAAATTATTTTTTTAAGTGCCACAAAAGAATAAACACGTTTGAATTTTTCACGTGCCATTATATGGGCGGTGTTGAATTTCATTTTTAGCTCCTTCCATTCTTCCTCATGAAGACAACAGGTTAAGTACAAATATAAGGATTATGTGATATAGTGCATATATTTAGCAAAATGCCCCTTTCTTGAGTTATTTTTCTAGCTGACTGATGAGTTCATGAGCACTGAATGGCTATTCAATAAGTATATAATATAATACAAAACAGTTTTAATAAATAAGCTAAAGTAAACCTAAAAAAGTATTGTATTTACTTGGAAATGTGGTACTCAACAGTATGCAGATATAAGACCATAATTAATAAAAACTTGATAATTTACAGCTGTGTACAACCATTTTCCTTAGAACAAATATATGAATTATACAAGCTCAGCTATTGGCAAGAGTGATTTTCTTTATAATTATTATAGGCTTAAATGAAATTATTCTGACAGTGAGACACATCACAGGTAAAACCATGCATGGCTACTCACTGCCACTGTCAAATGATATTATGATCTTATGAATTGATATGTTATATATAAAAAAACGCTTAAACAGGTAAAAACTATACACACCTTCACAAAGAAACTGACATAATTTCATAACAAAAATGAATATGTAAAATGAATATATTCCCCTATGCACCTAATAAATATAACGCAATGTATAATACAAAAGGACTACAACATAGTATTCAATATAAATATTCCACATTTCAGCCCAAACCATGGTAAATTACTATAGTACATTCATGGTAAATGTTTGTAAGGGTGGCGCTTTGGGGATTTAAAAGTCTTCTAACATTGTTCATGGCAGTGTTTCTCCTGTTTTCCTCATCAGTCTTGTTGGGAATGTTGAGGCTGTTTCATCATTTAAAACTAGTTTAATCATCGACTGATTTGTGGTTTGTAACAGAGGTGTGTGTTGAATTAAAACGCTTCCCACTGGATGTCACAATTTCGTTGACGAATAATTTATCATAATTTTCGTCAACCTTTTTTCACTGACGAAAACGAGACGATAACTAAATAAAAACCAGTTTTGAATGACAAAAACTGACGAAAATCTACTGTCATTTTCGTCAACGAATAAACACGAGAAGAACATGTTAGAGAGGGCCGATTAGGGAAGAGATCCCGTCAGAACTGATGTCCTGTGTAATGGATGCGCACATTTATAACGTGCGGATCTAACGGCGGGAAAACACGGCGCTGTTGTGCTTCTACAGGCTCACGCGACAGCGCTTCAGAGCGGCTCAATCAATGAATAACACACATTTATGACAGGTAATTGTTTATGAACTAATGCTGATGAATAATGACAATGTTTACTTTACGATGTTTATATAGTAATGTGTTTTAGACGGTTGTAACAATGCGTATTTTATCTCCCTCATCTGAACTTGAATGAGCAGCTGCAACTGCTATAGTAAGGCATTTCAAAATAAGAGTCCCGGTGTATTTCGAGCTTGTTTATAATTAAAAGTCACGCATTATATATATATATACATTTTTGGTTACACAATAAACTGTATTTAAATTCATTCCCATTTAATTCATAGTCAGGATGAAAGACTAAGAACAGTATTCAACACATATTATTCAATAAAGTATCAGGGTTATAATAGTTAACTAAAACCATTAAAAAAATCTTCATTACTTGATTACATTAATAAATGTTAACTGAAATTAAAAAAAAAAATAATATATCAACTAAAACAGAAATACAACATTATAAAAACATTAAAAAAAGCAAACAAAAAAAGTGAATTGAGCTCTCGTGTATTTTTGCGCTTGAACGGTCAAAAACACAATTATGTCAAAATGTCAGTTTTGACATGTATTCAAGTATTTCAAAAGACTAAAACTAAATCAAAATTTGCTGTCAAAATTAACACTGGTCACAACGCTGATTAATAATGGTGGGACCGGGAGTAAAGGCGACTCCTTTAAGGATGCACTCCGTTATCCACACATGCTGCGCAGTTCAAAGTAAGCTAATGAAACAACTGAAAACTGTTCTCTATTGGTTGTTATTGACCGAGAAATCACTTCAGAATCGTTTCATTTACATTTATGCATTTGGCAGATGCTTTCATCCAAAGCGACTTACAGTGCACTTATTACAGGGACAATCCCCCTGGAGCAACATGGATTAAAGTGCCTTACTCAAGGACACACAGGTGGTGGCGACTGCTGGGATCGAACCAGCAACCTTCTGCTTATCAGTTCAGTGGTTTAACCCACTAGAATCGAGTGAAAAGAATGATTATGGGTGTTTTCACACTTGGTCCTTTTCAGGGGTCTGAGCACTGTACGCGTGATTTTTGGCTCATATGTGAACACTCCAAACGAACGTATGGTTCGAGCTCATCTTACTGTGCGTTCACACCGCTGGCGGCGAGAGCATCAAAGTGGCCGGAAGTCATTCATTTTCAATGGGAGCCAGCGGAAAGCTCCGGTGCGGCACGTCTTGGACGATTTGGGCGTCAAGAAGAGTTGAAATCATGTCAACTTTGTGGTAATGAGCTATGACGCGGTTCGGAGGCAACCAGGCGGCAACCAATGGGAATGTAGAAGTGCTCCGCTTGAGAGGATCCCAGAGAACGCAGTCCTGTAAACTTTGGTTCCCACCACATTCATTCCCAAGCAAAATGGATGAGAGGTTGATCATTGCTGTGGCGGGTTTGATAAGAAGGCACGCAACACTATTTATAGGCAACATTTACGCGCTAGAACGCTTGTTTTTCAGCAGGAATGCAATTAATTTGCTCAAAACAACATCGATTTGACCAACTGCATTAATGCTGCACTTCAACCAGGACAGTTATTGTAATGTGGGCTACACACAAATTAATTTTAATATTAAAGACCACACGTCTCTTATAAACTGCATGTTGAAATTAGACTAGCACTTAACCATGAACACAAAAGCCACACCACACAAATGGCTTTTAATGGGTTTATTTCGTTAGCAAACATCTAACTATAATTGTTAAGTTCTTACTTTCACATTTTAAAGATGTCATGAGGTTAACTTATACCCTACTTGTGGTCAGTCTGCACAAATACCTCCTGCTTCAATGCTTGTTTGCTTTGCGGACCCTTTAAATACAGTTTAAAAAAAGACCAAGCATTCGATCTACGTCAGAGCACCAGCGCGTCCACGAATCTTACAGCGTTAGCAGGGCGGCCAGAGCGGATTTTGACGCTCTTGTCGGCGGCGGTGTGAACGCAGTTATGGTACGGTTCGCTAAAAAACGCAATCTGAACACAAACCGCTCTGGGCTTACTTGATTTTTCTGTTTGCGAATTCCAATGTAGTTTGGTCATCAGATGCCTCCGTACAAAACGGTTGTTTATCATGGCTGCTGCTTCTGGCAAATCTCTACAAATAATTTTTTCATAACTTACACTTACCGCTTCCAAACTGTGTAAGAGACGCGGCTGCACGCCTTGCCTGTTTAAAATGGTTTTACGAGCGCACACACCTAAAGCCAGCTGTCATAGCGTGTGTACTAAACTGAATTATCTTTAGTGTCTTATTGCGTTCATTTCAAAGTGTCAAAAACACACAAGTTTCACATAAACAGGTGGTTTTGTCTTAAGTGAGTGTAAACATCTGCATTACATTACTGTAGTTCTTAAAGTGACAGTAGGCTAGCCTAATATAAGAATCAGTTTAGTTATACAGTGAAGAATATGCAGTTTTATTTGTTCACGTGATTATTCCATTGCTGCTTTTAGGCATACCTACTTTACCTGGATCATTTAAAGCGGTTTATTTCATTTGCCTCTTTCTTTTATTCTTTTATTGTATTGCTTATTTTTTTGTATGCTGATGTTATCATTGCCTAACATGATTCAAGGAAAACAATTCAAAATAAATGTTATTTACAGAGGTAAATGTGTGATATAGTGCAAGAATATGGATGTAGTATTGCAAAATTTTTTTATTTTTGTGTAAAAAGATTAACAACTTCATTCAACAGCATTTGTTGCTATGTCATTTTAAAAAAAGATTTGATAATAATCTTTACAAACAAATATCTTGGTTACTGAGGCACAAACAATGTAAGTGAATGGGATTAAATGTTGAAGGCCATAGCCATCAAACACTGAACTGGACTAGATCCAAAAGTATGAACACAAAGGGGTCTGAGACCACATTCCTACTAAAGTGGACCAAAAAAGGGATCTGAGTCCTCTTTCAGGGACAGGGATAGTGTGAACGTGAAGAGAACTGGGTCCTTTTTCATTTGGTTCACCTCTTGGTCCACTTAAAGGAGTTTGGTTCTTTTATAACCCCCCCAATAACCAAAACAAGCACGTACAACCCCGCCCCAATATTTATAGCCTACCATGGTTAATGGAAACATAGAATCAGGCTATTAATTAATTACATACATCGCACAAGTTCCTGTACGAACTGAACGGACAAGTTATCTGCGCAATACGACTGAAGCCCGGTTTATAATTGTGCGTGAGTGACGTGAACTCTGCGCGCGTTCACCAGCGTGCTCCAAAAGTGTGATAAGATTAGCGCGAGACGTTCCTATCGCGACGCTGTGGATAAAATGTGAATTCTATTGAGAATTTACCGCTTTAAAACGCTCTGGAGAAAGTCGAACGTGACCTAAAACAGCCACATAATCTAAAAAGAGAAAACATCGTTCTGCACCAACATAAACTAGAAAGCTTTTTAAACTACTCATGACCACCTTTACTAGATTTCATCACGTTCTGTTGTATTTATTGTGGTAAATTTGGACTACAACTTGACTAAATTTATAAAAGATAATCTGTAAGGGAATAGATTTATATGACAACTGTGTAGCTATAGTTTCTAAACGTGTACGTTGCTATTTTTCATTACAAATGCTACAGATATAAAAAAAGAAAAAGGTTAACATTCACCAATGGTCTCACCTCCTTATTATAACAAACGCTATAGTTCAACAATCACAAGAACTTTGTTACTTTTTCACAAGGCCAAGCACACGTTAGAATCAAGACCTTCTTGAATTAAAAAATGTAAAATGTTTTCTGCTAATAATGACATATATTAGGTAAACCTGGCTTTCAGATATTCCAAAAGATGACAGAAAATGAACATTTTCAATATAAGGACATTTTAAGTACACTTAGTTTGACCTATCATAGCACTGTCATTTAGAAAATTCTGTCAAACTGGGAAGTTTTTAGGTGCTTAAATAAAATACAAATACATCATATCCTATGTAAACAAGTATTTGTTAACTAGGCTATTACTTTTTTGCAGTTATGTTATCAACGCATGTGTGGATGATACCACAAAAGACCATTTTGCAAAATTAAACACATAAACAAATCTGATGAGGGAGCATATGCCCCGGGACCCGCTAAACGGTTCACACTTCAACCCCCCCAATGTTCAAACCAAAACTACGCCCTTGGCTGCAGGCGCCAACGCGGGCCGCCAACTGAATAGCCCTGATTTACAGTATAACTGAAATGTTGAATCATTTTCAACATTTATTAGGCTTTAAAAAATAACTTTTAACTTAAGTGAACTTAAAACAATCCTCACATAAACCCATTATAATAAATGTCACATTTACCTGTGGCCTTATAGGCCTACAGATATTAAATAGTTATCAAACACTTTACAGTCTTAACTGCATAAATTATAAATTAAATATAGATAAATCCTTATTAAGGCTACAATTTTCACTGTTGCCTTTAATGCCAGACATCACTAGTGGCTGCTGTCACTTTAAGATCTGCACCTCATTTCCTCACAACTCTATAAGTTCATTTATTTAACTCATTTAAGACCGTTCTTATGACAATACTTTTGGCATAATTCTGTGTGTCATTAGCCGCGTTTCCATTACCCTTCAAATTGCGCAAATTGAAAATACGCCCAATGAAAACACGTCCATTTCGCAAAAACTCCCATATATTGCAAAAAAAAAGTTACGCTCGCATGAGGTGGTTTTTCAGGCAATTCGAAAAAGGAAATTTCCGCAAAAATGCAATGGAAATGTTTTTTCGCATTTACAGGTCACCTGCCGTACGTAAAAGTGGATCATTCTTTACAGATGACGCGGACAGAAGACGAGTCCGAGTTCTTTATTAAACTCATAAAAGACGAGAATTACAGGAATACTTGATTCTAAACAACAAAGAAATGCTACACTATCATGAAGACCTTGAAGCAGATATGAGGGAGAAACACACACACACCTCATACACAAGTGTAAGATGCTTTCCTTGCCATTAATGCTTGAATAACACGCCTACGTCTCCTTCCATTAAAAATAATGGCCAGTGCGGTGGCTGGGATATACATAAACCTACCAACATACATGGCATAATTTTTCCAATGACTTATCACGAGAGGAAAAAAATAAGTTTTAGTCGCATAACATCGGTTAATGGAAACGCCGCCATTTCGCAATAGTTTTTTATCGACATTTAGAAAACATTGCAAAAGTTTTGCGGAAATCTGTAATGGAAACGCGGCTATTGTTTATTACTAAAAGAGAACAATGCACACAGACAAGACATTAGGGCTGCACAATTAATCAAATTTTTAATCGTGACTATAATTGACCTAACGGTAAGCCCCTCCCCTCAAACGCAGATGAGCCAATGGCAGTTGAGTATCAGTTGCACGGGGACCGGAACTCGGACATCTTCAGGTTTCAGCGCCATAGAGAAACATTGGAAGATACTAAGCTCTCATCGGTTTGATGGTGTTTACGCTACAGAAATGATAAAACGATGTGCCTGGGGTACTGTAACACTGACTCCAGGTGTCCTGAGAGGATTATTTGGTAGTCATACTCGATTAAAGTTAGTGATAGGTACAAAGCTGAATAGCTAACTGTTCTCACATCATGTAAAGTGTACGTAAGGTCAAAAACACATAAACGAAGGTCTACATTTCAGTGCATCAAATGATAATGCAATGGAGAGAGTTTGTGAATGAGACGTTAATGCACACTTCTTATGCTTTGTTTGTTCAGCTCTTACGGTGATTTTTTTGAGTGAAAGGACTTAATAAACCATCAGTAAAGTTTGGCCATCATTCAGACGGGGTCTGCTACATTCTGTGTCCAAAAACATCTTGCGATAAGGTTTTCACACTGACAGCTGTCATTGTAAGACAGTTAGCAACTCCGTTCGTTTGTCCGAATTAGCAACAGTAACTAAGGGGGGCGGGGCTTACCGATAGGTCAATTGCAGATGCCAAAATTACATAATCGTTCAAAGGCGGAATTACAAAAAGAAAAAACAAAAAATCTTGCATTATTCTGCATGCTTAAGATTCCCACTGGTCGCTCTGGTGCGACTAACTTTCTCAGTTGGTCGCACCCTTTTTTTATTGTTAATCATAATGATCTTGCATGTTGATGAATCGTTCTCTTGATTTCTATATGCATTTTAAACCAAATCAATGCGATCGTGTGAAATTTTAACTTATTTGGTCGCAGTCTAGAGCCCTGGATGAGCATTGTTTTTTCTTTCCACAGGTTATCTTAAGGGTTCTTCTATTGTTTTAGTTTTAGTATAACATTATAATGCCATGAATATTTTAGCTTTTTTTATTTAAAGAAGAAACCAAACCAATGTATAGTTGACATTTGAGGCTTAAAGGGACAGTTCACCCAAAAATGAAAATCCTGTCATCATTTAGTCATGCTCAAGTTGTTCCAAACCTGTATGAATTTCTTTCTTCTGCTGAACACATAGGAAGATATTTGGAAGAATGTTTGTAACCAAGCAGATCTCGGCAGCCATTGACTACCAGAGTATTTTTTCCCCACTATGGTAGTCATTGGCTGCCGAGATCTGCTTGGTAAAGCAATAAACGTTTTTTTTTCAGGAAGACTGTTTTCCGCTTGTTTGTTTTCATATAAAAATATGGCAGTTGCTTCAAACAATGGTATAAAGCTATTCAAAACATCATTCAATGTAAACTGTGATAATCGTAATGAATAAATCACAATTACAATTTCAAGGGAATAATCGATGATTTTTGTCATAATTGTGCAGCCCTACAAGACATTCTCAGCTGGCGCTTGGATGGTTTAAAAACATTTTCGTGAATAAGAGCGTGATCATAATATAACACTAGCCAAATTATGACTGAAAAAATGGATGCTGCGTTAATTGCGTTAAAAAAATGTTAACGCGTTAAACTGAAAAAATTAATCGCATACGTTGACGCGCTAATTTTGACAGCACTAATAACTACTAGGGCTGGGTATTGGCACAAATTTCACAATTTGATTCCGATTCACAAGCTTGCAATTCGATTCGATTTCGATTCCGATTCGATTCAATATCGATTATTGTGGATATATATATCAGGTACAACACATGGCAAATTTTCTGAAGGAAAACAAATCTCTCAACTAATGCTGTAAACTATGAGAGTCAGTTGTAGCCTACTATAATACTGAAGGTAAAAATGTTTTGTATTTGTATACAACACTTAAATTACACTCAATGTTTTTTTTATAATAATAAAGTTATATGAAATATAAACATTTAAATGGTGGCTGTCAAAAAAACTTGACAGATTTATTCAAACATGCATTAATATTGAAGAACATTTAAAATTATAATGAATATGTAATGTCGTGCATATATTTATATCTCTAGGGTTAATTTTTCTAGTTTATGGACACTGGATATGGTTTTTCTGAGGTAACGTGACGTTACGTGACATTGTTCACAAGCTGTTTTACTGACGCCTTTCCGCAGTTGAAACACTGATTGGGCGATTACATGAGACATGATACGGATTTTGGAAAGTTGTAATGTATCTTTTAACATACCTTCCGATGTTCATTCATGTTTATTTCGTGCTGTAACTGGTATTAAAGCGGAGATGATCAGTTCATGTGCCACTTCTCTTGAGCTGAGCCAGAGCGATCTCACGCCACAGCGCCAAAACGTATTTATGTTTTTGAATTTCGTAATAAAATGGACGTAATTTCAAATCTGAGACTTTGTTTCATATGAATAGTAACAGCACAAAGATGTTTTTTGCGGGAGGAGCGCTACAATGTCCCGTTCATTCATCAACTGAAAACAGGATAGACTCATCGATTCTTGGGATTTAAGAATCGATATCATTTCGTAAAAATGAGAACCGATTAAAATCGAGAAATCTATAATTTTTTACCCAGCCCTAATAAATACCCAAGATTATTTGTTAACCCTGGATCGTGGAACAGTGGCTCCTAAGAAATTCCAATCAAAAGACAATGATCTGTTGATTATGAATTCAGAACAAATCAAACCAGCTAATGAGTAAAACAACTAGAAACAATTCAATTCACATTTATTTGTATGGCACTTTTCACAATGCATATCGTTTCAAAGCAGCTTCACAGAAAATGCGCGTCTACATTACAATTTAAAGTGATTTGTTATCAGAGGACACTGTGTCAAAGTTATGTATTTCAGAAATGTACATATACAAAGCACACAGTTAGCTAACAATGTATTATTAATCAATATAAAAATAAATTAAGGCACAGACAATGGGCTAAGTGAAATAAAAATACATGTTAACAATGATTAGTGTACATAGAAAATTGAGCATGGGTGTGTGTTGATGCAGAGCTGCGTCATCTGAAGTCCTCACAGGAGTTGGGTCGTCTCTTCACAGGTGATGGTCATCTGAAGTCCTCGCAGGAGTTGGAGTCGTCTCTTCACAGGTGATGGTCATCTGAAGTCCTCGCAGGAGTTGGAGTCGTCTCTTCACAGGTGTTGGTCATCTGAAGTCCTCGCAGGAGTTGGAGTCGTCTCTTCACAGGTGATGGTCATCTGAAGTCCTCGCAGGAGTTGGAGTCGTCTCTTCACAGGTGATGGTCATCTGAAGTCCTCGCAGGAGTTGGAGTCGTCTCTTCACAGGTGATGGTCATCTGAAGTCCTCGCAGGAGTTGGAGTCGTCTCTTCACAGGTGATGGTCATCTGAAGTCCTCGCAGGAGTTGGAGTCATCTCTTCACAGGTGATGGTCATCTGAAGTCCTCACAGGAGTTGGAGTCGTCTCTTCACAGGTGTTGGTCATCTGAAGTCCTCGCAGGAGTTGGAGTCGTCTCTTCACAGGTGATGGTCATCTGAAGTCCTCGCAGGAGTTGAGTCGTCTCTTCACAGGTGATGGTCATCTGAAGTCCTCGCAGGAGTTGGAGTCGTCTCTTCACAGGTGATGGTCATCTGAAGTCCTCGCAGGAGTTGAGTCGTCTCTTCACAGGTGATGGTCATCTGAAGTCCTCGCAGGAGTTGGGTCGTCTCTTCACAGGTGTTGGTCATCTGAAGTCCACGCAGGAGTTGGGTCGTCTCTTCACAGGTGTTGGTCATCTGAAGTCCTCGCAGGAGTTGGGTCGTCTCTTCACAGGTGATGGCCATCTGAAGTCCTCGCAGGAGTTGGAGTCGTCTCTTCACAGGTGATGGTCATCTGAAGTCCTCGCAGGAGTTGGAGTCGTCTCTTCACAGGTGTTGGTCATCTGAAGTCCTCGCAGGAGTTGGAGTCGTCTCTTCACAGGTGATGGTCATCTGAAGTCCTCACAGGAGTTGGAGTCGTCTCTTCACAGGTGATGGTCATCTGAAGTCCTCGCAGGAGTTGGAGTCGTCTCTTCACAGGTGTTGGTCATCTGAAGTCCTCGCAGGAGTTGGGTCGTCTCTTCACAGGTGATGGTCATCTGAAGTCCTCGCAGGAGTTGGAGTCGTCTCTTCACAGGTGATGGTCATCTGAAGTCCTCACAGGAGTTGGAGTCGTCTCTTCACAGGTGATGGTCATCTGAAGTCCTCGCAGGAGTTGGAGTCGTCTCTTCACAGGTGATGGTCATCTGAAGTCCTCACAGGAGTTGGGTCGTCTCTTCACAGGTGATGGTCATCTGAAGTCCTCACAGGAGTTGGAGTCGTCTCTTCACAGGTGATGGTCATCTGAAGTCCTCGCAGGAGTTGGAGTCGTCTCTTCACAGGTGTTGGTCATCTGAAGTCCTCGCAGGAGTTGGAGTCGTCTCTTCACAGGTGATGGTCATCTGAAGTCCTCGCAGGAGTTGGAGTCGTCTCTTCACAGGTGATGGTCATCTGAAGTCCTCGCAGGAGTTGGAGTCGTCTCTTCACAGGTGATGGTCATCTGAAGTCCTCGCAGGAGTTGGAGTCGTCTCTTCACAGGTGATGGTCATCTGAAGTCCTCGCAGGAGTTGGAGTCGTCTCTTCACAGGTGATGGTCATCTGAAGTCCTCACAGGAGTTGGAGTCGTCTCTTCACAGGTGTTGGTCATCTGAAGTCCTCGCAGGAGTTGGAGTCGTCTCTTCACAGGTGATGGTCATCTGAAGTCCTCGCAGGAGTTGAGTCGTCTCTTCACAGGTGATGGTCATCTGAAGTCCTCGCAGGAGTTGGAGTCGTCTCTTCACAGGTGATGGTCATCTGAAGTCCTCGCAGGAGTTGAGTCGTCTCTTCACAGGTGATGGTCATCTGAAGTCCTCGCAGGAGTTGGGTCGTCTCTTCACAGGTGTTGGTCATCTGAAGTCCACGCAGGAGTTGGGTCGTCTCTTCACAGGTGTTGGTCATCTGAAGTCCTCACAGGAGTTGGGTCGTCTCTTCACAGGTGATGGTCATCTGAAGTCCTCGCAGGAGTTGGAGTCGTTTCTTCACAGGTTATGGTCATCTGAAGTCCTCGCAGGAATTGAGTCGTCTCTTCACAGGTGATGGTCATCTGAAGTCCTCGCAGGAGTTGGAGTCGTCTCTTCACAGGTGATGGCCATCTGAAGTCCTCGCAGGAGTTGGAGTCGTCTCTTCACAGGTGATGGTCATCTGAAGTCCTCGCAGGAGTTGGAGTCGTCTCTTCACAGGTGTTGGTCATCTGAAGTCCTCGCAGGAGTTGGAGTCGTCTCTTCACAGGTGATGGTCATCTGAAGTCCTCGCAGGAGTTGAGTTGAGTCGTCTCTTCACAGGTGATGGTCATCTGAAGTCCTCGCAGGAGTTGGAGTCGTCTCTTCACAGGTGTTGGTCATCTAAAGTCCTCGCAGGAGTTGGAGTCGTCTCTTCACAGGTGATGGTCATCTGAAGTCCTCTCAGGAGTTGAGTTGAGTCGTCTCTTCACAGGTGATGGTCATCTGAAGTCCTCGCAGGAGTTGAGTTGAGTCGTCTCTTCACAGGTGATGGTCATCTGAAGTCCTCGCAGGAGTTGGAGTCATCTCTTCACAGGTGATGGTCATCTGAAGTCCTCACAGGAGTTGGAGTCGTCTCTTCACAGGTGTTGGTCATCTGAAGTCCTCGCAGGAGTTGGAGTCGTCTCTTCACAGGTGATGGTCATCTGAAGTCCTCGCAGGAGTTGGAGTCATCTCTTCACAGGTGATGGTCATCTGAAGTCCTCGCAGGAGTTAAAGTCGTCTCTTCACAGGTGATGGTCATCTGAAGTCCTCGCAGGAGTTAAAGTCGTCTCTTCACAGGTGATGGTCATCTGAAGTCCTCTCAGGAGTTGGAGTCGTCTCTTCACAGGTGATGGTCATCTGAAGTCCTCGCAGGAGTTGGAGTCGTCTCTTCACAGGTGATGGCCATCTGAAGTCCTCGCAGGAGTTGGAGTCGTCTCTTCACAGGTGTTGGTCATCTGAAGTCCTCGCAGGAGTTGGAGTCGTCTCTTCACAGGTGTTGGTCATCTGAAGTCCTCGCAGGAGTTGGAGTCGTCTCTTCACAGGTGATGGTCATCTGAAGTCCTCGCAGGAGTTGGAGTCGTCTCTTCACAGGTGTTGGTCATCTGAAGTCCTCGCAGGAGTTGGAGTCGTCTCTTCACAGGTGTTGGTCATCTGAAGTCCTCGCAGGAGTTGGAGTCGTCTCTTCACAGGTGTTGGTCATCTGAAGTCCTCGCAGGAGTTGGAGTCGTCTCTTCACAGGTGATGGTCATCTGAAGTCCTCGCAGGAGTTGTAGTCGTCTCTTCACAGGTGATGTCCATCTGAAGTCCTCGCAGGAGTTGGAGTCGTCTCTTCACAGGTGATGGCCATCTGAAGTCCTCGCAGGAGTTGGAGTCGTCTCTTCACAGGTGTTGGTCATCTGAAGTCCTCGCAGGAGTTGGAGTCGTCTCTTCACAGGTGTTGGTCATCTGAAGTCCTCGCAGGAGTTGGAGTCGTCTCTTCACAGGTGTTGGTCATCTGAAGTCCTCGCAGGAGTTGGAGTCGTCTCTTCACAGATGATGGTCATCTGAAGTCCTCTCAGGAGTTGAGTTGAGTCGTCTCTTCACAGGTGATGGTCATCTGAAGTCCTCGCAGGAGTTGGAGTCGTCTCTTCACAGGTGTTGGTCATCTGAAGTCCTCGCAGGAGTTGGAGTCGTCTCTTCACAGGTGATGGTCATCTGAAGTCCTCTCAGGAGTTGAGTTGAGTCGTCTCTTCACAGGTGATGGTCATCTGAAGTCCTCGCAGGAGTTGGAGTCGTCTCTTCACAGGTGATGGTCATCTGAAGTCCTCGCAGGAGTTGGGTCGTCTCTTCACAGGTGATGGTCATCTGAAGTCCTCGCAGGAGTTGGAGTCGTCTCTTCACAGGTGATGGTCATCTGAAGTCCTCGCAGGAGTTGGAGTCGTCTCTTCACAGGTGATGGTCATCTGAAGTCCTCGCAGGGGTTGGGTCGTCTCTTCACAGGTGATGGTCATCTGAAGTCCTCGCAGGAGTTGGAGTCGTCTCTTCACAGGTGATGGTCATCTGAAGTCCTCTCAGGAGTTGAGTTGAGTCGTCTCTTCACAGGTGATGGTCATCTGAAGTCCTCTCAGGAGTTGAGTTGAGTCGTCTCTTCACAGGTGATGGTCATCTGAAGTCCTCTCAGGAGTTGGAGTCGTCTCTTCACAGGTGATGGTCATCTGAAGTCCTCGCAGGAGTTGGGTCGTCTCTTCACAGGTGATGGTCATCTGAAGTCCTCGCAGGAGTTGGAGTCGTCTCTTCACAGGTGATGGTCATCTGAAGTCCTCTCAGGAGTTGGAGTCGTCTCTTCACAGGTGATGGTCATCTGAAGTCCTCGCAGGAGTTGGAGTCATCTCTTCACAGGTGATGGTCATCTGAAGTCCTCGCAGGAGTTGGAGTCATCTCTTCACAGGTGATGGTCATCTGAAGTCCTCGCAGGAGTTGGAGTCGTCTCTTCACAGGTGATGGTCATCTGAAGTCCTCTCAGGAGTTGGAGTCGTCTCTTCACAGGTGATGGTCATCTGAAGTCCTCACAGGAGTTGGAGTCGTCTCTTCACAGGTGATGGTCATCTGAAGTCCTCGCAGGAGTTGGGTCGTCTCTTCACAGGTGATGGTCATCTGAAGTCCTCGCAGGAGTTGGAGTCGTCTCTTCACAGGTGTTGGTCATCTGAAGTCCTCGCAGGAGTTGGAGTCGTCTCTTCACAGGTGATGGTCATCTGAAGTCCTCGCAGGAGTTGGAGTCGTCTCTTCACAGGTGATGGTCATCTGAAGTCCTCGCAGGAGTTGGGTCGTCTCTTCACAGGTGATGGTCATCTGAAGTCCTCGCAGGAGTTGGAGTCGTCTCTTCACAGGTGATGGTCATCTGAAGTCCTCTCAGGAGTTGAGTCGTCTCTTCACAGGTGATGGTCATCTGAAGTCCTCTCAGGAGTTGGAGTCGTCTCTTCACAGGTGATGGTCATCTGAAGTCCTCGCAGTAGTTGGAGTCGTCTCTTCACAGGTGATGTCATCTGAAGTCCTCTCAGGAGTTGGAGTCGTCTCTTCACAGGTGATGGTCATCTGAAGTCCTCGCAGGAGTTGGAGTCATCTCTTCACAGGTGATGGTCCTCGCAGGAGTTGGAGTCATCTCTTCACAGGTGATGGTCATCTGAAGTCCTCGCAGGAGTTGGAGTCGTCTCTTCACAGGTGTTCATCTGAAGTCTTCATGAGAGGCTGGATCCAGACTGGAGCTGACACTCTGGTTACCTCGGGATGGGCATCCCGAGATAAAACAGAACAGGAAAATAATTAGCATAGCTGCTGTTCAAAGCATTAAGCAAAGACAATCATGTGCACTGTTAACTGGAGTACAAGGTTATGAGATGCATTATGTGAATGCTTGGCTAAAGAGATGTGTCTTTACTCTAGATTTAAACTGGGGGAATGAGTCTGAGCCCCGAACATTATCAGGAAGGCGTTCCAGAGTTTAGGTGTCAAATATGAAAATAAGTGTTTTCAGAGAAACAGAGAAATATCTGACCACACACATGAAAAGTTTCTCTCAGTCTGAAACATCTGTCCATTTATAATTCCCATACAATAATTTAACAATATATCCTTAGAACAACATTATAATATTTGATAGAAAATCTAAAATGTTTTCAGGAAAAGTTTAAATATCATTTACAGCAGGAAAAAGTCAAATACAATCTGCTTTATAGTCCAGACTAAACCATCATGTGTTTCTGACTTCACTGAGAAGAGTTCATTACAATAAACTCGATCAACTAAAGTGCAAGCCTTTTAAATCAAAAATTGTATTTCATACAGTAAATGTATTTCAAATATAATACATACTCCATTTAATCCATTTTAAATATATTCCTTGTGCCTATTAATAATCTCTTAATCTGTTTGGTATGATCTGTAGTGTGTAATTCAGCAGCTCTGTCTGTTTGAGGAATAAACTGAATCTGATTTGATCTGGAAGAGACACACTGACATCTGCTGCCGAGACTCACTCAATGCAGTCTGAACACTTCCCTGATAATGAGCTCCAGGGCCCAGTTTAAATGCCCCTATATAATAATATGTAACATATATTATTATGAGTAAACGCCCCCTTTATTCCTTTCTACAGGGAGCTGAGGTCACTGAATTTATAACGGCCATTTGTATTTTATTTGACCCTTGATGTAACTAATTCAGAAGTCACTAAATGAAGCACGTTTTAGGGTACCTGAGATCGATGAGTTACCTGTAACAGTCTTTACCAAGAAATTATATAAAAAAAGAAACATTTTAAAAAAATCTCAATTCTTTACAAGGCCTAATATAATGTGAAAAAAAAATTAAGCAGTTACACAGATGGTTTGGGACAACCATAAAGTGTTTTTGTCCAAGATTTTTTGATTTTGTTTTTTTTTTAATGGCAAAGAGCCATTCTTTATTAGGCGTACAATATAATATAATATAATATAAGTATTTAAACTGTGACCCTGGACCACAAAACCAGTCATAAGGATTTTTTTGAAATTGAGATTTATACATCATCATCTGAAAGCTGAATAAATAATCTTTCCATTGATGTATGGTTTGTTAGGACAATATTTGGCAAATATTTGAAAATCTGGAATCTGAGGGTGCAAAAAAAATCTAAATATTGAGAAAATCTCCTTTAAAGTTGTCCAAATGAAGTCCTTAGCAATGCATATTACTACTAATAATACATTTCTGATATATTTACAGTAGGAAATTTACAAAAATATCTTCATGGAACATAATCTTAATATCCTAATGATTTTTGGCATAAAAGAAAAATGGATAATTTTGACCCACACAATGTATTGTTGGCTATTGCCACAGATATACCCGTGAGACGCATGACTGGTTTTGTGCTCCAGGGTCACATATAATATATCAGCTTAAATGCTTCAATTTATTTTAACATTATATTATTATAATATGAAAACAAACTGAAGCATTTAAATAGACCTAATAGCTAAATTTTCCAAGAAAAGTGAACATGGGAACACTTTTATAGTTCTCTAAACATCCCTGAAACCCACGCACCAGTGGTGTAGGCAGGAAGTGGATGATGGGTGGGCTGGAATAATTCATATTACCCCTTAATTTGGAAGAAAAATCCAATTGAAACATAGCAACACAGCTAAAAGTATTCCTCATAAGTTGGACCTTTTATTGTCTATTGTCTTTTAATATAGTCTACTTCTACATGTTGATGCCTTCTCAAGCCCCCATACGAGCTGTGTTTGTGATGTTTGAGCGCGACGCGCGGAAGTCCGTTCGCAAGGTTGCTTTATTTTTTTCTGCAGGTGCTACTAGTGTCGCAGAAACGAAATACTTCACCTGTAAGCACTAAAGCTCAGTGCGATCAAAGTTTTCGTCTAAGTTTCCGCATCCACACTACCGTTTTCAATCGTTTTCCAAAAGTTGCTCACCCACACCGAAACATCTGGAAACGCTTACATCCTGCTCATGAGTAAAACCTAAGACGCTTCGACCTGTGTCATTTCCGCTAGGCGTTTATTTACTTTCCGGCTCTTTGAAATATCGCGGCAATGTCGAGGAAATGCACTGAGTTTTTTAAATGGGCCAACAGTGAGGTGGAGTTGTTGCTGCGAGTAACACAGGAGTATAAAGCTGCAATGTTGTTCGCCATCTTGGCTGAATTGGTCATATGACTGCATCACATAACTAAAAATGCGTCATCGTTTTCAAAGAGTTTTCTGAGTCCTGTATCGACAACCTGCCATTGCTAATACAGTACATGTGGCTTATGTACATTTCAGAAAACCACTTGCTTACAAATATTACATGCAAATATGCATAGCCATGCCACGGCGGGCCAGACTAAAAACCTACCCATCGCTTATGGCTGACATCTGTTCTAAACAAGTCGGAGTTGGCTGGGTTTTGAATTGAAGATGTTGATAATATCATCATAATCCTAATTATCTGTTAGTTCACTTTCAAACGACAAAAGTGTTTGGCGTCCTGTCATCTTTGTCAAGACGTGTTTCTTTCTTAAATGTGGCAGTTTAGCCATTTTTTTAATAACAAAAAAGGGCGCTGCTAGTTGGAATCGAATCCGGATATTGGCGCGAAGAAGAACATAACATTACTGAAGAGACGAATTAGCATATTTTTATTAATATTAGAATAGAGTTCTAATGCATGACAAAATAAATCACATTTAAAATAATTATTGAAGAATTGTTAAACGTTAGAAAATAGTATTATTAAAAAAAAAAAAAGTATTTTCCTGACAGGATGGGCAAGCTGTCAATCTGGGTGGTAGCTACGCTAGTGCCACACACACACAAATATCCATTTAAACTGAGGTGTGTAACTGATGTATTTTGAGTGCGGCTGTGGTGGGTGTGTAATTGTAAATGTTTCCGAGTTGTGTTAGCATTTGTGCCCATCATCCGTTATTTCCACCACTCTTCTTTAAAACATCATGACGTTTTGTTTCACGTATTTTTGCGTTTCTCGTTGCGTCTCGCATTGAGCTATTTGGTCCGATGTGCGCGTTTGGACTCACTGTAGCTTGTTTGAGGATGCAGGACAAACACCTAGTAACGCATTACAGCAATCCAGTCTAGAGGTCACGAATATGAAATACGGTTTTTGAAAGTTGCTGTCTAATATATCAGTATGAAACAGCTTCAGTCTTTTCAAACACACAGTGGTTTGCATATAAACACTGATGTGTGATGAGCACTCAAAAGAGTTTTGTAACTTGGCACTTCAAATAAAGATTGTATCCAGTACATTGTTACACCAGTAGGTGGCGACAAGTGACTATAAAAACATTGAATCATTCATTCAAGAGATTCGTTCAAAAACACTGATTCATCAAGTCTTTATGAGTGAGTTAGTGAATCAGTCACTCAAACCAATTTTTAGAATAATAATAATAATAATAATAATAATTCAAATGAATTGACTATTTTAAATAGACTATCATTTTGAACCATTTCAGAAGCTAATAATAATATATTATTGAGTATTGCATGTCTACAGATAGCCTGTTACTAGAGTATTCTTCCTTTTACATATCAACATATAACATATCAAATGTTGAAAGTGAGACATTTTGAAATGTCATGCCAAATATTGGCTCATTTTGGATTTCATGAGAGCTACACATTCCAAAAAAGTTGGGACAGGTAGCAATAAGAGGCCGGAAAAGTTAAATGTACATATAAGGAACAGCTGGAGGACCAATTTGCAACTTATTAGGTCAATTGGCAACATGATCGGGTATAAAAAGAGCCTCTCAGAGTGGCCACCACAACACCGCCCCCCCCACCCACAAACACCATCCCACCCCCCACCCACAACACAGTCCACCAACATCACCGGCCACCGCCACCCACAAACACCATCCCAGCACCCACCCACAACACAGTCCACCCACATCACCGGCCACCGCCACCCACAACACCGCCCACCCACCACAACACCGCCCCCCCACCCACAAACACCATCCCACCCCCCACCCACAACACAGTCCACCAACATCACCGGCCACCGCCACCCACAACACCGCCCCCCCACCCACAAACACCATCCCAGCACCCACCCACAACACAGTCCACCCACATCACCGGCCACCGCCACCCACCACAACACCGCCCCCCCCACCCACAAACACTTGGCTTGATAACTCTTCTGTAAGGTTCTGTTTTACATCGAAAAGAGGTCATTCTGATTAAACAAAAAAACACTTACTTTTTTCTGCTTGCTTCTTTTTCCTTCATATCCGCAAACCAGGGATCATATAAAATGTTCTCTAAGGTGTAAATTGGCCATTTTGCTTTGGGACCAAGTCGCCGAAGAAGTTTGATGCATTCTGTGAAAGTTATCAGAGGAAAGCGGATTAGTCATGTTTGCCCTTACTTGAGATCTGTAGATCACGTACGGTACTGTTACCATGAACTACAATGCGTTACTATGACATTTAATCACTGCTAACATTCATTATCAATCCTGTGTTTTACACTTTGCTCATTAGTCATCAATGTTTGACACAAATCATTTTACGGTCACTTGTGTCAAAGCTTTTTTTTCACCTTTGGACAATGTTTTTTTCCAAAACGGACGTCTTTTTGCTTTGATGAGCGAGCAAACGTGAGTAAACTAATCCCTGATGTACATGATCATCTACAGTCTTTACATCTTTTAAACACTGATGTTTATGGCAGGACTCAAAGTTTGGTTATGGAGAAAGAGCAACGTACTTTTTGGCCGTCCGATCTTCTAATTCCTTCATGGACACAACCATCATAGTCCAGTTCCTTTCCCACTTCATAAAGAGTGTGAAAGCGTTCAGGTGGCATTCTCGTTTCATTATAAAGGTCGAAGATCTCTGAAAAAAATAATATACAGCATGAGACTGAACTTACAAATAAAACCAGAAACAACAGATGGAAATGGACATGAATCCAGTGGTGTAGTCTACGTGATATGCAGGTATACGCCGTACACCCACTAGGAAAGGTCAAGGATTTCTGTATATTTCCAACGCGGTTCTACACCTGCAAAACACCAGACTACACCACTGCATGAATCAGAGCGGTAATAACTGGAGACTCACGGTCTGTCGGCTCTTGTCTGGATGTGTGTGGTCGTTCCTGTGGTGGCACAAAAGCGCTAGTTGATGGTTGAGCGTCATCAAACGTTTGCTCGGCCTCGAGCGGATCCGTGGCTGCTGTCGGCTCATGCCTGGATGTGTGTGAGCGCTTCACACGAGGACATACTTTGGCTCTGAGAGTTTTGAAGCAATGTTTTACTGCCTTCCCCGCTGTCCGTACACAAGCACAGCCTTTCCACCATTTCTTGTGTTTTTCTACAAGCAAAGAATATTGGTTAGAAACATCTTTTTTATTAGCACAGATTACAACTGAACGATTAGCGTAAAACTGTCCGGTAACACTTAACACAACCCACTGCAATCCCCGACTGTAAGGCATTTATAAATGATTATCTGCTTGAAAACAAATAAATGACTAAATGTCTGTGCTTTTAAACATCAGTTTACAACTTAAAGACACATCAATAAATTACACAGATCATTTACTAATGGTTTTGTTCATGATTAGGCATTGTTTATTGAGATAATGATACTAAAACAATTTTGGCATAAATACGGCAATTATTTATAAGTGATAAATAATGTATCAACTAATAACTTAAATCTACTAATGTAATTTATATTTTTTTAAGATAACTTACAACACATTTGTAAATTGTTAGCATACCACTCATTAATAATTTATGAACATATAGTCATGTTTTGTAAATGATTAGTTAGGGTTAGACTTATAAATGACTGAATGCTATAATAAATGGTGCGTCTCAAGCTCGTGTTCATGAATTCGGGCACTGGTAAGGACAGTAAAGGGCGATAACAATGTATGTTTATGCTGAAATATAATAAAATAATGCTATCTATTTTTTAAAAACATATACTGCGTGCCGTTATGTGTAGTGAGTTGGCTCATGTGATTTAAGTTTCGCGCTTCAGAACTTCATTAAGGGACGTTTCAGCACTGGAGAGAGCCTTAAAATGGCCGACTCCCCGGTCAGTGTCCCGCTTACTGAACTAGGGAGCTGATTGAGACGCACCCAAAGTGTTACCCGTGTCCTACTATTATTTCTGTACACATGTCAGTTTTGATTAGTGTTAATGCCATCAGTCACCTGTTGGGTTGTTCTGCTCAGTGTGTTCAGGCGCATCTGTTGGGCTGCTGCTGGGATTGCTCGATTCAATACTGATACTGGACGGTTGACCGCTGCTGCTCTCCGTCTCCACAGGTAAGTACTCAAACGCGTCCTCGAACACGTCGCTGCTGCTCTCCATCTCCACAGGACTCTCTATTGTTAGTATAATGTATTCCACTACTGTGTCTATAAACTGCCGCTTCGATCGCTAGTGACTGCAGGACATCCACACTGATAATCGCCGAACTGAACTCACTCCCTCAGCGGCAGCGGCTTATAAGCTCTGTCTGCCTGTGACGTCATGAGTAGAACTGACGCGTCACTGTGGCGTCACATGACCAGTCGAGCACGACGCTGAGTGAGACTAACGGCGCGAATTTGTTATCTATGTTATCTTTTGTATATTTCTTTCTTAAATGTATGTTTCTCTCTTTATCTGTAATGCTTCATTGTTCTTAATAAAAATAAAAAATAAATAAAAAATAAATAAAAAGAGTGAGACTACGGCGCCATTTTCTCTTCTTTCCTCACGACTTCTCCGTCATACAGCTTCGGGGAAGTGATGTTTTGGCATTTTAAAGTCATATAATTGAAATATTCAGCATTTTGTGTCAATATTACATGTTATTAAGCGTTTAGTTATTCGTTTCATTAAGGAGGATGTCGAATTAGCTAATATTTTCCTCAGTTTAATGTATTTACGTAGCGCTCCACTGGTTTGCCGTTTTAAATTCAGATTTTTTGTCTATAAACCAACAGTAGCGAACACAAACACATTAAAGAGTCATTTACTCACCCTGGCGTCGTGCCGAACACGAATGGAGATATTTTGAATGAAATCTTCCTTGGACAGTCAAGTAAGTAGCCTAAGTTACCATTTTGTCAAAAAGTTCATAAGGAGATCGTTAAACTAATCGAGTGGGCAAATCCACATTTTCTGAAGAGATCCGATCGCTTTATATGATGAACACACATTTATTTTTAAGCCTTTATTCTCTTTTTTCATTTTCTCTTGTGTTATTCGAGTCTTAAAGGTGAGACTTGGTTTTAATTCACAATGAGCTTGTGCTCAAACTTTAATGTACGAACGAACATCACCCCAAACCTGGCCTGAATCTACTCTTCCCCCTTTTATTATAGTAAAATATATTTTTTAGACAATATCTCACATAGTACATTTACCTCAGGCAAGTCCTTTAGTGTCCACACTAGTTCACTAAATAGATGCACTATATTAGCGGATTCATTATATTTACTTTACATGTTAGTAACGTCTTATTTATTATGTTAAATTTGTCATGAAAACAAGTTATGCCAGTAACTGTTTAAATTATTATATTTCAAAAATTAATTTGATGGAGTAGCAAAAATAATTGTATAATTAGTGCAAATGCAAAACCTGCCTTATGGGCAGTTAAGTGTTGATTAGTATATCTAAAAATAAATAGCAACTAAATTTAATAGTTTTAGCTCTGTTGTTAATTGTAACCTTTAAAATTATAGTAATGTGCTAGAAAGGGCTCGCTGAATATCCATCTTTTTTTTTTTGACGCTGCTGTACAAGCTTTAAAACACTGAGACGATACACCTATCTCCCGATTCGATACTACATACGATACTTTGGTGCCGATACGATATAAGTATTGCGATTTTTAAGAATTGCGATTCGATATTGCAATGTATTGTTTGTTTGTTTTTTTTAACAGTAGACCATGGGGAAAAGTTGAATCACACACTTATACAGACTGTACATGATGTACAAGATGAGTCATATTTACAAAAACAGTTCATCACATCTTTATGAGTTTTATTTCAGAACAACTAAATATTTTTTAACAGTCATCAGCTAGCGTTGAAACTATTCAGTCGTTATTTGTTTTCACCGTTTTCGCTACCGTAGACGTCAGTGTTTATATCTGAACTATAAACTTTTATCCCAGTACTTCTATGATAATTTGAACTATTGTATCGCAGAAATATTGATATTGTTAGGTTGAAATAATGACAGCAGCTCTCTCTGGATCAGCGGCAGCGCCAACACAGATTTGAATGTTGCGATTTTGTCAAAGGTTTAGACCAACGAATTGTCGTCATTTAGGAATAAGATCGCATGAATGTGTTTGATTCGAGATCACACTCTTTTAAAGATTAATCTTCTCAGCATTGATATCTGACGCAAAGCGTATGCGAGTAGCGAAAGGGCTTTTCAGTGCATTCATTACTATATTAATATTCATGAAGTGAGACATTTCACCCTCTGTTGGAACAAAAGTGTCCACCTTGTCTATAAGCAAGGACTAAAATAAAGCAATTTATTTTGAATTAATATCGATTCTGGAACAAAAAAGAAAAGCTATTTTAAAATCGTAAACAAAACAAAAAAGGTGAATACATTTTTTCCCCAGCCCTAGACTGACGGCACTGCTGCAGTCCTGGAGAAACTACATCAAGGTACACATAGTTTACTAAATAAAAACATTAGGGAAACATGCCACCTCGTTTTGAGAACGAACGCAGAGTTTCTCGTTTTGAGAACGAACGCAGAGTTTCTCGTTTTGAGAACGAACGCAGAGTTTCTCGTTTTGAGAACGAACGCAAAGTTTCTCGTTTTGAGAACGAACGCAGAGTTTCTCGTTTTAAGAACGAACGCAAAGTTTCTCGTTTTGAGAAAGAACGCAGAGTTTCTCGTTTTGAGAGGACGCCATGAAGGAAGCCTTCAAGAGACCCAACAAACCCGCTGAGCTCATCGGTGAGTGTCGAACGACACGGGGAAATACTGAAATCTCAAGAACTGCTGACCAATCTCACATTTCAATAGCATACTTCAAATTTGTTAGACTTCAACTATTCTTGCAGTAAAATTAGGGGTGTAACGTTTCTTGATTAAAAAACAAAAAAACTAACTGTACCGTTCTCCACCCACGGTTCGGCGCGCACTTGCACCGCGGTTCATCTCAAATCTGACAAAGCATCTATAATATGGTTTGTTGAAAATAACAACGCGTAAAACAGACTGTTCCGCTAATGTACATTTCTGACGATGGATGCACATTCTGGCTCCCCAATAATACAAAACAGTCACTCTTTGTAAACTTTGTTCAATGCGAGTGCTGACATATGTTCGAATTTGAGAACGAACGCAAAGTTTCTCGTTTTGAAAACGAACGCAAAGTTTCTCGTTTTGAGAACGAACGCAGAGTTTATCGTTTTGAGAACGAACGCAGAGTTTATCGTTTTGAGAACGAATGCAAAGTTTCTCGTTTTGAGAACGAACGCAAAGTTTATCGTTTTCAGAACGAAAGCAGAGTTTCTCGTTTTCAGAACGAAAGCAGAGTTTCTCGTTTTGAGAACGAACGCAAAGTTTCTCGTTTTGAGAACGAACGCAAAGTTTCTCATTTTGAGAGCGAACGCAAAGTTTCTCATTTTGAGAGCGAACAAAGTTTCTCGTTTTGTAAACGAACGCAATTTCTCGTTTTGAGAGCGAACACAAAGTTTCTGGTTTCTTCTGCAGAGCTCCGGCGGAGAGATCGTGAGTTCTCCAGAGAAGGATAAAGAGATGGTTCAGGAGCTGCTGGACTTCAAGGACAAGATGGACCACGTGAGCCAGCGCTGCTTCCAGAGGAATGACACCTTCATAAACGCCATGAAGGAAGCCTTCAAGAGACCCAACAAACCCACTGAGCTCATCGGTGAGTGTCGAACGACACGGGGAAATACTGAAATCTCAAGAACTGCTGACCAATCTCACATTTCAATAGCATACTTCAAACTTGTTAGACTTCAACTATTCTTGCGGTAAAATTAGGGGTGTAACGTTTCTTGATTAAAAAACAAAAAAACTAACTGTACCGTTCTCCACCCACAGTTCGGTGCGCACTTGCACCGCGGTTCATCTCAAATCTGACAAAGCATCTATAATATGGTTTGTTGAAAATAACAACGCGTAAAACAGACAGTTCCGCTAATGTACATTTCTGACGATGGATGCACATTCTGGCTCCCCAATAATACAAAACAGTCACTCTTTGAGAGCGCACACAAAGTTTCTCATTTTTTGAACAAACACAAAAGTTTCTTGTTTTGAGAGCGAACACGGTTTCTCGCCTTGAAAGAACGCAGTTTTGAGAACGAACGCAGAGTTTCTCGTTTTGAGAACGAACGCAAAGTTTCTCGTTTTGAGAACGAACGCAAAGTTTCTCGTTTTGAGAACGAACGCAAAGTTTCTCGTTTTGAGAACGAACGCAGAGTTTCTCGTTTTGAGAACGAACGCAGAGTTTCTCGTTTTGAGAACGAACGCAGAGTTTCTCGTTTTGAGAACGAACGCAGAGTTTCTCGTTTTGAGAACGAACGCAGAGTTTCTCGTTTTGAGAACGAACGCAGAGTTTCTCGTTTTGAGAACGAACGCAAAGTTTCTCGTTTTGAGAACGAACGCAGAGTTTCTCGTTTTGAGAACGAACGCAGAGTTTCTCGTTTTGAGAACGAACGCAGAGTTTCTCGTTTTGAGAGCGAACGCAGAGTTTCTCGTTTTGAGAGCGAACACAAAGTTTCTCGTTTTGAGAGCGATGAAGGAAGCCTTCAAGAGACCCAACAAACCCGCTGAGCTCATCGGTGAGTGTCGAACGACACGGGGAAATACTGAAATCTCAAGAACTGCTGACCAATCTCACATTTCAATAGCATACTTCAAATTTGTTAGACTTCAACTATTCTTGCAGTAAAATTAGGGGTGTAACGTTTCTTGATTAAAAAACAAAAAAACTAACTGTACCGTTCTCCACCCACGGTTCGGCGCGCACTTGCACCGCGGTTCATCTCAAATCTGACAAAGCATCTATAATATGGTTTGTTGAAAATAACAACGCGTAAAACAGACAGTTCCGCTAATGTACATTTCTGACGATGGATGCACATTCTGGCTCCCCAAAAATACAAAACAGTCACTCTTTGTAAACTTTGTTCAATGCGAGTGCTGACATATGTTCGAATTTGAGAACGAACGCAAAGTTTCTCGTTTTGAAAACGAACGCAAAGTTTCTCGTTTTGAGAACGAACGCAGAGTTTCTCGTTTTGAGAACGAACGCAGAGTTTCTCGTTTTGAGAACGAACGCAGAGTTTCTCGTTTTGAGAACGAACGCAGAGTTTCTCGTTTTGAGAACGAACGCAGAGTTTCTCGTTTTGAGAGCGAACGCAAAGTTTCTCGTTTTGAGAGCGAACGCAAAGTTTCTCGTTTTGAGAGCGAACGCAGAGTTTCTCGTTTTGAGAGCGAACGCAGAGTTTCTCGTTTTGAGAACGAACGCAAAGTTTCTCGTTTTGAGAACGAACGCAAAGTTTCTCGTTTTGAGAACGAACGCAGAGTTTCTCGTTTTGAGAACGAACGCAAAGTTTCTCGTTTTGAGAACGAACGCACAGTTTCTCGTTTTGAGAACGAACGCAGAGTTTCTCGTTTTGAGAACGAACGCAAAGTTTATCGTTTTGAGAACGAACGCAAAGTTTATCGTTTTGAGAACGAACGCAGAGTTTATCGTTTTGAGAACGAATGCAAAGTTTCTCGTTTTGAGAACGAACGCAAAGTTTCTTGTTTTGAGAACGAACGCAGTTTCTCGTTTTGAGAACGAACGCAGAGTTTATCGTTTTCAGAACGAAAGCAGAGTTTCTCGTTTTGAGAACGAACGCAAAGTTTCTTGTTTTGAGAACGAACGCAAAGTTTCTCATTTTGAGAGCGAACAAAGTTTCTCGTTTTGTAAACGAACGCAATTTCTCGTTTTGAGAGCGAACACAAAGTTTCTGGTTTCTTCTGCAGAGCTCCGGTGGAGAGATCGTGAGTTCTCCAGAGAAGGATAAAGAGATGGTTCAGGAGCTGCTGGACTTCAAGGACAAGATGGACCACGTGAGCCAGCGCTGCTTCCAGAGGAATGACACCTTCATAAACGCCATGAAGGAAGCCTTCAAGAGACCCAACAAACCCACTGAGCTCATCGGTGAGTGTCGAACGACACGGGGAAATACTGAAATCTCAAGAACTGCTGACCAATCTCACATTTCAATAGCATACTTCAAATTTGTTAGACTTCAACTATTCTTGCGGTAAAATTAGGGGTATAACGTTTCTTGATTAAAAAACAAAAAAACTAACTGTACCGTTCTCCACCCACAGTTCGGTGCGCACTTGCACCGCGGTTCATCTCAAATCTGACAAAGCATCTATAATATGGTTTGTTGAAAATAACAACGCGTAAAACAGACAGTTCCGCTAATGTACATTTCTGACGATGGATGCACATTCTGGCTCCCCAATAATACAAAACAGTCACTCTTTGTAAACTTTGTTCAATGCGAGTGCTGACATATGTTCGAATTTGAGAGCGCACACAAAGTTTCTCATTTTTTGAACAAACACAAAAGTTTCTTGTTTTGAGAGCGAACACGGTTTCTCGCCTTGAAAGAACGCAGTTTTGAGAACGAACGCAGAGTTTCTCGTTTTGAGAACGAACGCAAAGTTTCTCGTTTTGAGAACGAACGCAAAGTTTCTCGTTTTGAGAACGAACGCAAAGTTTCTCGTTTTGAGAACGAACGCAGAGTTTCTCGTTTTGAGAACGAACGCAGAGTTTCTCGTTTTGAGAACGAACGCAGAGTTTCTCGTTTTGAGAACGAACGCAGAGTTTCTCGTTTTGAGAACGAACGCAGAGTTTCTCGTTTTGAGAACGAACGCAGAGTTTCTCGTTTTGATAGCGAAACTCGAACGCAAAGTTTCTCGTTTTGAGAACGAACGCAAAGTTTCTCGTTTTGAGAACGAACGCAAAGTTTCTCGTTTTGAGAACGAACGCAAAGTTTCTCGTTTTGAGAACGAACACAAAGTTTCTCGTTTTGATAGCGAAACTCGAACGCAAAGTTTCTCGTTTTGAGAACGAACGCAGAGTTTCTCGTTTTGAGAACGAACGCAGAGTTTCTCGTTTTGAGAACGAACGCAAAGTTTCTCGTTTTGAGAACGAACACAAAGTTTCTCGTTTTGAGAGCGAAACTCGAACGCAAAGTTTCTCGTTTTGAGAACGAACACAAAGTTTCTCGTTTTGATAGCGAAACTCGAACGCAAAGTTTCTCGTTTTGAGAACGAACGCAAAGTTTCTCGTTTTGAGAACGAACGCAAAGTTTCTCGTTTTGAGAACGAACGCAAAGTTTCTCGTTTTGAGAACGAACACAAAGTTTCTCGTTTTGATAGCGAAACTCGAACGCAAAGTTTCTCGTTTTGAGAACGAACGCAGAGTTTCTCGTTTTGAGAACGAACGCAGAGTTTCTCGTTTTGAGAACGAACGCAAAGTTTCTCGTTTTGAGAACGAACGCAAAGTTTATCGTTTTGAGAACGAACGCAATTTCTCGTTTGAGAGCGAACACAAAGTTTCTGGTTTCTTCTGCAGAGCTCCGGCGGAGAGATCGTGAGTTCTCCAGAGAAGGATAAAGAGATGGTTCAGGAGCTGCTGGACTTCAAGGACAAGATGGACCACGTGAGCCAGCGCTGCTTCCAGAGGAATGACACCTTCATCAACGCCATGAAGAAAGCCTTCAAGAGACCCAACAAACCCGCTGAGCTCATCGGTGAGTGTCAAACGACATGGGGAAATACTGAAATCTCAAGAACTGCTGACCAATCTCACATTTCAATAGCATACTTCAAATTTGTTAGACTTCAACTATTCTTGCGGTAAAATTAGGGGTGTAACGTTTCTTGATTAAAAAACAAAAAAACTAACTGTACCGTTCTCCACCCACGGTTCGGCACGCACTTGCACCGCGGTTCATCTCAAATCTGACAAAGCATCTATAATATGGTTTGTAGAAAATAACAACGCGTAAAACAGACAGTTCCGCTAATGTACATTTCTGACGATGGATGCACATTCTGGCTCCCCAATAATACAAAACAGTCACTCTTTGTAAACTTTGTTCAATGCGAGTGCTGACATATGTTCGAATTTGAGAGCGCACACAAAGTTTCTCATTTTTTGAACAAACACAAAAGTTTCTTGTTTTGAGAGCGAACACGCTTTCTCGCCTTGAACGAACGCAGTTTTGAGAGCAAACGCAGAGTTTCTAAACTTTGTTCAATGCAAGTGCTGCCATATGAGAATATGAGAGCGAACACAAATATGATGATACAGACGTAATAAAGTTATCATGCTATTCTTTATTTAGCAGAATATCTCACTATTCACTGATCCGTCCAGGCCGCTCTCTGTAACCATTATATGGCCACGTTCACACAGCAGCAGAATACGGCTGTCGCTCCTTCAGACGGTGATGTTCACACACAGTACGGTTATTTACGGGAGTGACAACCGCATTCTATAACTGAACCCACACCCGTATATTCTCACTCATTTTTGGAAAACACACGCTGTGTGAACAGAACCGGATTGGACAACTACCCTGTAAAAAAATTATATGATTATGAACAAGTTATGACAACATATGTTTTTACATTGCTTATTTTGATGAGTTAAAGCAATTTTCAACAAGTTATACAAGATTCAGCTCATTTTTTAAGTCAGTTTAATGTAATTTAAGTTGAAATGAATTAAAAAACGATTGGTACGATTATAGTTTGAGGAATACGAATGCATTCGTTAATTTTACAACAATGTAAAATCACATTAACACTCTTTAGATTTTAAAGTGTTAACACGGTAACAAATAATACAGAACAGAATTACTGTTTATCTGTTCTAATGGCGAATGTATCGGATGTGTGTCTACCTTTGAGTGCAGGTGAGGACACGTTCAAACTGCACGCGGTGCAGATCCGCGAGCTACTAGAGAAACAGGCTGAGCTACGGGACCGGTGATCAGCGCTAGATACATCCCAGGCTGACGCTCACAAGTCTGTGGTAAGTAACGTTATCTCTCTGATCTCTTCTACTCCGTGTGTTTCTCTGCTCAGGGCTCGAGCTCCCAGAACGCGATCATCCCAGCCCTCCTTCACTCCGGCGCCGACACACCGCGGGCCCTGGGTGATTCAGCAGCGGAAGGCGTAAGCTAGGCCTCGGGCGAGGACCTCTCCTCCACCACCCTCAGTCTTTGAGATCTCCATCCGAAACCGCTTCTCCCCTCTTCTCGAGACGGAGCGCGTCGCTGTGATCATCGGCGACTCCGTCGTCCGGCATGTACACGCTACCTCAGCTAAAGGTAAGGTGCGCAGTCACTGTTTTCCTGGTGCTTGTGTTCTCGATGTCACTGTGCAGGTACCGGCGATCCTAAATGGTGACGAGAGCATCGGAGCTGTCTGCTGCAGACGGAGCTTCTGAAGAGGGACTTCAAGAGCCTGATCAATCTGTACGCAGCACATAACCCACGACGAGGATCATCGTGTCAGGACCGCTTCTCACGTACAGACGAGGACATGAAAGGTTCAGTAGACTATTTGCTCTAAATGAAAGGTTAATGTCATGGTGTAAACAGAAACTGCTCTTTGTAAATAACTGTAATCTGTTCTGGGAGCGACTAGGCTCTTCCGTGCTGATGTTCTGCACCTCAGCAGAATCGGAGCGGATCTTCTGTCGGACAACATCTCCAAGACTCTACGTACTGTATGACTAGTAAGTCAAACTACACATGACAGTCTTTGTTCTACCCACTTAATTGATAGAAGTGCGAGTGTAGTATATTGTATAGTAGGAGTGGGAATCGCCAGAGGCCCCACAATACGATATTATCGCAATTCTTAAACCACAATACGATATTATCGCGATTCTTAAGCCACGATACGATATTATTGGGATTTTTTTTAAAATTGCGATATACTGAGTATTGCAATAACATATTAATATGGCCATTATTAATGCATTTTACTTTCACTTTAGAATTAGCGCCAATTCGGGGGCGGTAACTGCTTGAATGGAGGGTTCGTTGTTATTCTTAATGAAAAACACAACAACAAAACAGTACAATGACAAACTCACTTAAAACGCCGCTCTTACATTTCGCATTGAAACGTAATCTTTCACCGTCGTCTTGTCAGTCAGCTCCTCACTCTCGTGATGAATGAGATCTGACTCCTGCTGCTGTCTGTGCTGAGACTTGTTCGGCTCACGCTAGGCATGTTCAGGTTTTAATTGTAGTTAATCTGTTCTCTACCTGAACTAAATGATTTTTACTGCTATAAAAAAATCTAAACAACGGTGGGGGCGGTGCCACGATAGGCAAGTGATGTTACCGGCGGTGTTGCACCGAATTCCGAACCCCGCCAAATTATTACCCCCCTAGTATTGGTAGGTTTAGGATTAGTTGTGGGGTTAGGATTAGGCAGTCAGGTAGTGACTTCAACAAGGGGGGTAATAATTTGGCAGGGGGTCGAAACTGGCAACACCAACTATCGCAGCAAGCCTGTTGTGTTGTGTAATGAACGAGTGCGCTGACAGTGTAGATATGCCATAATATAGACAGCTTCTTTGATTGTAATGGCGAGCGAAGTTCTGTTGCATTCCAGTGTGCACCTGGCTTGCACTTTAGGGGTCAAATCAACACGTAACTAACACACAGACATAGACAGAGCGGTCCATGTTCAGAAATATGTGAGAATGCGCTTCCTGCACACACAGCTCACTGCGCGAGAGTGATGCGCTGTTTGTGATGTTACAGTCTGAAAGAAATATTTCAAATTGTTATTAATATTTCCCGCGTTATAAGAGAGGAGCTTACGGTAAAGTTTTGCACAATACGAGCTGAAATTCAGTTCCTGAAAATATCGATCCGAGCCGTCCTTGTGTCGATACAATATCCCCACACAAAATATCACGATGCTATGCTGTATCGATTTTTTTCCCCCACCCTTATTGTATAGAAACTCTGTCTATTCCCCGAATAGTGAGGTCAAACCATAAATCTACCATAGGATCTAAAAAGAATCTGATCATGATCAAACCAGAAAATAAATTAACATCTCTAAAGCTAGGTCTCCTGAACATTAGATCGCTCACACCTAAGGCGGTTATTGTAAATGAAATGATCACAGATAATAGCTTTGATGTCTGGCTTAAACCTAATGATTATTTCATTCTTAATGAGTCTACTCCCAGGGTTTTTCCTGGCTCAAAATGAGGCGGAGGTGGTAAAATCCTGCTTGGCCCGGCCGACCCACGGCTCGCGATTATGCAGATTAATTGTCAGTTTTAGGGCTTTGTCATACATTTTTTGTGTGCTTCGATCATTAAATAATTATGAATTTAATCCATCATTTTGCAGTGTAAGATTACAGCTAACACCTTTAAATATTTAAGTATTCAATTCAGTAAATAACTGAAACAATCACAACAAACTGGCAAAATAAAAGGGTTATAAATGTATCATTTGTATATTTCTACATCACTACATCTGTTTGTGGAACTAATGGTCACTCTTTTATTTGTTAAACACAATCCAGTTAAGTACACACTACTTCATTATAGAGAAAACAATAAATGAATAAAAATATATAATCATAAGCTATGACAAAAATGTATATTAAACTAGCTGAGTGGATAGTTACAAAAAGTAATTCTTGAAAAAAAAATCTAATTGTATAAAATCTAAACATGTTAATAAAAAGGTACAAATTACTTTGTGTTCTTATAAAATACATTAATGAAAAACAATATATATTATTAGATTTATATATGAATGTAAATAATTATTATATATATATATATATATATATAGGCCTACACAAATAATATAAAATTACAAGATGTTTATTGTAAACGAAATGTGCAGCTTTTTAATGGGGCAACAAAGATATGATAGATACGAGAGAACAAGATAGGCTTTTAATAATCTTTCAGTGCACAAAACTATGATAATATATGAAACGCTTCAAAACAGAGCGGCACAAACCGCTTATGCGCATCCCGGGTGCAGAATGAAGCGCTTAAAGCAACATGGAGTCAGAGAAGAGATGTTGAGCGCACAAATCCTACTGTATATCTGTCCAACAGTTTACTGATCATTTGTTTCTTCACAGTTTTAAATTCCAGTTATTGTGCGTGTGATGCTAATTAATAGTCCTTGTGTTGTCACCCGGTACAACATCGTTCAGAAACAGCTATAAACTCCAGCAAGATAAAGTCACTTTATGCAAATCCACAGCCCTTTATCTACAGATCAAGTATAATAATGGGAATATATCATCTTGGAGTGAGTTTTACCGTGCTGACTGTCGTAACCGAACGGGACGTCCAGTTTGAATGCTGAACGGAGAATGATTGACAGCTGCAGCGGAGGGACGACGAGTTTCCGTGATTCCAGCTATGGAATGGCTTTAGATGACTTTGTACCAGCAAATCATAATAGGTGTGTTGGACATCGGCTGCGGCTGGATGTAACTGATCGGCGAGAGTAGCCGCGTGCAGGTGGGGAGGAGCTGCAAACGGAGACGTGAAGTCGGACACTTTCTGCTTCCCCTAGTGACGCTTGCGCTGTGTTTGCATACTTTATCACAGCTGAAGTGAAATAAATGCAATATTTGTCAAATACACAGATGTTTCAGAGACATTTTCATTCAACACTTTATGTACTGCTTAATACAGCGTCTGTTTGTACAAGAATAAAGTTCAACATAAGCCTACACTATCAATGAAGTCGGGTCTACGTTTTTTATCAGTTTTATTTTGATAAACATGACAATATAACAAGAAAAGAGGTTTTACCGTTATAAAAAAATGATTTGTCAGCATTAGTGGAACTGAAGGTTTTAGAATAAACACGAAACACACGTGATCGCTGTCATGCGGTGAATCCGGCCAATCGTGGAATAGCTGTGTCGTCATCAGAGCCAATCGTGGAGCAGCTGTGTCGCCATCAGAGCCAATCGTGGAGCAGCTGTGTCGTCATCAGAGCCAATCGTGGAGCAGCTGTGTCGTCATCAGAGCCAATCGTGGAGCAGCTGTGTCGTCATCAGAGCCAATCGTGGAGCAGCTGTGTCGTCATCGGAGCCAATCGTGGAGCAGCTGTGTCGTCATCGGAGCCAATCGTGGAACAACTGTGTCGTCATCGGAGCCAATCGTGGAACAGCTGTGTCGTCATCAGAGCCAATCGTGAAAAAGCTGTGTCGTCATCGGAGCCAATCGTGGAGCAGCTGTGTCGTCATCAGAGCCAATCGTGGAGCAGCTGTGTCGTCATCGGAGCCAATCGTGGAGCAGCTGTGTCGTCATCGGAGCCAATCGTGGAATAGCTGTGTCGTCATCGGAGCCAATCGTGAAAAAGCTGTGTCGTCATCGGAGCCAATCGTGGAACAGCTGTGTCGTCATCGGAGCCAATCGTGGAGCAGCTGTGTCGTCATCAGAGCCAATCGTGGAACAGCTGTGTCGTCATCAGAGCCAATCGTGGAACAGCTGTGTCGTCATCGGAGCCAATCGTGGAGCAGCTGTGTCGTCATCGGAGCCAATCGTGGAGCAGCTGTGTCGTCATCGGAGCCAATCGTGGAACAGCTGTGTCGTCATCGGAGCCAATCGTGGAACAGCTGTGTCGTCATCGGAGCCAATCGTGGAGCAGCTGTGTCGTCATCGGAGCCAATCGTGGAGCAGCTGTGTCGTCATCGGAGCCAATCGTGGAGCAGCTGTGTCGTCATCGGAGCCAATCGTGGAACAGCTGTGTCGTCATCAGAGCCAATCGTGGAGCAGCTGTGTCGTCATCAGAGCCAATCGTGGAACAGCTGTGTCGTCATCAGAGCTTGTGCAGTCGCTCTGGAGAAGCTGCGCAAAATGCACCAGCCGGCTGCTCTCGAAACGCTCTCGCGGCGCTTTGTTGACATACGTCACAGTCACGTGGCGTCAGCGCTGCCTCAAGTAGGACAACATTTCTAACCGGCACGCACTGCTTCAAGTCAGCCGCCGATCGGTCTGCGCATTGCTGCATGAAGTCGAACAAGCCTTCCATAAGAATGATTGCTGAAGGATCATGTGACATATATTTCTGATGATTATTTAATTACCACGACAGGCCTAATCTGAGCATGTGACTGCCTGTCTGAGTTTAGAGATATTATTACTGTTACTCAGAGAACAGGACACAGGTTTGACTCGTTTGAAGCGTAATGTATTGATGTATTGCAAAGTATTAATGTCACTGATCACTACCTTGTAACGTGCACACTGCGTACTGCTGATATTTGCCATACTGCTCCGCGTTATCGACCAGGTAGAACGATTCTCCCAAACACTATAGATAAATTCACAAATACCCTACCAGATTTATCTCAGCTGCTCAGTGTACCCAAACACACACATGAACTAGAGATAGTTACAAGCAGTATGAGCACCATTTTCTCTAGTACATTAGAAACGGTTGCACCGATCAGATTAAAGAAGAGTAGAGAGAAAACTACAGCCGTACAACAGTATTACTCACGCTATCAAGAGAGAAACTCGTAATCTGGAGCGCAAATGGAAACAAACTCATTTAGAGGTCTTTAGAGTCGCATGGAAACACAGCACTTCCTGTTATAAAACGGCTCTGAAAGCAGACAGGGCCGAGCATATCCGTAAACTAATAGAAAACAACCCAAGGTTATTTATTTAGTACAGTGGCCAGATTAACAAATAAACACACATCACCTGAACTAAATATTCCAGTACAGTTTAGTAGTAATGACTTTTGATTTTCTCAGTGAAGAAATGCATAAAGCATCAGAAATACAATTATAAATGTAGCGTTTTATGATTCAGCCTCAATTATCGCCCCTGAAGAACAATTGCAGTGCTTTACAACTATAGGACAGGAAGAGCTAAATAAACGTATTACATTAGGGCTGCACGATAAATCAGAAATTAAACCGCACACGATTTGTCGAAGGCTGTGATTATTTTATGTGCAGCTTCTCAGTGTCCTTTGCGATTTCATAATCGCGATAAGCCAAATGATTTGTGTTAATTGCGATTAATCATGCAGCCCTACATTACATCTAAACCAACATCATGTTTGTTAGATCCAATACCCACGAAACTACTGAAAGAGTTGTTACCTGTAGCAGAAGAGCCTCTTCTCAATATTATTAACGCGTCTTTATCTCTAGCTCATGTCCCAAGACCGCTCAAGATGGCAGTTATTAAACCTCTCATTAAGAAACCACAACTAGCATTACACCAGTTTTTCTAGTTATAAGTATCAGGTCACTGACTCAAATCTGTGAGAATACGGATAATAGGATCAACTGTTGTATTAACCTTAATATGATGTCCACTTTTAACATGATTGCTGATATTGCACAGCATGTGAACAATTTTGTATTGGCCGATTATATTTAAGTTATATACCGTACTAGTCAAGAGTACCGGACACAAGAAAAATCACAGCAGAGATGAGAACCAAGAAGATGAGGTTTATTTAAAAGCAAATAAATAGTGTTGAAGAGCATTAATAAAACACTGATTATTTACTGGGAACATACTAAAAGCTCACTCAAATTAACTGACAAATACAAAAAATGATTAAAAACCAGAGATAAAATATATGAATAAAATCCCCTCCCGTAACATGGCAATTTCCAGAACCGTCGGTTAGATCTGTAGACGAAACCATGAATTAAATCACAATCTGCTGCTCCTTCAGTTCTTCTGATCATGTGAAACACATCTGAATCATATCACAGGACGAGCTGAAACTCTGAACTACAGACACACACATTGTTTCTGAGCCGCTTTAGCACACAAGAGTCTGCTCATAGAACAGCTTGAGCTTCAGATTCATCATCATAATAATAATAATAATACCTTGATTGCAATCAGCGATGAGCTCCTGGTGAACGGCTGTGGACATCAGAGATCAGGTGTTGGAGGAGGAGTGGGGAAAGAAGGTGGACGCTCATGGAAGAGGAGTGGGAGGAGGAGAGGGGAAAGGTGGTGGAACATGGAGGAAGAAGGGTGATGTAAAAGGAGGGAGGAGGAGTGAGGAACATAAGGTGGAGGAGGAAGGAGGGTGATGTAAGAGGCTGGAGTATAGGGATCAGATGTGCTGGGCTGTGAAAACAAAAACGAGAAAACCAATTATCCTATGCTATGATACAGACCGTACATCGACTCACGACGGATCATGCCCAAACGAGTCAGTTGTGTTCAGTCAGAGTTTAAAATCATGCAGTGTCCCTGACAAACACATCTTCTGATGTTTCTTTTGTATTCATTCAGAAGTTAACGTTGAAAGTTCATTGTTTTCAGCCATTCATTTTGTTCTGCAGACGGAAAAGTGAAACTCCATTCTGTAAGTTCAGAAGCAGTGAAGTTAATTAATGCCCTTAATGTTTAGTTCGGAACGGGCACGGTTTGCATGAAAAATTGCTGAAATGTAAAAGCGGTCATTCGGACCTGGGAGCGCACCAAGGGACCGAACCATATACATTTAATAAGTTGATTTAAAAAAAAAAAAAATGTCCTTATTTCAAAATTATTAATGAGGAAAGTTTAGAGAAAGACCTTAACAGCAATCAATTTCTGCTGGGAGCACAAGCTGTACAGAAGAGCTTCAATCCATCTGAATCATTTATTTAGTTTATTCATTTATTATTTTAAGCCACATCAGCAGAAAAGGCTATTTTACATGGCAATCTAATAGTAAATATACACTCCTCAGTTTAGAAAAGCTACAATTTTCCCTTTTTAGAAATGTCTATTAATGAAGTTTCTGAATGAATCTGTTGCCTGATATCATTTAAAGCAGGACAGTCCAATATAATCTGCTTTATCATCCAAACCATCATGTGATTCTGACTCCAGTGAGAGTTATTCTATTCAATTTAATGTTAAACCAGTGTTTCAGTTTAAATCTGATACATTTAAATGGATTCTTATAGCGCCTATATATCTTCAGCTATATTGCTGTATATCAGCAGCTCTGTCTGTTCTGAAGCCTAAGGAATAAACTGAATCTGATTTCAGCTGGAAGAGAAATACTGACATCTGCTGCTGAGACTCAAACAATACAAATGTTCAGTCATCATCTAGAAATAATCACTGGATCATAGTTCAAGGGCTTTTTGGTTCACAAAATACAGTGGGGAGAACAAGTATTTGATACACTGCCGATTTTGCAGGTTTTCCTACTTACAAAGCATGTAGAAGTCTGTAATTTTTATCATAGGTACACTTCAACTGTGAGAGACGGAATCTAAAACAAAAATCCAGAAAATCACATTGTATGATTTTTAAGTAATTAATTTGCATTTTATTGCATGACATAAGTATTTGATCACCTACCAACTAATAAGAATTCCGGCTCTCACAGACCTGTTAGTTTTTCTTTAAGAAGCCCTCCTGTTCTCCACTCATTACCTGTATTAACTGCACCTGTTTGAACTCGTTACCTGTATAAAAGACACCTGTCCACACACTCAATCAAACAGACTCCAACCTCTCCACAATGGCCAAGACCAGAGAGCTGTGTAAGGACATCAGGGATAAAATTGTAGACCTGCACAAGGCTGGGATGGGCTACAGGACAATAGGCAAGCAGCTTGGTGAGAAGGCAACAACTGTTGGCGCAATTATTCGAAAATGGAAGAAGTTCAAGATGACGGTGAATCTCCCTCGGTCTGGGGCACCATGCAAGATCTCACCTCGTGGGGCATCAATGATCATGAGGAAGGTGAGGGATCAGCCCAGAACTACACGGCAGGACCTGGTCAATGACCTGAAGAGAGCTGGGACCACAGTCTCAAAGAAAACCATTAGTAACACACTACGCCGTCATGGATTAAAATCCTGCAGCGCACGCAAGGTCCCCCTGCTCAAGCCAGCGCATGTCCAGGCCCGTCTGAAGTTTGCCAATGACCATCTGGATTATCCAGAGGAGGAATGGGAGAAGATCATGTGGTCTGATGAGACAAAAATAGAGCTTTTTGGTCTAAACTCCACTCGCCGTGTAAGCATGGAGGTGGAAACATCATTCTTTGGGGATGCTTTTCTGCAAAGGGGACAGGACGACTGCACCGTATTGAGGGGAGGATGGATGGGGCCATGTATCGCGAGATCTTGGCCAACAACCTCCTTCCCTCAGTAAGAGCATTGAAGATGGGTTGTGGCTGGGTCTTCCAGCATGACAACGACCCGAAACACACAGCCAGGGCAACTAAGGAGTGGCTCCGTAAGAAGCATCTCAAGTACCACGCTTGAGTTCACTGAGCTCCTGAGAGCGACCCATTCTTTCACAAATGTTTGTAGAAGCGTCTGCATGCCTCGTGCTTGATTTATACACCTGTGGCCATGAAGTGATTGAACACCTGAATTCAATGATTTGGAGGGGTGTCCCAATACTTTTGGCAATATAGTGTACTCAAAGGATTTCTCCTGTCATACACACACCTCAAACTAATGCAACCAGGTCATTTTAGGGTTTTTATTATTATTATTATTTTTAAGTTTCACTGTACATTTGGTTTGCAGCAGTACACATGCAACTGAGAAAGGAAGAATGACATCTCAGGTAAAAATGAAAAAGCACACATTATAGAGAACTTATCCTGAACTGGATGTAAATGTTACTATAAAGCCTCTGGAAATATCAGAACTGTGCTGCTGAAAAAGTGAGACACAAGAAAAACATTTGACGAAATTAATGGACTGGGCCAGAATAGCTCTAACCCTGACCAAACACAGTAAAACTGTTCAAAAATACTTGCAATTTAATCAAGGTTAGACTAAAGTCCCTCCATCATGCATTATGAGAGACTTTCTAAAATTATGTACAGGCAGTTTTGACAAACACCATCCATATGTGGTAAAAGACATATTTCTAAAGACTAAAATCAAAGAGACAAAAACAATCTCAACAGTTATCACAAAATTAAAAGCATATTTGTGTAGATTTTTGAAGCAGAGTACAAAACTGAAACTAACTTTACAGTGCTATACTTGTTTGACAAACGTGTGGATTATATTGTAAATATGAAATCGTGAATTTGAGCATTTATATTCTGAAAAGTTAAATGGTGATCACTACTCACATTTCCTTCAGAACATGTACAAATCTAGTTTGATGTACTGGAATTAATCATTTTGATATTTTAGTAAGTTTTGGTGTTATGTCTTATTCATGGTTATGCTATATACTGTATAATTTAGGAGTTTTTAGAATTGTGGATGATAAATATGAAACATCTAATCTGATGAGTACAGAATAGTAAAATCAGGCTGAAAAACTAAACAAGCACTGCTGGTAAAATGAGCAAGATAAATCCCAATTGTGTTATATTTATATTTTACATGTTGTGTCTGTTAATACCGTGAACATTTATCTCAAACATTTAAAAGGTAAATTTTTCATGTAAAACACAAATCAAGCATTAGTTCATCATACACAGAGACTGAGAGATGTACAGTTATTTCTGCTGAAATGAGATCTGGGTGTTTATGAAACATAAATCTGTTCTTGACATCCCTTGAGTGTTTCTTAAAACAATCACACAGCAGCAGAATGACACTCACTCCAGTTTCTCCAGTTTACACTGAGGATGACAGCAGCTTCACTCCTGAATCTCCAGTGTTATTCTCACTCAGATCCAGCTCTCTCAGATGAGACGGGTTTGATCTCAGAGCTGGTCTCATATCAGCACAACCTCCATCACTGATATTACAAGATCTCATCCTGTGAGTGTCTGAGAAACAGATTAACCCTTTCAGTCAGAATACAGTGAGAATCACACGGACATAAAAGATGTAATTACATTAAAGAGTCTTTATCAACTATCAGAGTATCCAAGCAAATCTGTCTATGTGGTTTATTTCTTCTCATTTGGTATTACTTTACATGTATGAATATGGACACTTATGTAAAACATTCAACAAGCACATTTATCATGTACGTGTGTTCAGTGGTAATCACACACATGACCTGAAGTGTTTATCACTCTTCATTTGAATAATTTAATACTGATGTAGGTCCATGCAGCATTTCTTAAGACATTAATATAATTTAATAGTGTAATATAATGTAATAATGCAATATAATATAATGCCTTTAGCTAATTTCGGTTGCATTTTTATCTTTTACATGAACAAAAATACAAACAAATGCACAAGAACATGATTTTTATGATCTTGCTTAATACATTTAATTTTTTTAACCAAATAAACTTTGGTAGTGCAGCTTTAAAGCACAATTTAGGTATGATTTGACTATTTTAAGGTTAATCATTGGTCATCTTGACCTTATAAAGCTGGTAACAGAGGGGACTGAATCTCAGAGCTGATCTCAGAACAGCACAGCTACAGAAAATCACAAACAAGGAAATACAGATATTGTGAGTCTGTCTGGTGAAGAATGTGTCAACATGCATGGATGTACAATATACAATGGCAAAATTAGAAACGTACCTCAGTTTCTCCAGTTTACACTGAGGATCTTCCAGTAGATCTGACAGCAGCTTCACTCCTGAATCTGTAATGGCATTCCCACTCAGGTCCAGCTCTCTCAGATGAGACGGGTTTGATCTCAGAGCTGATCTCAGATCAGCACAACCTCTGTTACTGATATAACAAGATCTCAACCTGTGAGTGTGAAGAAAACACATTAAATACTGATGTCTAGAAAAGTACAGGGAAAAAAATACTATAACTAAAGATTATAGTACTTCCAGTCTTTACTAAAACAAACATATTAAATAAAGCCAGTGACACTCACTCCAGTTTCTCCAGTTTACACTGAGGATGTTTTATTAGATCTGAAAGCTCCTTCACTCCTGAACATGTAATGTCATTCTCACTCAGGTCCAGCTCTCTCAGATGAGACGGGTTTGATCTCAGAGCTGAACTCAGATCAGCACAACCTCTGTCACTGATATTACAAGATCTCAACCTGTGAGTGTGAAGAAAATGCATAAATTACTGATGTCTAGAAAAGTATATGGTAAAAAAAAAAACTTTTACTTAACTATAACTAAAAAATTATAATAATTCCAGTCTTTACTAAAACAAATATATCAAATAAAGCCAGTGACACTCACCTCAGTTTCTCCAGTTTACACTGAGGATCTTCCAGTAGATCTGAAAGCAGCTTCACTCCTATACATGTAATGTCATTCTCACTCAGGTCCAGCTCTCTCAGATGAGACGGGTTTGATCTCAGACCTGAACTCAGATTATAATAACCACTGCTGCTGATATTACAAGATCTCAACCTGTTAGTGTGAAGAGAAGCATGTGTTAATGTCCTGTGAGATTCAAGTAATTATTGGGCTCTAATCAACAATAATGAGAATCAGGCAAGTTGGTTTAAGTTCACCTGAAACAAACTGTTTATCAGATTGATCATTAAACCTATTTTGGCTCTGTTGATATGTTAAATATGTAAAATTCTTATGTAAAGGTTCAAGTTTAATAAATAATCAACTAATTGCACATCCTGATGATCCATGTTATCCCAGAAAAAAAAATGATCAATCACATTTGAATAATAACACAAGACTGACTCTTTAATATTTCTGAAGCAATGTTTTATGAAGTTTAAAGTTAAGTTTATTTTAAAAACAGATTTCCAATGTGACCCAACTGAACCCCGCCATATGCATTATTGCTGTAGTTTGCGCGTCTCCTGATTTGTGTGTGGAATGTGAAGGACTCTGTATACCTAGTTAAAAATCTCCAACATTGATATCAGTGATTTATTTTGCTTTGCAAGCTACAGCAGATCAAACTGTCATTCACTTGAAGCGAAACACACTTGTGCGATTCACACTTTAAGTACAGCTCTGCAACCTTAATCTGTGTTACACCATTTGCACGATCCGCTGAAAGTGTGTCACAGTGTTTCCCAATCCTGGTCTTGGAGCCCCAACACTGACACACCCATCTGAGGCCTTTGTGTCTTTACTAATGAGGTCAGGTGCGATTGATTTGGGAGGCAACTAAACTGTGCTGAGGAAACTCCAGGATTGGGAAACGCTCTCAGAACTGCTTGCTTCTGCTGACTAACAGGTTCATTCACACACTTTAATAGTATTTATAGCTCACAAGTTAATAAAAAAGGCTGTGTGTCTACAAGAAAAGATTGACTCTAAATGTAGATCTAAATGAATACAGTACAGTTCTCTCACTATTACTCATATGCCAGTGATTAACCCTCTGTGTGCTGATGTTGGCATGTGTGACACAGGTTACCGACCCCTGCTCTAAATAAGTCAAGAACAGAAAAAAAATAGTTGGCTCCATCTAGACCAGACAGGCTCTTAATTCCTCAACTCACACCAGTTTCTGTAGTTTACACTGAGGATGTTTCAGTAGCTGCTTCATTCCTGATTCTGTAATGTTATTCCCACTCAGGTCCAGCTCTCTAAGAGACGGGTTTGATTTCAGAGCTAAACTCAGATCAGCATAACCTCCATCACTGATATGACAAGATCTCAACCTGTGAGTGTGAAGAAAGGGAAAAAAAATGTTTTTCCATCTTCATGTGCATTTCCATGTGTCTAACAAAAAAGAAACATTTACAGAAAAGAATCTACTTGAGCATAACTAACAGGTTCACTTGGTCTTCATTCAAACAAATATATCAAATAAAGCCAGTGACACTCACCCCAATTTCTCCAGTTTACACTGAGGATGTTTCAGTAGATCTGAAAGCATCTTCACTCCCAATTCACTAATGTCATTCTCACTCAGGTCCAGCTCTCTCAGAGACGGGTTTGATCTCAGAGTTGAGCTCAGAACAGCATAACCTCTGTCACTGATTTGACAAGATCTCAACCTGTTTTCAGTAAATAAAGAGATAAGACAATGACAAACTCACTCAGAGAGCAAAGTGTGTGTGTGCTAGACTGCCAAGAAAACATAATTTACACACCGATATAGTATCTGCGTTCTGTATTAGTGCTGGTTGGACGCTAGGTGGTGCTATGAATTCATTTTTTTAAACTAAAATTTAAATTAAACTGAAAAAAATAAAGCAAATAAAATGTTTCATTTACATTCTTAAAGGATTTATTCAACCATAAATGAAGGAAACAGGTGTCAAAGTACTGCCTGTGTGGAAAGATCAATGAACTGCTTGTGTGTCTCTGCTTGTGTCCTTAAACCAAATCAGCAGTTAAATCATAAACAGCTGTTAAATAAGACAAACAAAGATTAAATAAAACCATCGCTTGTGTTTATTACTGATTTGTGTCTGTCTTGCTTTGTTTTTACCTGCAAACCGAAAACCGCCGAGAGCTGCAGTAACGTCTGTTATGTACGTTTTAAAGAATCTGACGATTGTGCTGCATTTACTGCATAAATGATATTGCTTACATATTCATGATATTTTATTTAACTTTCAAATGCAATTTGGACGCTTTAATTGTGACTAAACTGGAGTTACCGCATGAAGAAGGAGATCAAGAAGGATAACATCCAAGTCAAGTCTCTCCCTTAATCTCTGAATGTCTCTACGAAGCTAAGCTAAGTTCCTTTTAATGCTCACTGCTTAAAAGTGATCAAGTTATTGGCATCATGCTTGTTGTGCAGGTAGCCTCAGGTCATAGTTGTCATAACACACACCAAGTTTGGTCAGAAAACGCTAAAGCGTTGCAGAGATATAGCCTCATGATGATTTTGGCGTGCTCTTCATCAAATTCTTTTTGCACGTTATTCGAGAACGGTTTGACAAATGAACTTGAATCTAATAACTTTTTGTCAGCATAGTCTGAAGATGATCTGGTTAAATTTTCGTGAAAGTCGGAGCAGCTGTCCAGGATGAGTTCGAAAAAAGTAGGTTTTTTCGGAAAATTCTAAATGGCGGACAAATTCTCATGGAGAAAAATTATGTCATAGTGTGCAATCAAATCGTCTTGAGCCAAGGAATCAGAGGAAATTAGCCCTTACGATTCAAAAGTTATTAGCATAAATATGAGCACAACTTTGGACAGGTGGTGGCGCTACAGCGATTGAGTTAGACTGCAAATTTGCTATGGTGGCATTTCAGACTGTCCTCTATCTGTGTGCCAAATTTCATAACTTTCCTGCAAGTGGTTCTATGGGCTGCCATAGACTCAAGAGCAAAAGAAGAAGAAGAAACGTAAGAAGAAGAAGATAATAAGAACATCTTCAGTGCTTGGCCCCTAATAAAAATATTAACAATTACAATAGGGTTTCAGTGTTTAATGCTTGAATCCCTAAAATACATTGAACAGTGACAGATTGTGTTATTTTGTATTAACAAGTATGCACAACATAACTCACCACAGTTTCTGTAGTTTACACTGAGGATGTTCCAGTAGATCTGAAAGCTGCTTCATTCCTGAATCTTTAATGTCATTCTCACTCAGGTCCAGCTCTCTCAGAGACGGGTTTGATCTTAGAGATGAACTCAGAACAGCATAACCTCTGTCACTGATTTGACAAGATCTCAACCTGTGAGTGTGAGAAATAAAAATATGGTAAAGTCATAATACAATGAGAACCAGGTAATTATTAAATACAATTGTTGAAAGGTATTTTAAAGACATAAGTTCACTAAATATGAAATGGTCCAGATACTTTAAGTCCTAAAAGTATATTTTTCGTCTTCTCATCATATATATATATACACTCACCTAAAGGATTATTAGGAACACCTGTTCAATTTCTCATTAATGCAATTATCTAATCAACCAATCACATGGCAGTTGCTTCAATGCATTTAGGGGTGTGGTCCTGGTCAAGACAATCTCCTGAACTCCAAACTGAATGTCAGAATGGGAAAGAAAGGTGATTTAAGCAATTTTGAGCGTGGCATGGTTGTTGGTGCCAGACGGGCCGGTCTGAGTATTTCACAATCTGCTCAGTTACTGGGATTTTCACGCACAACCATTTCTAGAGTTTACAAAGAATGGTGTGAAAAGGGAAAAACATCCAGTATGCGGCAGTCCTGTGGGCGAAAATGCCTTGTTGATGCTAGAGGTCAGAGGAGAATGGGCCGACTGATTCAAGCTGATAGAAGAGCAACTTTGACTGAAATAACCACTCGTTACAACCGAGGTATGCAGCAAAGCATTTGTGAAGCCACAACACGCACAACCTTGAGGCGGATGGGCTACAACAGCAGAAGACCCCACCGGGTACCACTCATCTCCACTACAAATAGGAAAAAGAGGCTACAATTTGCACGAGCTCACCAAAATTGGACAGTTGAAGACTGGAAAAATGTTGCCTGGTCTGATGAGTCTCGATTTCTGTTGAGACATTCAGATGGTAGAGTCAGAATTTGGCGTAAACAGAATGAGAACATGGATCCATCATGCCTTGTTACCACTGTGCAGGCTGGTGGTGGTGGTGTAATGGTGTGGGGGATGTTTTCTTGGCACACTTTAGGCCCCTTAGTGCCAATTGGGCATCGTTTAAATGCCACGGCCTACCTGAGCATTGTTTCTGACCATGTCCATCCCTTTATGACCACCATGTACCCATCCTCTGATGGCTACTTCCAGCAGGATAATGCACCATGTCACAAAGCTCGAATCATTTCAAATTGGTTTCTTGAACATGACAATGAGTTCACTGTACTAAAATGGCCCCCACAGTCACCAGATCTCAACCCAATAGAGCATCTTTGGGATGTGGTGGAACGGGAGCTTCGTGCCCTGGATGTGCATCCCACAAATCTCCATCAACTGCAAGATGCTATCCTATCAATATGGGCCAACATTTCTAAAGAATGCTTTCAGCACCTTGTTGAATCAATGCCACGTAGAATTAAGGCAGTTCTGAAGGCGAAAGGGGGTCAAACACAGTATTAGTATGGTGTTCCTAATAATCCTTTAGGTGAGTGTATATATATATATGGTAGAGGTGCTCTTACACATACAAAAGGATAAACAGTGTCCACAAAGTAATCTCATTGGTCAGGTTTTAGTCTACTTAATGATTTGCACATGATCATGCGGTCATGAATTACCTCTGTTTCATCAGACGATTGCTTTATATAATGTAAAGCTTCTGCTAAGATGCTCTTTAGTAGGAAGTTTCCTTCATGATTTCCTTCACGTTTCCCCCTTTAAACCAGTATATCATTTCATGCTAGCATCATCCCTTATACCAATTATAACTTGTATGACTGTATACCCTGGCAAGCTTAATGACCCCCACTCAAAACCACTATCTTACCACTTTTTTCTCTTTTGTTTGTCACAGCAAAATCTAAACAACAAAAGTATTCCTTGTGAAAAATTCATGACCAAAAACAATACCACTCACCCCAGTTTCTCCAGTTTACACTGAGGATCTTCCAGTAGATCTGACAGCAGCTTCACTCCTGAATCTCCAAGTGTATTCCCACTCAGGTCCAGCTCTCTCAGATGAGACGGGTTCGATCTCAGAGATCTCAACCTGTGAGTATGAAGAAAACACATTAAATGCAAATGTCTAGAAAAGTATAAAAGAAAAATTACTTGTTAACAAGAAATCAGATCAGCACAAGCTTTGACTCCAATTCCACACTGATATATCCTACATTCAGGTATTAACAAAAAATGTTTTGGGGATGGTTGCATATATTCCAGCGTTTTGTGAATGGCCGGAATACATGCAACCAATGCTTTTCTATTGTCTCTATTAACACATCCTTACAGAACCTTCGACTGACAAAAGTTACACCAGCTCAATCACTAAGTGCTGACTTTCTGCTGAAAACCTGATTTATTTGGTATTTTTCTTTTAAACATTATAAATGTCTTATAAATGGTGTCGAGCTGAAGAGCTTGCATTTACAGTTAATGAGACACATATTGAATGAAAACAGTATCATAATCTCCAACACATGCATGCAAAGGATCCTGAAAATTATTATGCATCTTCTGAAAGAGTACAGAATCTCCAGATCAAAACACAGGTGAAGAAGAAGTAGAAACAAGTGATAGAAGCATTGCTTACACAAATGTAAAATATAATCAAAAAACATTAAACACTGATCAGGCAGGTGAAGTGAATAACACTGATGATCTCTTCATCACGGCACCTGTTAGTGGGTGGGATATATTAGGCAGCAAGTAAACATTTTGTCCTCAAAGTTGATGTGTTAGAAGCAGGAAAAATGGGCAAGTGTAAGGATTTGAGCGAGTTTGACAAGGGCCAAATTGTGTTGGCTAGACGACTGGGTCAGAGCATCTCCAAAACTGCAGCTCTTGTGGGGTGTTCCCAGTCTGCGGTGGTCAGTATCTATCAAAAGTGCTCCAAAGAAGGAACAGTGGTGAACCGGCCACAGTGTCATGGGCGGCCAAGGCTCATTGATGCACATGGGGAGCGAAGGCTGGCCAGTGTGGTCCGATCAAACAGACAAGCTACTGTAGCTCAAATTGCTCAAGAAGTTAATGCTGGTTCTGATAGAAAGGTGTCAGAATACACAGTGCATCGCAGTTTGTTGCGTATGGGACTGCATAGCCGCAGACCAGTCAGGGTGCCCATGCTGACCCCTGTCCACCGCCGAAAGCACCAACAGTGGCACGTGAGCATCAGAACTGGACCACGGAGCAATGGAAGAAGATGGCCTGGTCTGATGAATCACGTTTTCTTTTACACCACGTGGATGGCCGGGTGCGTGTGCGTGGCTTACCTGGGGAACATAGCACCAGGATGCATTATGGGAAGAAGGCAAGCCGGCGGAGGCAGTGTGATGCTTTGGGCAATGTTCTGCTGGGAAACCTTGGGTCCCGCCATCCATGTGGATGTCACTTTGACACGTACCACCTACCTAAGCATTGTTGCAGAACAAGTACACCCTTTCATGGAAACGGTATTCCCTGGTGGCTGTGGCTCTTTCAGCAGGATAATGCTCCTGCCACAAAGCAAAAATGGTTCAGGAATGGTTTGAGGAGCACAACAACGAGTTTGAGGTGTTGACTTGGCCTCCAAATTCCCCAGATCTCAATCCAATCGAGCATCTGTGGGATGTGCTGAACAAACAAGTCTGATCCATGGCGGCCCCACCTCGCAACTTACAGGACTTAAAGGATCTGCTGCTAACATCTTGGTGCCAGATACCACAGCACACCTTCAGGGGTCTAGTGGAGTCCATGCCTCGACCGGTCAAGGCTGTTTAGGCAGCAAAAGAGGGACCAACACAATATTAGGAAGGTGATCATAATGTTATGCCTGATCGGTGTGTAAATCAAAACTGCCTAATGTTACTGAATGAAATGTTGACCTAGTAGGGGTTAATGAGTGGGAAGCTTTGGGGGTGTTGATAGACTCGATCTACTCTATCTGTGTTTTCATCATTCTTCTGATCCGGACGGGCGAAGTCTTTGACAAAACATGCTTTTTGCTCAAAATGTTGATTTTTTTTTAATGAAAGGAACATAGTAGTATATTTAAAGTGCAATAATAATATATACATAGTACAAACCCGATTCCAAAAAAGTTGGGACAGGTAGCAATAAGAGGCCGGAAAAGTTAAATGTACATATAAGGAACAGCTGGAGGACCAATTTGCAACTTATTAGGTCAATTGGCAACATGATTGGGTATAAAAAGAGCCTCTCAGAGAGGCAGTGTCTCTCAGAAGTCAAGATGGGCAGAGGATCACCAATTCCCCCAATGCTGCGGCGAAAAATAGTGGAGCAATATCAGAAAGGAGTTTCTCATCAAAGAGTTAGAAGTTATCATCATCTGCAGTGCATAATATCATCCAAAGATTCAGAGAATCTGGAACAATCTCTGTGCGTAAGGGTCAAGGCCGGAAAACCATACTGGATGCCCGTGATCTTCGGGCCCTTAGACGGCACTGCATCACATACAGGAATGCTACTGTAATGGAAATCACAACATGGGCTCAGGAATACTTCCAGAAAACATTGTCGGTGAACACAATCCACCGTGCCATTCGCCGTTGCCGGCTAAAACTCTGTAGGTCAAAAAAGAAGCCATATCTAAACATGATCCAGAAGCGCAGGCGTTTTCTCTGGGCCAAGGCTCATTTAAAATGGACTGTGGCAAAGTGGAAAACTGTTCTGTGGTCAGACGAATCAAAATTTGAAGTTCTTTTTGGAAAACTGGGACGCCATGTCATCCGGACTAAAGAGGACAAGGACAACCCAAGTTGTCATCAGCGCTCAGTTCAGAAGCCTGCATCTCTGATGGTATGGGGTTGCATGAGTGTGTGTGGCATGGGCAGCTTACACATCTGGAAAGGCACCATCAATGCTGAAAGGTATATCCAAGTTCTAGAACAACATATGCTCCCATCCAGACGTCGTCTCTTTCAGGGAAGACCTTGCATTTTCCAACATGACAATGCCAGACCACATACTGCATCAATTACAACATCATGGCTGCGTAGAAGAAGGATCCGGGTACTGAAATGGCCAGCCTGCAGTCCAGATCTTTCACCCATAGAAAACATTTGGCGCATCATAAAGAGGAAGATGCGACAAAGAAGACCTAAGACAGTTGAGCAACTAGAAGCCTGTATTAGACAAGAATGGGACAACATTCCTATTCCTAAACTTGAGCAACTTGTCTCCTCAGTCCCCAGACGTTTGCAGACTGTTATAAAAAGAAGAGGGGATGCCACACAGTGGTAAACATGGCTTTGTCCCAACTTTTTTGAGATGTGTTGATGCCATGAAATTTAAAATCAACTTATTTTTCCCTTAAAATTATACATTTTCTCAGTTTAAACATTTGATATGTCATCTATGTTGTCTTCTGAATAAAATATTGAAATTTGAAACTTCCACATCATTGCATTCTGTTTTTATTCACAATTTGTACAGTGTCCCAACTTTTTTGGAATCGGGTTTGTAAATTATAAGCATGATGTAATGTTCACTTAAACAAAACTTACAGTTAGACTTGCCGTATAAAACTACTAAACTACTGAGAGTATGTCAGTCTGTGGCTGTATTAAAGTGTGAGGGGAAAATTCTAAAATCACGTACAACATAGACGAGAACCAACGGGACTGAACACAAAAGGGAGCTTAAATACAGAATGCTGTAAAACATTAATAATCAGACACTAACAAGGAGATCAAAACTATCCAAAGAAACCAGAACTAAATGGAGTAGGCAAAACAGGAACTTACAGAACAGAATAACAAAACAGAATTCCATAATCGTGGAATTCAAACAAAATACTTAGTCATAAACTAGTTGTGTATTCAAAGTTTACTATGGTTACACTTAAAGTATACACTAAATAGTTTAGCACTATATAGTTTATACACTAAAAAGCGGGCCAATTTAGTCCCAAGTAGTATTGAAATAGTACACTTACAAGTATACTTCTAGTACATTGATATTAGTATATTTACTACATAAAGTATACTTAAAAATATATTTGAACTTTCCTTAAGTATACTTAATTTGAAGTATACTTATTTTTTGTAACGGAATGCATGCACTGTATTGCTCTTCTTCCTCAATATGTCTTTCTTAAGAAAGCATTTAGACAGTTAAAGGAAAGTTATTATTTTTATGCATTGCACAGCTCATATGTATTTACTCACTCATGTTCTCCAGATGTTTTGACCACTGGTCGAAGCTTCAGTTCTTCTGATTGAGGAGATTTGATCTCATCCAGCTGCTCTTCTGGGTTCAGAAGCACAATCATCAGAGATGAAAACTCAGCAGGAGAGAGACTGAGTCCAGATTTCAGATGTGTTTTTATCTGCTGGATTAGATAACGGTCATCCAGTTCTCTCAAAGCGTCAAACAGGAGACTGCTTTCGACTGCATTATCAGGAGAGGAATTCATGATCATGGTTTTGATGTGTTGAACTGTGTCTTGACTGGATGAAGATCTGCTTCTTCTCTGTGTCAGGAGGTCTTTTAAAGCTCTCTGACTGGACTCCAGTGTCAAACCCAGTAAGAAGCAGAAGAAGAGATCCATCTGTTTCTGTAAAGCGATGTTCATCACTTTCTGGAGTGAATCGTAGTCTGTGAAGCTCTGCTCTCCAAATTCAAGTTTTAGGCTGGAGAGATCTCTGAGATGGAGTGGATTTCCTCTATTAATGACATCAGTCACATATAAAGCTGCCAGAAACTCCTGTGTTCTGTGATTCATGAAACAGAAGGACTTTCTTTTTTCATCAATCACTTTTATGATTGATGAGCTTGCTTTAATGCATTCAGCACTGATCCTATAATGTTCAGCACAGAAGAGAGAGCTGCCGTTTACCAACAGATGAAATGCTATTTTCCCCAGAGTTATGACGGTCTCTTTTCTCTCTCGATTCGGTTCGGTCTGAGCTAACAGAAATCTGCTGTACATCTGAGTGAGAGTCTTGGGGAAATCTGAACCGCCTGTACTGATCATTTCCTCTGGAATCGCTGCAATGATTCTGCAGTAATCTGGTGAATAACACATGCTGTTGATGCGTGCTGATTTCTTAATGCAACTGATGACTTTATTGGCCATAATCGGATCACTGATGCTCTTTCTGAAATATTCCTCCTTCTGTTCATCATTAAAGCCCTGGATCTCTGTCACACGATCAATATATTCAGAAGGAATCTGATTGGCTGCTGCTGGTCTGCTGGTGATCCAGATCTGAGCGTTTGGAAGCAGATTTCCCATGATGAGGTTTATCAGTAGATCAATGACTGAGGCTGGTTTGTTTGGATCAGTAATGCTCTTTGTGTTTTGGAAATCCAGAGGGAGTTTAAACTCATGTAGTCCATCAAAGATCAGCATGATCCTGTCAGAGTCAGTGGGTTTCAGATGTTCAGTGTATTCAGAGCATCGCTGCAGAAGCTCCATGAAGCTACACTCCTTCACCGTCTCTCTGAACTTCTGGAAAGGGATCAGAAATATATATTCAATATCAGGGTTTGACTTCTCTTCAGCCCAGTCCAGGATGAACTTCTGCACAGTCACAGTTTTTCCAATGCCAGCTTCACCCTTCATCAAAACTGTCCTGATTTTCTGTCTTTCAAAGATGTTGTTGCTTATGATCTCTTTAATGTCACTGATGTGAGAATCTGGTTCCTCTGTGATGTAGGGTTCAATGAAGACATCATTCAGTAGTCGTCTTTTTCCAGGTGATTTTTCTTCATTCAGATACTGAAACTCCTCCTTCAGTCTCAGTATGAATTTCTCTGATACTACAGAGACACAAACAGTTCAGCTACTTTCACTTCACATGCTTTTCATGTATGTTTAGATCAGTCACATTATCTAGTCTATATTAAGAACTTTTCGACTAGAGACTAGGGAACATAAAACACTCAACTAGATGTCACTTCTGTGCTACAAGAGTTTGGATAAAAGACTGGAACAGCATGAGATGAGAGCAGCCAACATATTTAAAGGAATGATTCATGTTGAATCTGTATGACTTTCTTCTGTGAAACAAAGACATTTTGAAAAATGACTAAAAAGTGTTTTTTTTCCCCATGCAATGAAAGTGGTTACCTTTAAAATATCTTCTTTTGTGTCCCACAGAAGAAAGTAAATCATACAGGTTTGGCATGGGTGAGTAAATGATGACAGAATGATGGGGTGAACTTTCTCTTTAAGCTTTACTGACAGCATTTGTGACGTAATGAGAGGCCACAACACTTGTAGGTTCATAGGTTATGTGTCAACGTAGTGCCATAGACCTAGTCTGTGCAAAGTGATATCCAATCTATCAACTAATGTAATGCAATCTACCAAAGTAGGAGTAAACTAACCCACTGGAATTATGTCTGTAACATAAGTTTATTCAACTAGAACTGTAGTCTCACCCCAAAAATGACATTTTTATGAAAAAGAGGCACATACACTGAAAAGATTCATGAGGTCCGGAGGTAGTAAAAGGGAACGAGTGACCCTCTCCTTTGATGTCAGTGACTGCAACACACACAAATACAACTGTTGTTATTCACAGACCACCACAATTCAACAAAGTGTTTCAAAAAAAGGAAAAAGAAAAAGATGGGCAGGAAAATTATATGACTCACCAATAATCAAACTGCCCTTTCCCTAGAGGAAACATTTGAAGATAATTAACAGTCAAGATAAGAAGTTACTAATTACTCATCCTCACAAAGCTTCTCATGTATTTTTTCTTCAGCTGATGAATGATCTTCATACCTCTGTGGTGACGCTGATGACATCACTGTATACGGTGTAGTTGAGTTTCCCCAGCGCTGCACATTTGATCTCATACTCAGTTCCTGCTCTCAGATCAGTCAGAGTAACTGTGAGTTCATCCTTCAGCACAGGTTTAGATGTCCAGACGGTCTCTTCCTTTGGTTTATACAGTAATCTGAGCTCCACTGTAGCAGGACATGATGGAGGAACCTTCAGAACCACACTCTTATCTTTGACCTCTTCAGTGATTGGACAGGCTGGCTGTGATGGAGGAATAAAGCAAACAGCTTCATCACATTCACGTTCATACAGCAGAATGCAGGAACCAGGATTATTCTTCATTTCCTTTGAGGACACAATGAACTTGGCTGGTTTACGGTCTTTTGAATCAGTCAAATTCTTAAATATCATCAAGTTGTTCCTCAGTGCCTTTTGGATCTCAGGAGTGAGCCAAGACTTCTGCTCTGAATCAAGGCTGTTCTCATTTTTTCCTTTTGTTAAAGGATTCAGATGGGCCTTTTGTTGAAGAAGCAGCATGTCTAAACAGTTCAGTGATGTGAACGTGTAACAGACTAGATTTCCAACTCCCAGATCCATCCAGATGGTATCTATGTTGACTTCTGCCTGAGCTCCAGCATCCTTCAGCTGTCTGAGGACTGATTTAATGACGTCAGACTCTCTTTCTCTCTCTTTCAGCCATTCTGCCAGGTCTCGTCCACTGAATGGAGAGTCATCATGTTCTTGTAGAAGATCATTCAGGTCAGTTTCCTTCATCACGTCTCCACGGATGTTTGGCAGCAGAGAGCCGAGTTTCTTCACAAGTCTTAGTTTGTACTTGTAGCAGTTTTGCTTCATTTGCAGGATTTTATCATGAAATGCAGCAAAAGTCAAAGCAGGCGAGTCTATCAGAAGGTCACTGCATTTCATCTCAGTTGTATTTAAACTCTCAATCACTGATTCGGTTTCTAGGATTAGATCCATGCTGATGTCCTTCTGAAGTTTTGAAGCTTTAGTGTGAAGTTTGTCCAGAGGATAAAGCCAAACTCTCAGAGGAACCGCCAGCTCTTTCTTTTCTCCCAGCAGTTTTGGAAGATCAGAGAAAACCTTCAACGCATCTTCAAAAGAGGTCGGGTTAGACGGTAGCTGGAAGTCGCCATAAAACGTGCATGTGAATTTTCGGACTGCGTTCTTCTGAGTGTCATCCATCTTCAGATTGCAGTTTGCATCTACTGAAATGTCTTTAAGCTTCTCAAGGGCCACTTTTGCTTCTCCTTCTACTGTCTTTATTTCCTCATCTGATGAAACTTCTCTGTCAAACACAAAGCAGGCGTCTGCTCCATACTTCACTGCTGTCACCACGTGTGTCGCTGTGTCATGATCAAGCACATTGTGATGAACTATCTTTTCAGAGGCCAAGTGATTCATGTTCAGTTCTTCAAACCTGCAGGTTGAATGATAATGTAGTGTCAGTCTCTGCTGTTTGAAAGACTTCTTGGTGTCTTTGAGATATTTGGCTGATCCTGTAACATTGATGAGTCCACCTAAAACACTCAGTTTCAGAGAGCCATCAATGTTCAGTAAGTTGGATTTGTCCTCAATAGTGTCTGAAGCTGTGACTTTGAAATCGGTGTTAATTTGGGGACGGTCTCGTAGACTCTGCTGTAGCTTCTCTGGATCCCACAGTGTGATTCCTGCAAAAAGTGTTTAGTTTTTAATACAGTACAATCATTATCTATAAACACTAAAGCGGACAACAATTTGGCACAAAGGGACAAAAAAGGGACAAAATTTGAATGATTCCACTTAAGGTCTGTTTACTCATACAGTGATTTACAGTAATGAAGCAATCAGATGTTTCCAGTGAACTGTTGATGGTGTGATTTGTGCATTAATAATGCAATGGAGTTAAGAAAAGTTTTAATTTATGCAAATGAGCAGCAATGCAATGCAACCACTACTAAAAGAAGTGAAGACACTGGAGCATGCATGATCCACATACTTTTGGTTACTTGTATAACAATATATATATATATTATTGTAACAAACTTCTTTTTGTGAAATGTTTTGTTTGGATAGAGTGCTTATGCTGTCTTAATAAAATAAATGTCACTATATAATGCAATTGTCACTGTAGGTTGCAGCAAGGAGAGTTGTGAGGCAGGATCTAAGTGCAGCAGTCACTAACATTTTAATCAAGACAGCAAACATGCAAGATCACAGGAGAACAGGAAACCGCAGGAATAAGCAAATCAACTATAACACTGATGAAAATTGACAAAAAACAAGTGAAAATGAGGGGATGAGGGATACTTATACACAGGCTAAATAAAGGGGTAAAACAAGGAACATGTGTGGTGAATCAATTAACAAATTAATAAACATTGCAACAAATGAACAGAGACAAAGGAAACCAGCACTAACACAGTAAAAGAACAAACAAAACAGAAACCTCATGCGACATTACTCCCCTTCCAAGTAGGCACCTCCTGGTGCCATAAACAAAAACATCACAGACATGGAGGGGAGGTCAATACACAGGGGGGTGGGAAGGAGGGCTTTAAAAAAAAAAAACACTGGTCCATGGGTGTGCTGCATGAAGAGTCCATGGAAGAGTAGGTGGAGGAAGAGTCCATGTGGAGTAGATTGAGGTCTTCCTCAATTTACTCCCCATGGCGGAAGAGTCGGAAGAGAGGCGGAAGACCTTAAGTGGAATCATTCAAATTCATTGCTGTTTGATCGATTGCTCCTGTCTGCCTCCTGTTTGTCCTTCTGACTGCTGTGCTCGCGTGTGCTCTGCTTGCTTTTGAATCTTTATTTGATATCATTCCCTGTTGTTTAAACTGCTAAATATAATTTACCCATCACCATATATTGTCTAATATTGCCTACCATATTAAATCTGACACCGCTAGCTTTTAATCTAAATCACTATCACGCGTTAGCATTTCGCTAGCCTGTTAGCTTGCCATCTCTGCACTCGGGTCTCTTGTTTTCTGAGTACAACTGTGGTGAGTTGGATTAGTAAATAGACTCCATCAAACAACTGTGGTAAGTTGGATTAATCAACAAATACGGTAAGCCATGTCTTCTTCTCCTGTCATTGTCACTTGCACTGCATGTTTCATGTTTAGTATATCTTTCTCCGTTGGCGAACAGGGCTTCACATGTGATAAATGTAAGGAGATAGTCAGGCTGACGGAGAAGATTTCAGAATTAGAGACACGCATCCAGACTTTATTTGAGAGTAGTGAGAATGTAACAGCTTTAGACACTGCTTTGGATGCGAATAGCTTAGTGAACTCTGTACATTGTTCGGTTCTGGCTGTAGAGCCCGTGCAGCAGGGCAACTGGGTGACGGTGAGACGGCATAGTCGCGGATCAAAAAACCACTCTTCCGTTCCGATTAGAACATCAAACAGGTTCTCCCCACTCAGTGATGCACCCACTGAGAATCCTGTTGAAAGTGCCCTAGTTATTGGCGATTCTATTACACGGAACGTGAAAATAGAGACACCAGCCACCATAGTCACATGTTTACCGGGAGCCAGAGCGCCTGACATCAAAGCAAATTTAAAAGTGCTGGCTAATGCTAATCGTAAATTCTCTAAGATTATTATTCACGTCGGCACAAATGATGTTCGACTTCGCCAGTCGGAGATCACCAAAATTAACATTAAAGAGGTGTGTAAACTCGCAAGTACGATGGCAGATGACGTTTTTTGCTCTGGTCCCCTCCCCGTTAAAAGGAGTGATGAGATACTTAGCAGACTATCATCACTCAATGGCTGGTTGTCTAAGCGGTGTCCGCAAAATAACATAGGGTTCATAGACAATTGGAAAAGCTTTTGGGGCAGACCTGACCTGTTGAAAAAAGATGGTATTCATCCTTCCTGGGATGGTGCCGCTCTTCTCTCTAGTAATTTGGCACATAGTCTTAGAGCTAAACCTTGACTAACTGGGGCCCAGGTCAGGAAGCAGACGGACTGGCTTACCCGATCGCCTGCTAGCTGTCTCACGTCACAGAAGTCAGATAAATCCCAGCACATAGAGACTCTTTCACCTAGATATTATCACATAGAGACTGTGTCTGTTCCACGAATTAGTAAATACAAAAAACCATCAAAACCATTCAACGGTAAAAATTTAATTGATGTCCAACAAATAAACAACAGATATAATACAGATGATCAAATGATAAAGCTCGGGTTGCTGAATATTCGATCCCTTTCCTCAAAAGCGCTTATTGTTAATGATATGATTACAGATCATAACCTAGATGTGCTGTGTTTGACAGAAACCTGGCTAAAACCTGACGATTACATTACTTTAAATGAGTCCACCCCCCAAGATTATTGTTATAAACACGAGCCGCGTCTGAAAGGTAAAGGGGGAGGTGTTGCTGTAATTTATAATAATATCTTCGGTATTACTCACAAGTCTAGTTTCAAATATAATTCCTTTGAAGTTTTGGTGCTTTATGTAACGTTATGTAGTGAAATCGATAAATCCCGTTTGACATTTGTGCTGGCTACTGTATACAGGCCACCAGGGCACCATACAGACTTTACCAGAGAATTTGCTGATTTTCTATCAGAGTTAGTACTGGCTGCAGATAAAGTCCTAATTGTTGGTGATTTTAATATCCATGTAGACAATGAAAAAGACGCACTGGGATTGGCATTTAGAGACATTCTAAACTCTATTGGAGTAAGGCAACACGTGTCAGGACCCACTCATCGCCGTAATCATACGTTAGATCTAATACTGTCACATGGAATAAATGTTGATACCATTGAAATTCTGCAGCAGAGCGATGACATCTCAGATCATTACCTAGTATCATGTACACTTAATTTAGCAAAGGCTGCAAAGCCGTCCCCTCGCTTTAAATATGGCAGGACTATCACTGCTGCGACTAAAGATTTCTTTGTAAATAATCTTCCTCATCAGTTTCATCTCCTCAGCATCCCAGATAGCCTAGAGGATCTCGATGTTGCAACAGAAACTATTGACTCTCTCTTTTCCAGCACTTTTGACACAGTTGCTCCCCGGCACTTAAAGAAGATTAAAGAAAATAGTCCAACGCCGTGGTACAACGAGCACACCCGGGCCCTTAAAACAGCAGCCAGAAAAATGGAGCGCAGCTGGAAGAAAACAAAACTAGAAGTTTTTCGCATTTCGTGGAAAGAGAGCATGATTGCATACAGAAAGGCCCTAAAAACTGCTAGATCTGCTTATTTCTCGACTCTCTTAGAAGAAAACAAACACAACCCTAGGTATTTATTCGATACAGTGGCTAAATTAACCAAAGATAAAGCTTCACCTTCTGATGTTTGTAAACAGCACAGCAGTAATGACTTTATGAACTTCTTTACCTGTAAGATTGATAATATTAGGAAAAAAATTATAACCATGCAGCCGTCTACTACAGTATCACATCAGACAGTGCATTGTAGTGTCACTGAGGAAAAATTACATTCATTCACTGCTATAGGAGAAGAAGAATTGGCTAAACTCGTTAAATCATCAAAATCAACAACATGTATGCTCGACCCCATACCGACTAAACTACTAAAAGAGATGCTTCCAGAGGTCATAGATCCTCTCCTTAATATCATTAATTCATCCTTGACATTAGGATATGTACCGAAAACTTTTAAGTTGGCTATTATTAAACCACTTATTAAAAAAACGCAACTTGATCCTACAAAATTAGTCAATTACAGGCCAATCTCAAATCTACCCTTTCTGTCAAAAATACTAGAAAAGGCAGTGTCCTCACAATTATGCTTCTTTTTAGATAGAAATGGTATCTGTGAGGATTTCCAGTCAGGATTTAGACCGTATCATAGTACTGAGACTGCTCTCATCAGAGTAACAAATGATTTACTCTTATCATCCGATCGTGGTTGTATATCTCTATTAGTGTTACTCGATCTTAGCGCTGCATTCGATACTATCGACCACAATATTCTTTTGAATAGACTCGAAAATTATGTTGGCATTAGTGGAACTTCATTGGCATGGTTTAAATCATACTTATCTGACCGTTATCAGTTTGTAGCAGTAAATGAAGAGATGTCACACCGAACACAAGTTCAGTATGGAATACCGCAGGGCTCAGTGCTAGGACCGTTGCTTTTCACCCTGTACATGCTACCACTGGGAGATATTATTAGGAAGCATGGCGTTAATTTTCATTGTTATGCTGACGATACTCAGCTCTATATTTCTTCACGCCCTGACGAAACTTACCAATTCACAAGATTAACAGAATGCATAGCTGATATAAAAAATTGGATGACTAGTAATTTCCTGCAACTTAATTCAGAAAAAACTGAATTTTTAATCATTGGACAAAAAAACTCCACAAGTAGTAACCTAGAATACTGTCTAACACTCGATGGCTGCTCTGTCAAGTCCTCGTCGTCAGTTAGGAACCTGGGTGTGCTCTTTGATACCAATCTCTCATTTGAAAGCCACGTTTCTAGCATCTGTAAAACTGCATTCTACCATCTTAAAAATATATCTAAATTACGGCACATGCTTTCAATGCAAAATGCTGAACAGTTAGTTCATGCGTTCATGACCTCAAGGCTAGATTATTGTAATGCTGTACTGGGTGGTTGCCCTGCTTGCTTAATAAATAAACTGCAGCTGGTACAAAACGCAGCAGCTAGAGTTCTTACTAGAACCAGGAAGTATGACCATATTAGCCCGGTTCTGGCAACACTGCATTGGCTCCCTATTAAACATCGTATACATTTTAAAATCTTGCTGATTACTTACAAAGCACTAAATGGTTTAGTGCCCCAGTACTTGAGCGAGCTCTTAACGCATTATACTCCATCACGTTTATTGCGGTCTCAAAATTCTGGCCAGTTGATAATACCTAGAATATCAAAATCAACTGCAGGCGGTCGGTCCTTTTCCTATTTAGCACCTAAACTCTGGAACAGTCTTCCTAGCATTGTTCGGGAAGCAGACACACTCTGTCATTTTAAATCTAGACTAAAAACACATCTCTTTACTATGGCATACACATAAAACATTTTTAATTTCTATTATTCAAATCAGTTAAATGATTGTTTTAGGCTGCATTAACTAGGTCAGCCGGAACCGGGAACACTTCCAATAACACCTGATGTACTCGTTACATCATAAGAAGAATGGCATCTACGCTAATGTTAGTCTCTCTGTTTGTCCCGAGGTTTACTGCAGTCGGCCGGATCCGGGCCGTATCCAGACCAGATGGTGGACCTTAGCCTGGACATGACGACCATATCCCTGAAGTGTCTGTAGAGACAATAGTGTCAATTAAACTCCCCCCTGTAAATGCCGCATCGACACGACATCCTAATTAAACCCGTCCCCGGCGTGACAACTCCAATCTTTCGAATAATCCTACGAATATCTATTTATCTAATATGACTTCTGACCTGTAATGTTGCCAGAATCATAATCATACACTATTTGTTCGTCGGCCAGAGGAGAACTGGCACCCCGACTGAGCCTGGTTTCTCCCAAGGTTTTTTTCTCCATTCTGGCCCTGAAGGAGTTTTGGTTCCTTGCCACCGTCGCCTTTGGCTTTTGGCTTGCTCAGTTGGGGACACCTAAATTTCAACTATATTACTGATCCACCCGCATTGACACTATATGATAATTGAAATGAGCTGGATGACATAACCGTTTTCTCCAGAGCGGCTGTACAGCCGAATCAAATTCCGTTGCATTATTTTCCTGTTACCACTGTGAAGCTGCTTTGAAACAATTGCCATTGTAAAAAGCGCTATATAAATAAAGGTGATTTGATTTTGATTTGAGGAAGAGTCCATGGGGGAGTAGATGGAGGAAGAGACCATGGGGGAGTAGACAGAGGAAGATACCATGGGGCAGTAGATGGAGGAAGAGTCCATGGGGAAGTAGATGGAGGAAGAGTCCATGGGGGAGTAGATGGAGGAAGCGTCCATGGGGGAGTAGGTGGAAGAAGAGACAATGGGGAGTAGACTGAGGTCTTCCTCAATTTACTCCCCATGGCAGAAGAGTCTATGGAGTAGTAGGTGGAGGAAGAGTCCATGGGGGAGTAGGTAGAAGAAGAGACCATGGGGGAGTAGATGGAGGAAGAGTCCATGGGGGAGTAGATGGAGGAAGCATCCATGGGGGAGTAGGTGGAGGAAGCGTCCATGGGGGAGTAGGTGGAAGAAGAGTCCATGGGGGAGTAGGTGGAGTAGGTGGAAGAAGAGTCCGTGGGGGAGTAGGTGGAAGAAGATACCATGGGGGAGTAGGTGGAAGAAGATTCCATGGGGGAGTAGGTGGAAGAAGAGTCCATGGGGGAGTAGGTAGAAGAAGAGACCATGGGGGAGTAGATGGAGGAAGAGTCCATGGGGGAGTAGATGGAGGAAGCATCCATGGGGGAGTAGGTGGAGGAAGCATCCATGGGGGAGTAGGTGGAGTAGGTGGAAGAAGAGTCCATGGGGGAGTAGATGGAAGAAGATACCATGGGGGAGTAGATGGAGAGAGATACCATGAAGGAGTAGGTGGAAGAAGAGTCCATGGGGGAGAAGGTGGAAGAATTTAAGTTTTGGAACAATATGTTGTATTTATAATGTCACACTTACTATTTATCTAACAGTTTAAATGTTTTTTCATACATAAAATATATACAGTAGATGGATTTTAGAAAGGGGGTCCCTTTCTAAATCGGGGAGTAGATGGTGGAAGAAGAGTCCATGGGGGAGTAGACGGAGGAAGATACCATGGGGGAGTAGGTGGAAGAAGAGTCCATGGGGGAGTAGGTGGAAGAAGATACCATGGGGGAGTAGGTGGAAGAAGAGTCCATGGGGGAGTAGGTGGAAGAAGATACCATGGGGGAGTAGGTGGAAGAAGAGTCCATGGGGGAGTAGGTGGAAGAAGATACCATGGGGGAGTAGGTGGAAGAAGAGTCCATGGGGGAGTAGGTGGAAGAAGATACCATGGGGGAGTAGGTGGAAGAAGAGTCTATGGGGGAGTAGGTGGAAGAAGAGTCCATGGGGGAGTAGATAGAAGAAGAGACCATGGGGGAGTAGATGGAGGAAGAGTCCATGGGGGAGTAGATGGAAGAAGAGTCGATGGGGGAGTAGGTGGAGTAGGTGGAAGAAGAGTCCATGGGGGAGTAGATGGAAGAAGATACCATGGGGGAGTAGATGGAGAGAGATACCATGAAGGAGTAGGTGGAAGAAGAGTCCATGGGGGAGTAGGTGGAAGAATTTAAGTTTTGGAACAATATGTTGTATTTATAATGTCACACTTACTATTTATCTAACAGTTTAAATGTTTTTTCATACATAAAATATATACAGTAGATGGATTTTAGAAAGGGGGTCCCTTTCTAAATCGGGGAGTAGATGGTGGAAGAAGAGTCCATGGGGGAGTAGATGGAGGAAGATACCATGGGAGAGCAGATGGAGGAAGAGTCCATGAAAAAGGTAATGACGATATGATGCCCTTGACAAGCGACGCAATGACATGGACATTTAATAGGTTACACAATACTTTTGTTTCATTCTGACTGTGCTATAGTCCAGGGGTTTTCAAACTTTATAATGCCAAGGACCCCAAATATGATGAACCTTTTAAGAGGGATCCCCTTTCTAAAATCCATCTACTGTATATATTTTATGTATGAAAAAACATTTAAACTGTTAGATAAATAGTAAGTGTGACATTATAAATACAACATATTGTTTCCAAACTTAAATTGGCTATACTTAATGTTGGATGTATAAACCTGAAGAACATTTTCAATTAAAAATTATTTGTATAAGCAACTTTCACAATAAATGTATGTAAGCAGCTTGCATACTGTGTTAAGAATACTGCCTTACAACCCCAGTGAGCAAGATAAAGGGGACTATAGTGAGAAAAATTCAAAGCAAACATATAAAGCAAACACATACAATTCTGAAAAGTATGTATATGGAAAGAAAGGAGAAAAACATTTAGAAATGAAACAGTTAGAATGTTCGGCTTTATCAACATTGGCATTTTTGCTTTATCTTTTTATTCTGTGAAATTTTCTGGGGACCCCTTAGAACCTTCTGGAGGACCCTTGGGGGCTGAGAATCAGTGGAGAAAAGAACAAATTCATAAGCATAGGAGACACACAGACTGATGGTCGAGGACAGTTGATTGAGGAAGTGCAGAAGTTTATCTACCTTGTGAGCATAGTGGTTACTGATGGAGGGACAGAGGCAGATATCAACTGCCGAAATAATAAAAAGTTTCAGCAGTTTTCAAGAGGATGCATCCCAACTGGACTATGCCGGCCATCGATACTGTAACCAAGGTTAGGCTGTTCAACACCATTGTCATCCCGATCGTGATTTACTCCTGTGAAACATGGGAACTCACAGCGAAAGTGTCTCAGAAAATCAACTTGTTACAACAACGATTCCTCTGGAGGATACTCAGGGTGTCCTACAGAAACCACACCACGAACTAAGAGATCCTGAGGAGGAGTGGGACTCGACGACTGTCAGAAACTGTGATGGAGCAAAGAGAGCACCTCGCTGGACACATACTACGCTTGCCCGAACATTGCCACCCAAAGACAGCTTTGAAGAGAACACCACCAGGAAGTCGCAGGAGCCTGGGAAGACAATGGAAGACATGGAGACATACATTCCAAGAAGACCTGAAACATTGGTGTCCCATGGGAAGATGTTGAGAGCGTGGCACGGATTGAATACGTTGGAGAACGCTTGCCACCTAATGTTCCCAGCACAGGACTCCACTGAGTAAGGAGCTGCTCTCTTTAAGGCCTTGTTTAAACCTGCTATGAAGATCTGATTTGGTTGATCGGATCACAAACACACTAAACAAAGGTGGACGATGCTAAACACAGGTGTAAACAGGGTCTAAAACATTTTGAGCTTGTCCAGTTACGTCATTATTTGACATTTTTTATATGTGTGATTTGGATTTGTTATTTTTGCAATTGTTCTTTCTTCCGTGCTGTTTTCTACTGCTCTCCCTTTTTACTTTCATTTTTGCAGGTGACGTGCTGATTGGTTCATCTCTGCTGTCAATCATCTGAGAGGAGCGGGTTGAGTGTGCTGATGTTGATACCGGAAGGCCGGGACACTATAAAAGGACACGGCAATCACACTAAAGGAAGCCTGCCTTTGTGTGTGAACTTGAGCTGATAGTGCGCTTTGTGATTTTTGTTATGCTTGTTTTTGTTTGACAGTCAACCACAGGTGGAAAGTAACTAATTACAAGTACTTTCATTAGTGCAGTTTTACATTTTTTCTTCTTTCTTGATAATGGAGCTACAGGGCGAGCTGGTATTATTTGACAGGCACTTTTCAAATAAAAATACTCGCAATCAGACTACAGTTACTTTTTTATTGATTACACGATTTAATGTTATTCTCACAATGGCAGTCAAATATTCATAACTTTTATGAATACACTTTTAAGTGTTTTCGCAACATTATCTCCTGATTCACACATTAATTATTATTTGAATTATCACTCAGTTTCAGTGAGTTATTTAACCATGCATTAATGTCTTTGCAAGGCGTTTGTCTTTCAAACACATTCACGTCATATCATATTTAGTCAAGTCAAGTCAAGTCCTTTGTTTATTTTGTATATTTTCGTATTTATTAATAAACTGTACTTGGGTTCTTCAACGCTTGCCATCCATGGACTGCTATGTTACACATGTTCAGAGGTTTCAATATTCAGCCAACAAGATTTAACTAGATAAAAATTTAACCTTTTCAGAGTCAGAAAGAATTTCATGTTTTCATTTTTCATGCTTTATGAGTCTGAAATAGGGTCTTCCTCATATATAGATCAGATGAAATGCATGTGTGTGTGTGTGTACCTGGTATGAGAGCATCTTTCCTGCAGTCATACAGCATCCCCAGCTTGAAGGGTCTCCCTAGAGCCGCTGTTTCAATCACATTCACTCCCACTGTAGCCATACTAAACACACACAAACACACCACTTGGTTCGATTCTCAATGGGGAGCTCTTGTATAGGACAAATTCTGAATATGGGTTACCATACTTGGCCTTCACATGTCACTTTCACAAATGACACTTTACTGTTATCAACTATTATTATTATTTATATTTACCTTTAAACGTGTCTGTGTGTTTCCTGTGATGTGGGACTTGACAGCAATGTTCTCCTTTCACACATCAGGAACCTGTCAGATTGGAAACAAAGACAGTGTTTGAACTTTACATCAGATTTAACCACAGTTACTTCTTTTGAAAGACATTATACGATTAGGTTTGGCATTCATATTATGGTTCTAAATAGAAAAATGTGGTTCAATATTTAAATTTAAATGAACGTTAAATGAAAAATGTAAATGAAAGTTAAATAAACAAATCGCATTACCATCTGGAAAGCCTCCTCTAGATTGATTCCCACTGCTGGAAATGTTTGCGCACATTTAATAACTCCTGCAGGATAAACACACACTTGGGTTTTATGGCTTTTTTAACATATTCAAGAGTAAAAATTGTTATGTCCTTGCGCTGCTTCTGTGTGTTTTACAAACCCGATTCCAAAAAAATTGGGACACTGTACAAATTGTGAATAAAAAAGGAATGCAATAATTTACAAATCTCATAAACTTATATTTTATTCACAATAGAATATAGATAACATATCAAATGTTGAAAGTGAGACATTTTGAAATGTCATGCCAAATATTGGCTCATTTTGGATTTCATGAGAGCTACACATTCCAAAAAAGTTGGGACAGGTAGCAATAAGAGGCCGGAAAAGTTAAATGTACATATAAGGAACACTGGAGGACCAATTTGCAACTTATTATGTCAATTGGCAACATGATTGGGTATAAAAAGAGCCTCTCAGAGTGGCAGTGTCTCTCAGAAGTCAAGATGGGCAGAGGATCACCAATTCCCCCAATGCTGCGGCGAAAAATAGTGGAGCAATATCAGAAAGGAGTTTCTCAGAGAAAAATTGCAAAGAGTTTGAAGTTCTCATCATCTACAGTGCATAATATCATCCAAAGATTCAGAGAATCTGGAACAATCTCTGTGCGTAAGGGTCAAGGCCGGAAAACCATACTGGATGCCCGTGATCTTCGGGCCCTTAGACGGCACTGCATCACATACAGGAATGCTACTGTAATGGAAATCACAACATGGGCTCAGGAATACTTCCAGAAAACATTGTCGGTGAACACAATCCACCGTGCCGTTCGCCGTTGCCGACTAAAACTCTATAGGTCAAAAAAGAAGCCATATCTAAACATGATCCAGAAGCGCAGGCGTTTTCTCTGGGCCAAGGCTCATTTAAAATGGACTGTGGCAAAGTGGAAAACTGTTCTGTGGTCAGACAAATCAGAATTTGAAGTTCTTTTTGGAAAACTGGGACGCCATGTCATCCGGACTAAAGAGGACAAGGACAACCCAAGTTGTCATCAGCGCTCAGTTCAGAAGCCTGCATCTCTGATGGTATGGGGTTGCATGAGTGTGTGTGGCATGGGCAGCTTACACATCTGGAAAGGCACCATCAATGCTGAAAGGTATCCAAGTTCTAGAACAACATATGCTCCCATCCAGACGTCGTCTCTTTCAGGGAAGACCTTGTATTTTCCAACATGACAATGCCAGACCACATACTGCATCAATTACAACATCATGGCTGCGTAGAAGAAGGATCCGGGTACTGAAATGGCCAGCCTGCAGTCCAGATCTTTCACCCATAGAAAACATTTGGCGCATCATAAAGAGGAAGATGCGACAAAGAAGACCTAAGACAGTTGAGCAACTAGAAGCCTGTATTAGACAAGAATGGGACAACATTCCTATTCCTAAACTTGAGCAACTTGTCTCCTCAGTCCCCAGACGTTTGCAGACTGTTATAAAAGAAGAGGGGATGCCACACAGTGGTAAACATGGCCTTGTCCCAACTTTTTTGAGATGTGTTGATGCCATGAAATTTAAAATCAACTTATTTTTCCCTTAAAATGATACATTTTCTCAGTTTAAACATTTGATATGTCATCTATGTTGTATTCTGAATAAAATATTGAAATCTGAAACTTCCACATCATTGCATTCTGTTTTTATTCACAATTTGTACAGTGTCCCAACTTTTTTGGAATCGGGTTTGTACTTTCACTTTCACTTTCTCACTGGTTAATATGGGTGTTCATCTGTGAGCTTTGCCGCTTGTACTCGGGGAGGAGCAGAAAATGGAGAGACTTTCAGTAATAATAGATAAATGAAATGTGCACTGTTCTTTTTACATGATTCCCAATTATTTATAAATCACGATTTCTAGTATTTGTACAAACTTTACATTTTTATTTTAATGTTGTAATAAGCAATTCATTTAATTGTACCTTTGAAGCAGATTTGTTATGTGACAGCAATAATTTACTAAAAACATCTAATTAAGTTTCTTAAGGGTCAAGATCAAGTTATCTGCATCTCCACTCCCATAATATCTGTCAGCACTCAAATTAATGCACGGCTCAGATTAACTGTACAGCAAGTGTAAATAAAATTATAAAGTAATTATTCCATCACAAATACATCTCTCAATCAAGTGGCTGTGTCTATAGTATTATAGACTACACAACATTATACTATTATTTTCAATAAAATTTTTATTTAAAATTATTATTGCACCTGGTTCAGTAAGGGACTCTTGTCATAAAGTAGCAAACCTGCAAAAACAATATATAAATAAACTGAAAGTTGTTTATTCTTTTTTGAATGTGGCTCTGTATTTATTTTTCCTTGGCCTAATATGCTAATGAGGAGGGCGTCAACAGCCATCAGCCAATGGTGGCACAGAGACCGCCTTCTGATGTTTTATTGACACCTCCTCATTAGCATGTTATGCCAAGGAAAAATAAATACAGAGCCACATTCAAAAAAGAATAAAAAAGACAACTTTCAGTTTAGAATCCTAAGATATGTAACTAAGATATGATAGCATGAGCTTGTTAGCATACATAGACCGCATTTGCCGTATTTGCTACCAGTTTATGCAACGAACACATGTCTGTAGTATTCTCTCAGATTAAATTGAAACTAAAACAGATGGACACTGACACAGGTTTCTTCCATGAACTCACTTTTACTCTACTTCTCTTTCTTTTAGGCACAGCATCTGAACAAGCCTTCAACGCCATCTGCTGGACACAACAATGTCCCAATCTTTATCTGAGCAAAAGATACAAACAACATTCATAATTCTTGTGTGATTACTGTGAACACGCGTATTTAAACAGCAGAACAAATAGTGGCATGACGGACGGACTGATTTTTTTTGGTTTAGGTAATTACTTAACTAAAGAAGCAATCTCTTCTTTATAATGTGTTTCCCATGTCTTTGTACACCACATAGTTCAACTCCTGAAGGCTCACTTTGTAGAGAAGCAAAGGACTCATTCTTAAAGAAAATGTAAGTTTGTCTATTAGTTGTATGTTGTAATTCTTCACCTAAAAATGGTAGTTCTCTCATCATTTACTCACCCTTATGCTGTCTCAAGCTCTTGGACTTTCTCTTTTCATGGAGAACTGATGTCTGTTTGTCCAAACAATGGAAGACGAATGGGGACCAAACCTTCGAGCTCCAAAAGGAACGTAAAGGTACAGTACCATTCATTTTGTCTGAGATCAAAGATATCAGACCAAAGGACCACAAACTAGAGACCGCAATTGCAAGATGTACGGTGAAGTGTTTGGTCTGTTCTCACTCAAACCGAATTGAATTGTTTTAGAAGACTGGTTAAACCATGTGACTTTATCCTCAATTTACCGTATGTCTATTTTGGTGTTTGATCCCCCATTCTCTTCTTTTGCATTTTAAGGACAAACAGACATCTCAATTTAAATATAATTTTTGCATCATAGGAGTTTAAATCTGAATAAGGGTGAGTAAATGATAATTTTTGCATAAACTATTCCTATTCTGAATATGATAGGCCTGTTGTCTCTGTAGAATATAAAAATATTTCGTTACCAGATGTCTGCCACTCCTGCTGACCTTGAGATGATGTCTCTGTGACTCCTTGTTTGATCCTTCTTGGTAAGTATGTCATATTAGATATGTCTGCATTTTGTTTCACTAAAACAGATCTCACACTCCAGACCGACACATAACTTTCTATTATCAGGAGAAGATCCACCTTTATGTAGGATCTTCTCCTGTTGGGTAATTGGCTGTTTCCAGTTGGGTGAACGCTGGCGCTCTCCGGTGTTTTTAACTTCATATTTTCTGTTAAATACCTATTTTATAATTTAAAAAATTTGATTTTATAATTCTCTACTCCTTCTAAACTCTGCTGTTGACTGACACAATATGGATCTACCATCCTTTTACACGTGTCATCATTGTTTGGATTGTTTTGTCATCACTGATCTCGCTGTATACAGCGACTGAACTTCACCGGCTGCGGTGCTACTCTGCCGAGCCTCCACCTTCACTCTACCCCCATCAGGATATTGTTCATCGCCCCCGTCCGAAACATACCCATCGCGGGTCTCGACAGGGTTTTAGGTATGATGACTCGAAGGCTATTCGATCATTCTGGACTTTGGCTCCCTGAGCAGCAAGGAAAACCTGGCGGACTGTTGACCAGAGTGCAATAGCTAGTTTAGCCAGATCGGCTAGCTCTTCTCTGGGTGGAAAACAGCTCAGAATTGGACTTCTCAACATACGGTCACTTTCCAACAATGGTCTCCTCATCAGCGATATTCTGGATGATCGTAAGTTTGACTTGGTTGAGACCGGGCAGCAAGAAAATTGTATCATGCATGTCCTCCTGGGTTTGTTTATATTTCGCAACCCCGTATCTCCAGACGCGCGGGAGGTCCCGCGATACTTCACAACTCGATCTATAAAGCATCTCCGCTGACTGTCCCAGCCATAGACTGTAAAAACAGATGGATGATGGGCCTTCACTCTCTTCTGTGAAGCCGTCAGTGTTCAAATATGGCGCTGACATTTTGAAGCCCGAGTCTCGAGTAGTGAGCGCGAAGTGGAGCCGCGATATCAAGGTCCCGCCCACACTCCCGCATATTCAACAACTTTTTGTGAAATATACGGTTATGAAAATGTAGAGATTAAAGTTAAAGCTTCAATCTCCTCCCGAAGTTCCCGAAAAATGTCCGTTAGTGCCTCAGAGAAGCTGTCAATCTCAGCTGTCAATCATAACGTCACACCCTCGTTTTTATAGCATCGAATAACTAACTAAAACCAAACTTATTTAAAGAACGAACACTTCAGCTAACATCAGCGTGATAAAAACAGCCTAAAATGACAGAAACCATCTTTGGAACAAATGTATTTGAAGTGTAATTTGATTGTTTAGTTTGTCTCTTGTCCCATTACATTTCACGGAGGGGCGGGGGTTATGAGCTATACTGGGACCAGCCACCTGGGGGCGATCGAGACGCTTTGGCGTCTTTTCACTTTTCAGGACTTGTGAGGCACACTTGGTACCAACGTATGCTTCTTTTGAATCATCTGCTGTACTTATCAGTGGTCCAACACCCACAGTGTTGGCTGTTATTTATCGGCCACCAAAATACTGCAATTTTGTGCATTCTTAACCTCTCTGTGTACCCCACCACTTAATATTATTTTACTGGGTGATTTTAACATTCATGTGGACAATGCCAGTAACACACTCACAAGGGATTTCATTTCTTGCCTGGACAGTTTTGGTCTCCAGCAATATGTGGACTTTCCATCTCACTCTAAAGGCCATACTCTGGAGCGTGTCTGCTATTCAGGCGTTACACCTCTGGACTGTACTGCAGATGCAATACCCATATCTGATCATAAACTGCTTTCTTTCATGCTAATGTTACACTCTATAGATGCAAACAACGTTTTATGACATTCCGGAATATAAACAAAATCAACCCCTCAGTCTTGACTGCTGCAATCACTGACCTCCCACACAGTGACCGTCTCACTTCCCCTGATGATTTGGTCTCCTTGGAACAGACTGACATTTAGATTTTAACCTTCTATACTGAATATAGCATTTCAATTATATAGGCTTATTTTTTATTGAGGGTGGTAGTGGCTCAGTGGTTCATGTGGGTTGTCTACAAACTGGAAGGTTGGTGGTTCTATCCCTGGTTCCACCTAGCCAAGTGTCGAGGTGTCCAAGACACCTAACCCCAGCTGCTCCCGACGAGCTGGATGGCGCTTTGCATGAATGAATGGGTGAATGTGAGGCAATATGTAAAGCGCTTTGGTGGCCATGGGTCTGTTGAAAGTGCTATATAAATACAGTCCATTTACCATTGAAAAGTGTTTAGGTGCTCATGACAAACGTCTTAAGTGAAGCAGAAGTTGATCATTAACTAATATCAGGCCTATCTGAAAGTGAAGGTAAAAAAACACACAGAGGTGAGTAGAGAAAACTCGTGAAAACAGACGTAACAACATTTTTAACTCTTGAATATTTTGAATGCCATAAAACCCATTGTTTTTTAAACACGCACAATCATTTCCAGTGGTGGGAATCTAGATGTGGCCTTGCAGATTGTAATACCATTTGTTCATTTAACATCTAATTCATTTTCAAATCTCCTTTTCTAATGAAAAGTCATAACACACACGTGTCATCTGATGAATCAAATCATAATATCTTTCAAAAAAAGGTAAAAGCGGAGATAAATCGACTTGGATGTTACTTTGAACCCTGTATCTAACATGACAGGCACCTTGTTGGTGTTCCTGATGTTCATCAAGGCGAACATTGCTCGGTTTCCACGTCACAAGAAACTCACGGAAAAGGTTAAAGGTGTAAAAGTGACACACCTTTTCACACAAGTTAAACATTCTGTGTTCTACATCAGCTGATGCGAGAGAGTTGAAGAGGAAGACGGGTAAGTGAACAGACATTATCAGAGACAGTAATATCAGAATAATATCATGTGGTGTTACGGCTACCGACCGACAACAAATCAAAATAATCATTTGAAATGATAGTTTACACCATTGGCTCAGATATTCCTCTCAGAAATACATCTGTAAGATTATAAAGATAAAGATGTCAAGACTGTATGTTATTTATGATCAAATTATCCAAATTACATAAAATCATATGAAGTAACTGAAGAAAAAAATACATCTGCAAACAACAATTACCCTAATTTATATTATATTACAATAATCAATGTTCATTTAATTGAGAGTGTACATTTTTTGTTCACGTGTCCTCAAGGTTTAGATCAAGTGTGTTAATTCTGTTTTCATTTTGTTTTCATTTTCCTGTACAGCGCTTTGGTTACAACCTAAGGTTTTGAAATGTGCTTTATAAATCAGTAACTCAAATATTTTAAGTTGCTTGAATGTCTTTTAGTTGCAAATTTCATAAAATGTTTAAATTGTAATGGCTGATAACACTTAAAGTGTCATTTGTCCACACTAACAAAAGTGTAGAGGTTCTATCTGATAGTAAAATAAATACTGAACATACAAGTGGAGTTTTCTTTATAGCAGGGCTGGTCAAAGTTGAACATGCCACAATACAGGGAGTGGAATTTACTGAATTAGGAAAAATTTAACAGGTTATGCATTCTGGGGAATTAAACGTTTTTCACTTTTGTCCATATATTTATTAAATATAAAGAAATGAATTCACTAAATCTGGGTGCACACTGAGCGATTTTGGCCACGATTTGGCCATCTGAGACAAATTTTGAAAATCCTAAAAGATTCCTCTGATCCTAGGCTAAAATTGTAGTCTTTGGTCGTTAGTTTGACATGTTCACCGACAGCCGATTAATTACCGTTGCAATCAAATTTGACCTCTGACAACAGTCCTGCAGTGTGACTTCTCCTACGACGACCATCAAATTGACGCTAGAGACTTCTTTGTTAGGCCTGGGACACACTAGAGGATTTTCAAATCTTAACCGATTTTAAAACTGTGGGAGACCACAGACATAAGGGCAGTTTTACGATTTGGGATAGTGCGGGCTCTGAAAGGGTGGCTAAGGCTGGCCACACACTTGAAGATTTTAAGCCCGAATTTGCACCCCCAAATCGGGCTCAAATTCGGGCTTAAAATCTTCAAGTGTGTGGCCAGCCTTAGCCACCCTTTCAGTTCCGCATGTAATGCAGCTCACAGTCACATGTACGGGATCATGATGTAAAACTCCGGACAAGTTTTCATGCACGTGTCCGTTTTTAACGCATCTTGACTGTTGTACAGTCTAACATAAATGACAGCTGAGATCCCATAGTGTGACATGAGGATCATGTTCGTACAGTCTGACAAACAACAATCGTAAAGGACTATTATAAATCGCACAGTGTGCACCCGGCTTAAGTCTGTCTGTCTGTAAGTCCTATGAAAGACATCAAATATAATTTGCTGATTTTCAGACAAACATTCATGGTTTGTCTTAAACATTTTTCTAATGAAAGTGGAAAATAAGTGTACATTACACTTATTGCAGTTATATGGATTTCTTTGAATTTCAATTTGTTTTAATTCTGCATCCTTAAAGTACAATTCATATTCTGTTCGATAACTCCATACATATTGACTGTGCCATTGAGTGGGATTAATAAATTTGAGTGTTTTAGAACAGGATTCATTAGCAGGTTTTGACAGACAGCAAAATATCACATTTTTTTGCCATATCTGAGTCAGATCCATTTAGTTTTTTGTAGTCAGATGAGTAAGTGGTGTGTTTGTGTGTGTTTAGTATGGCTACAGTGGGAGTGAATGTGATTGAAACAGCGGCTCTAGGGAGACCCTTCCAGCTGGGGATGCTGTATGACTGCAGGAAAGATGCTCTCATACCAGGTACACACACACACACACACACACACAAACACACACACACACACACACAATTACCATTGAATTGACACAAATTTTAAGATCTGCCAATTGTAAGGGATCTGTGTTTGTTTTTTGTTTTGGTGGGTTAGTTAAATTTCCTGTGTTTCAGGTAGTTTCTATGGTTTCTCGTTAATTTGACTGTCATTAGTTTGACATGCGCATTTAAACCCTGTCTTTGAGCAGTTTTTTTGCCTATTCACATCAAGTTTAGTTGGTTGTTCTGTTGTAGTTTTGATCCTGTCCTGAGTATTTTTTTTTACCTTTTTTGTTTGTTAATAAAGAAAGACTGCCGTGACTAAATCTTGCACTTTGTCATCCTGTTTGCAACCATGCAGTGACTGATAGCTTTAGGAGTCTAAAAAATTAATTTTTGAACTGAAAAATCTAGTTTGCCTGAAACTTATGCATACTCTCAGGGTTATACACTATATTGCCAAAAATTTTAGACGCCTGCCTTTATATGAACATGAACTTTAATGACATCCCATTCTTAAAAAACCGTAGGGTTTAATATGGAGTTGGCCCACCCTTTGCAGCTATAACAGCTTCAACTCTTCTGGGAAGGCTTTCCACAAGGTTTAGGAGTGTGTTTATGGGAATTTTTGACCATTCTTCTAGAAGTGCATTTGTGAGGTCAGGCACTGATGTTGGACGAGAAGGCCTGGCTCGCAGTCTCCGCTCTAATTCATCCCAAAGGTGTTCTATCGGGTTGAGGTCAGGACTCTGTGCAGGCCAGTCAAGTTCCTCCACACCAAACTCGCTCATCCATGTCTTTATGGACCTTGCTTTGTCCAAACTTTACACTTGGCACAATGCAGTCAGGCAAGTACTGTTCTCCTGGCAACCGTCAAACCCAGACTCGTCCATGGGATTGGCAGACAGAGAAGCGTGATTGGTCACTCCAGAGAACACGTCTCACTGCTCTAGAGTCCAGTGGCGGCGTGCTTTACCCCACTGCATCCCACGCTTTGCATTGCACTTGGTGATGTAAGGCTTGGATCAGCTGCTCGGCCATGGAAACCCATTCCATGAAGCTCTCTACACACTGTTCTTGAGCTAATCTGAAGGCCACAGAAGTTTGGAGGTCTGTAGCTATTGACTCTGCAGAAAGTTGGCGACTTCTGTGCACTGTGACCCTCAGCATGCGCTGACCCCGCTCTGTGATTTTACGTGGCTACGAGTTGCTGTTGTTCTCAATTGCTTCCACTTTGTTATAATACCACTAACAGTTGAGCGTGGAATATTTAGTAGTGAGGAAATTTCAGGAATGGACTTATTGCACAGGTGGCAACCTATCACGGTACCACGCTTGAGTTCACTGAGCTCCTGAGAGCGACCCATTCTTTCACAAATGTTTGTAGAAGCGTCTGCATGCCTAGTGCTTGATTTATACACCTGTGGCCATGAAGTGATTGAACACCTGAATTCAGTGATTTGGAGGGGCGTCCCAATACTTTTGGCAATATCGTGTATCTATGTCTGTTTAGTTTCATTGCGTTGTGGTTTTGTTTTCCCTGCATCCATTTTGCCTATGTTCCTTGGTCATTAGTTTCTTATTAATCCTGCACCTGTTTCTGTTCTTGTGAATTAACTCTCCCTGTGTATTTAAGACCCTTATGTAATTAAATACCACACAGGAGTAGAATATAGACTCAGTTGCAGGAGATTAACAAAAGGCAGTTCAAAAAAGCAGGCAAGTAGTCAGGTAGATAATGTGCACAGTTTCATCATAACTCATCGCACTCGACAAAGAGTCTGACCAGGTGCGCAGAGGGTGAGCTGTACCTGACCTCTGGGAGTATTTATATGGAATTGGAAGAGGATATTTCCCTGTCTCCTGTGTCTCCTGCCCAGCCTCCCTTTCCCACCTCCTCTTCCAATGAAAGCTAGTTCCTCGGCACCTCCTCTGTTTCCCTTCAGACTCTTCCCACCTTTGCTTATCGACCAGCTGGCTCCACCTGGGACCATCATCCTCACGGCTCCACTGGGCTCCCTAGTCCCTCAGGCTCTGTCTTGGTCAGTCGATGCTCCTCCTGCGCTACAGACTTCCGAACCTTCAGTTGTGCTTCATCTCACCACCCTTCGTCTTTGCCAGGCTCGGCCTTCCCTCTGGCTCCACCTTGGTTCTCAGTTCCACTGGCTACGCCTCAGTCCTCTGGCACCACTCCGGACACTCGTCATTATGCCTCTGCCTTGGCCTCCTGATGCATCGGTGTTGCCCGGTCTCATTGGCTCTTCGGCTCTGTCTCCATCTTTCAGGGTAAAGTCAGGGTTATATCTATGTCTATTTAGTTTCATCGTGTTTTGGTTTCATTTTCCCTGCTCACGTTTTGCCTGTGTTCTTTGTGAGGATTATGTTCCTGATTCATTCATGTGGATTGTACGCTTGTTCCAGGACTGGGATATCTATATTTATGTTTTTCAAATAAACTTGTGCTTGCATTTGGATTCTCGCTCCTTCTCGACCCTGCTCACATCTTACATTTATTGATAAATCAGTAAGAGCTGTGCATGTAAACCTCACCCCCCTGGTCTCAAGAGGTACGCTAGCGACTGACGACCTGTTGCACCTGTCACTCTACCTCAGCCCGTCAACCTGTCGGCTTCAGCATGGCTTCTTGCCAGCTCGCCTCCACCTGGAACCTGCCGTCGCTCTGGCTCCACCGTGGTCAGTCATCACTGTCTGCACCATGGACTTACGGGCCTTTATCTGTGACTCATCCCTCCTCGTCGGCTCCACCTGGGTTACCTGGGTCACCTCCATCAGCTTCTTCTTAGTCGGTAGTTCCCCCGGTTCCGTCTGCCAAGTCTCCACCATGGCTCCTCCCTCCTTCGACTCCGCCGTGGGCTCTTGTACTAGGATTCCGGCTGGGGATTCCGCCCTGGCCTCGCCTACCATTAACTCCTCCCTGGCTTCTGCCGCCATCGTCTCCACCCAGGATTTTCAGGCTGTCTGCTCTGTCCTGATTCCTGTGGTCTTTTTGCCTGCCTGCGCCCACCTCCCGCCCTCATCTGTTCAACTGTGTTTATTGTTGAATGTTGTTGTTATATTTAAGGCGAGTTGTCATGCCTTCTTGATGGGGAGAAATGTAAGGGATTATCTGGGTCTTGTGTCTGTTTGGGTGTTGTTCATTTCATTTATTACTTCCACTGTGTATTTAAGCCCTGTGTTTTGTTCGGTTCATTGTCCGTTCTTGTCGATATTATTTGTATGTTCTGTTCTACGTGTTTTTGTACATTCTCTTTATTAAATGTTCTACATTGGCACAAAAAAAAATTCCAACAAAATTAACTTTGCAGATACAGTGTGCAATAATATTCTTCCACATGTAAACAATTTATATTTGAACACAAGTAATGATATAGGGAACAAATTCAACTTAAAAGGGGGAGGGGGGAGAAGTAGTGGGATTAAGGTTCAATTTTTGCTGTCTTATTAAAATAATTAATATAGGGTTTCCATACTGCATAAAAATTATCAGTCTTCTTTTTTTTAAAGAAAATCTAATATTTTCGAGTTGAAGGTGGTGCATAACATCTCTAATCAGGGCAGAACAGTGAGGTGGATTTTTTTGTTTCCAGTTGAGCAAAATCAATCTATGTGCTAAGAGTGTGAAAGCACAATACACTTATTTACACACAGCTCCACATTGTCACTACTGACACCAAAAATAGCCACAATTGGGTCTGGGTCTAATGGTTTTCCCCAACACCTTTGACAATAATTGAAAAAATGAAATCCAATAACAAAATTAATAAATATTTGGGCAAAATACTAATTTTGACCATATTAATATGACCTGCAAAAGAAATAAAGATATTGGACCACTTCTTAAAAATGTGTTGGGTATATTCCTACAGCTTCAGAATATTTTCTTTAAAAAGTGTAGAAAAACATTTAGTTATGGTGATCCCTAGGTATATAAATGGGTTTGCTACTTTAAAAGGGAAAGAGGAAAGTGTTTCAAATTGGGCCTTAGGGTTGATTGGAAATATAACACTCTTAGAAAAATTAATCTTGTATCCTGAGATTTTTCCAAATTTATCTAAAATTGACATAATGGTTGGCACTGATCGTAAGGGGTTGGAGATGTAAACTAGGTCATTAGCGTATAATGATACTTTGTGCTCTTTTCCCCCTCTCATTATTCCACTATAGGCTGTAGATGCACGTAGAGACATTGCTAGGGGTTCTATTGCTAAAGCAAATAGCAGGGGTGAAAGAGGGCAACCCTGTCTCGTAGAGCGACTTAATTGAAAATAACTAGAGTTATTATTGTTTGTTTGTGTAGAAGCTTGGGGGTGGGCATATAGCAATTTAATAAATTAAATAAGATTAGAATCCACATTTTTCCACAGTAGCTAAAATGTAATCCCACTCATTTTTTTGTGCATCCATAGAAATAAGTACCTCGGGCTGAGTGGGATTGGGATTTGGTGTGTAAATATTTAATAATCTTCTAATGTTAAAAAATAAGAGGTGATTTCTGATGAATCCTGTTTTATCTGTGGAGATCACAGATGGAAGAACTTTTTCGAGACGAGTGGCCAAAACCATGGCCAGTATTTTGTTATCAACATCAAGAAGACTGATACAGTAGGTCTATATGAACCAGTGTCTAAGGGGTCTTTATCTATTTTATGTATTAAAGAAATGTTTGCCTGATAAAATGTTGGTGGTAAAAAGCCTGCTCTCTCTCTTTGTTCATAATATGTGACTTTCGCCCACATCAAATGATCAGTAGAGGTGGAGAGTAACTGAAAGAGAGTCAATTCTGGTGAGGGGGAGACTGCATACTCATGATCTATTTCTAATATTCTGTCATTTCTTTTTTTGTTCTTTACAAATCATTTGTTCGTGCATATACAGGTACACTTTAAATGCCTCCCAAATTGTGGATTTGGAAACGTCTGTCGTATCATTTGTCTCCAAATAAATCGTATTTTTCTACAAATGTCTTATCAGCCAATAAACTATTATCAAATCTCCATTTAAAAGTGTCATATTTGGTTTCAAATAATATTTAAAGAACTAAGGGGCTATGGTCCCATAATACCATTGCTTCATAATCACAACGTAAGACGGCTGACAAAAGTTTATCATCAGTTAAAAAAAATAATCTATCCTAGAATATGAGTGATGGACTGGTGAGAAAAATGAATATTTTCATTGGTTTGGAAAGGTAAATCTCCATGGGTCTATTATTTTAAAGCTTTTCATAAACAATTGTGGCAATTTGGCTGATTTAGGTAGGCGTACTGTTTTATTTGAAGATCTGTCCAAGAATGGGTCTAATACAAAGTTAAAGTCACCCCCATTATCAATTGATGAGTATCTAGGTTAGGCAAAATGTTCAAAAAAGACAATATAAATGGTTCATCATCTATATTAGGAGCATATATATTGGCTCAGTATTGGTGTGTTGTAGAGTTTTCCTGGTACTTTAACATAACGTCCACTGGAGTCAGAAATAACTTTTGCAGTAAATAGCTTTTCTTTATGAGTATTGCTGCACCTCTAGACTTAAAATTTGAATGAAAGATTTGTCCCACCCACCTTCCCCTTAATCGCTCCTGGTCTTGGCTCCTTGCGTTTCTTGTAAAAATGCGACATCTGCCCCAGTCTGCCAAGATGAACTAGTACATTACCCCGTTTTATAGCCCCATTAAGCCCCTTACAATTCCATGAGACAAACTGAACTGAATTTTTCTTAACGGCATTTACTTTCATTCTAGCCTTGGTCAGAGACTCGATAAGTACTGTGTTTTGGCAGATGAAATTATATCTTTAAGCTTTGTAAAGACATATCTTTCATGTCTTGAGTATTTTAAGTTGTTTTACACTGTCATGAGGAAAAATCAAGCAAAACGCGGGTTCAGAGGGTTCACATAGTCTGTGATTAAGTTACAGTTCTTTTCCTGATGAAATTGACTAATATATACTAGTCACTATGAGAGTCCAGAAATGTGTTTAAATTATCGCGTCTTCGCGTGCGTGCTGAAAATGATAACAGACACCGCATCTCAGCTTATCAGATAGTCTAGACTCACAGTTCAGACACCAGGTTTGAATTTCTCAGTTTCTCGAGGGTGTTCGAACGTGTACCTGATTCTGTCCATGGTGATTGCCAGTTTGGCTGGATAAAACAAACTATAGTTTATCCTGGCGGCTCTCAGCTTGGCCTTCACTGGACTGAACGCGCAGTTTGCTAACCTCTGGACTCACGTCGGGGAAGATTCAGCCTTTATTTCTAGATGGCTTCAGGATTTTGTCAGAAAAGTAGTGAAAACGAGCAATTATTGCTCGGGCCTCTCTCCCTGCTTCGGTTTTGGCACAAGAGTCCTGTGCATGCGATCTACAGTCATACTGGAATCTCCCAAGTCATCGGCTCCGAATAACTCCAATAGCAGGTCTTTGATGAATCGAATCGGACTTCCCGCCTCCACTCCCTCTGGAACCCAAACTAATCTTAAATTCTTTCTCCGGCTACATTTTTCATGCATTTTCTTGTGTTCTTTGGCCATGACTTCGTGGGACTGTTCTAGTGCTGTCACCCTGTCCATCATGCCACTCAACACTTTCCCATCTCCTTTGTGTAAGGCGGCCAGCTCGGGAAAGATTTCCTCTTGCGGAGCACGCATGTCCTCTTACATCTTTTCTCGATTCTTTTGCATCTCCAGATGTAGGTTTTCAATTTGCGACTTAATGTCCTTAATCACAGCCTCTTGGTGTGTATGCAGTTCTATTATGAGAGCACTCAGTGAAACCGGAGAATCATCATCTTGAGGACGTTCGTCCATTTTTATTTCACCGTTTTCTGTCTTCGCATTACACCGTATTGTCGATGTAACTTTTTTTGCACAAGCTCGGTTTCATGTCGAATGTTAGTAGGTTAGTAGCAACAGCTCTTTGACAAAAAATTATAAAGTTTTACACGGCTGACTAGTCTATTGAGCAATAATCACTTATTTATTTGAGGAGCTCCCTTCTCTGCAACTCACTCCATGCGGGCGGAAGCGGAAGTCCCTACGTGTTTTTGTATCCAGTATTCTGAGAAGTGTTATTTTGAGTTTGTTTTCATTAAACTTTCAATGCTTGTGGTTAAATCCAACCTTTTGTTTTCCATGCTTGCAACCAGCAGTGACTTTGCCTTACTCATAAAAACAGCCAGTTGTTGACACCCACTGGTTTAACAATGTAAACTGCAGTAAGAATCACTGGAACATTTTTAAAAACTGATTATTTACAGTTACTCCATTGACAAAAAAGTCAAAATTCACACTTTCTGGTTGTCAGATGTTAGTGGAACATGTCCTTAGATACAGCGGTATATACACACATTAACAGAGTGGAGACAAATATAGATTCATAACTGGAAATGTCTGATTGCTTCAGTGTAAACATTCAAACTTTTACCCTTTAATCTATGGTGTTTATAGATATAAATAGTGATTGTACAGTACACCTACTTTTCCAGGAATCACACTGTGGGATCCAGAGAAGCTACAGCAGAGTCTACGTGTCCGTCCCCAAATTAACACAGATTTCAAAGTCACGGCTTCAGACTCCATTGAGGACAAATCCAACTTACTGAACATTGATGGCTCTCTGAAACTGAGTGTTTTAGGTGGACTCGTCAATGTTACAGGATCAGCCAAATATCTCAACGACACCAAGAAGTCTTTCAAACAGCAGAGACTGACGCTACATTATCATTCAACCTGCAGGTTTGAAGAACTGACCATGAATCACTTGGCCTCTGAAAATATATCTCACCATGAGGTGTTTGAAAATGACACAGCGACACACGTGGTGACAGCAGTGCTGTATGGAGCAGACGCCTGCTTTGTGTTTGACAGAGAAGTTTCATCAGATGAGGAAAAAAATACAATAGACGGAGAAGCAAAACTGGCCCTTAAGAAGCTCAAATTCATTTCAGTAGATGCAAAGAGCAATCTGAAGATGGATGACACTCAGAAGAACGCAGTCCAAAAATTCACATGCACGTTTTATGGCGACTTCCAGCTACCGTCTAACCCGACCTCTTTTGAAGATGCGTTGAAGGTTTTCTCTGATCTTCCAAAACTGCTGGGAGAAAAGAAAGAGCTGGCGGTTCCTCTGAGAGTTTGGCTTTATCCTCTGGACAAACTTCACACTAAAGCTTCAAAACTTCAGAAGGACATCAGCATGGATCTAATTATTAAAACCGAATCAGTGATTGAGAGTTTAAATACAACTGAGATGAAATGCAATGACCTTCTGAAAGACTCGCCTGCTTTGACTTTTGCTGCATTTCATGATAAAATCCTGCAAATGAAGCAAAACTGTTGCATGTACAAACTGAGACTTGTGAATAAACTCGGCTCTCTGCTGCCAAACATCCGTGGAGACGTGAAGAAGGAAACTGACCTGAATGATCTTCTACAAGAACATAATGAATCTCCATTCAGTGGACGAGACCTGGCAGAATGGCTGAAAGAGAGAGAAAGAGAGTCTGACGTCATTAAATCAGTCCTCAGACAGCTGAAGGATGCTGGAGCTCAGGCAGGAGTCAACATAGATCTGATTTTGATGGATTTGGAGGTTGGAAATCTGGTTAGCTACACTTTCACATCGCTGGACTGGTCAGATGTTTTGCTTCATAAACAATCCACCTATCTGAGTCCTTCAACAAAAGGAGAAACTTATGAGAACAGCCTTGATTCAGAGCAAAAATCTTGGCTCACTCCTGAGATCCAGAAGGCACTGAGGAACAGCTTGAAGATATTTAAGAACTTGATTGATTTAAATGACCATAAACCAGACATGTTCCTTGTGTCCTCAAAGGAAATGAAGAATAATCCTGGTTCCTGCATTCTGCTGTATGAAAGTGAATGTGATGAAGCTGTTTGCTTTATTCCTCCATCACAGCCAGCCTGTCCAATCACTGAAGAGGTCAAAGATAAGAGTGTGGTTCTGAAGGTTCCTCCATCATGTCCTGCTACAGTGGAGCTCAGATTACTGTATAAACCAAAGGAAGAGACCGTCTGGACATCTAAACCTGTGCTGAAGGATGAACTCACAGTTACTCTGACTGATCTGAGAGCAGGAACTGAGTATGAGATCAAATGTGCAGCGCTGGGGAAACTCAACTACACCGTATACAGTGATGTCATCAGCGTCACCACAGAGGTATGAAGATCATTCATCAAACACAAAATGTTAAGCTTTGTTAGAAAAAGTAATAGATTACTTCTCATCTTGAATATAATTTGCCTCATTTTTGTTAATTAGTATCAAATGCTTCTTTCAGGGAAGGAACAGGTCTGTTATAGGTAGGTCATTTTTTTCAAAATTTCAGTAGTGATTCACTCTCTAAAATAAAAAAATCCAGGGATACACAATCATTAATCAACAGATCTTCACATTTAACACTGAAAGTGTTTTGATTATTAAGTTTTTTTCTTTGCTGCACAGTCACCCCATAGACTTGCATTGTAATGGTTTTACTGAACACACATTTTTATGTCAATGCATGACCAATGCTTGCAAATAATGTGATTCCCTTTCAGTCGGTCACTCTCGATGCCATGTCGGATGACCGACGAATAGGAATCTCGCTAGAGAGGCCAATCTACTTTGAGTGTAAATAAAACAAGCCAATGCATATTGGCATGCAATGATTGCACCAGCTGCTCTGCCTCACAGCCAGAGTATGTGAGCGGTGTGGAGCGGCAGCAATTTCCCCTCCACGCTCTAAGCGTTCAATAATCACTCTGCTCCAGCTCTGCTCCAGGTTCACCATTTCCCACTCCCCGCTCCACTCCTCGCTCACTGATATCAGAAACACCACTCCGTCTTCGCTCCAAAGAAATTTGCGGCTAAACGCTAAAGTATTTAAGTAAGCTCTGCAGGGTCGATGCCACGAGGGGGCCCCAGGGGGCCTGGCCCGGCCACCTAGGTCGCTGTGCCCCCTCACCTTTGGTCAGCACACCACCCTGCCTCGGAACACGATTTCAGCCGCTGTGACTCAGCAACAGGCATGCTACCACTGTGCCCTCTTATAGAGAATAAGGAGTTACATCACGATGTTTTCATTTCGGGAAGGCTCCGCCATATTAGGAGGATATGCTATCCGTTGCCATGGTTACTTCGACAGTGAGACCGAGAGAGCAGCTTGAGATTTGTTTGAATTTTTGCGATACGGCGCAGTTTCTTGGGAAGAAATGGAGAAGGGGGAAACGAAAGGAAAGGTGCTCTACCGGGAGAGACTAAATAACACCGCCAAACAGCGTTATTTAGAGAAAATGCTTGACATCAACAACATCGACCCGTACGACCTGCCAGCTACAGAATGGACAAAAACCCAGAAGCGCTACCACCTCTCACACACCCTGACATCGCCAATTACCTGGTTTATGGTATCAGTGCAAGAGTGCAGAAGCTTTAAGTCATTAGTTGTGTAACAGGTCATGTTATGACTTCTAAAGTACATACATTTCATTCCATATTACATTTCCAATTTCCCTTTGTCTACAGCAATTGCCCATCTGCTTGCCATTTAGCTTAAATCACACCTGATCTGCATGTCTAGAAGCTCCCATCACCAAACACTAACCAGTCTACACTCACCTAAAGGATTATTAGGAACACCATACTAATACTGTGTTTGACCCCCTTTCGCCTTCAGAACTGCCTTAATTCTACGTGGCATTGATTCAACAAGGTGCTGAAAGCATTCTTTAGAAATGTTGGCCCATATTGATAGGATAGCATCTTGCAGTTGATGGAGATTTGTGGGATGCACATCCAGGGCACGAAGCTCCCGTTCCACCACATCCCAAAGATGCTCTATTGGGTTGAGATCTGGTGACTGTGGGGGCCATTTTAGTACAGTGAACTCATTGTCATGTTCAAGAAACCAATTTGAAATGATTCGAGCTTTGTGACATGGTGCATTATCCTGCTGGAAGTAGCCATCAGAGGATGGGTACATGGTGGTCATAAAGGGATGGACATGGTCAGAAACAATGCTCAGGTAGGCCGTGGCATTTAAACGATGCCCAATTGGCACTAAGGGGCCTAAAGTGTGCCAAGAAAACATCCCCCACACCATTACACCACCACCACCAGCCTGCACAGTGGTAACAAGGCATCAAGACATGATGGATCCATGTTCTCATTCTGTTTACGCCAAATTCTGACTCTACCATCTGAATGTCTCAACAGAAATCGAGACTCATCAGACCAGGCAACATTTTTCCAGTCTTCAACTGTCCAATTTTGGTGAGCTCGTGGAAATTGTAGCCTCTTTTTCCTATTTGTAGTGGAGATGAGTGGTACCCGGTGGGGTCTTCTGCTGTTGTAGCCCATCCGCCTCAAGGTTGTGCGTGTTGTGGCTTCACAAATGCTTTGCTGCATACCTCGGTTGTAACGAGTGGTTATTTCAGTCAAAGTTGCTCTTCTGTCAGCTTGAATCAGTCGGCCCATTCTCCTCTGACCTCTAGCATCAACAAGGCATTTTCGCCCACAGGACTGCCGCATACTGGATGTTTTTCCCTTTTCACACCATTCTTTGTAAACTCTAGAAATGGTTGTGCGTGAAAATCCCAGTAACTGAGCAGATTGTGAAATACTCAGACCGGCCCGTCTGGCACCAACAACCATGCCACGCTCAAAATTGCTTAAATCACCTTTCTTTCCCATTCTGACATTCAGTTTGGAGTTCAGGAGATTGTCTTGACCAGGACCACACCCCTAAATGCATTCAAGCAACTGCCATGTGATTGGTTGATTAGATAATTGCATTAATGAGAAATTGAACAGGTGTTCCTAATAATCCTTTAGGTGAGTGTATATACACTCAGTAGGCGAAAATAATTTCATTTTTACAATGAACTTATTACAATTATATTATTATATTTAAATTTTATTTTTTTATTTTTTTTTTTATACAATAATAAGAATTAGAACTGTAAAACATTAATAAAAGTGGAGTGCAACCTTACCTTGGCAAGTATGACTGAGCTCTCGCAGTTTAACTTACAGGTTTGTGGGTTTGTAAGTCTTGCACCCAGCCGCAGCAGAATTTTTCAAAAGCTTCTAAACTCTTGCATTGTGTAGGCACTGATACCATAAACCAGGTAATTGGCGATGTCAGGGTGTGTGAGAGGTGGTAGCGCTTCTGGGTTTTTCGTCCATTCTGTAGCTGGCAGGTCGTACGGGTCGATGTTGTTGATGTCAAGCATTTTCTCTAAATAACGCTGTTTGGTGGTGTTATTTAGTCTCTCCCGGTAGAGCACCTTTCCTTTCGTTTCCCCCATCTCCATTTCTTCCCAAGAAACTGCGCCGTATCGCAAAAATTCTAACAAATCTCAAGCTGCTCTCTCGGCCTCACTGTCGAAGTAACCATGGCAACGGATGACGTATCCTCCTAATATGGCGGAGCCTTCCCGAAATGCAACGCGGAGTGAACATCGTTACTTCACCTTCTCATTCTCTATTCTTGATATATTATAATTAACTAAATATATATATTTTTTAAAACTATTTTGTAAATTAATTTAGTTTTACCATGATGAATACAGATTATGAATAAAGAGTAGAAGTTGACTGAAAAAAATACTTAACGTCATGACGTACAGTCATAATCAGCCAATTACATATAAGCTGCTACCAGTGACGTAATTTAGTTAATCGCCTGTCGCGAGTGCAAATGCAAAGTTGCAAAGCTGATTTTTTCTAAAACACTTTGTCTTTTCTAAAGGTAGGATGTGTTTTTGCTTTTTTGTCTTTGTTACTAATATGATTGATTATATAGCCAGTGCTGGTCCTTATTATTTATGAGAATGCTGTAGCATTGCTCTGTATCGTCGCGTTGGGTATATGATGGCATGATGGTTGTTGTTTTTTTATTAAAAATGGGTATTATTATTATTATTATTATTGAGGGTGGGAGAGGTAGGCCCCCCCAGTGACACATCAAGGCCCCCTCGTTCCGTATGTCCTGGCGCCGACCCTGAAGCTCTGAAATATCACAAAAGTTCGCTTTATAACATACATTAAATGAAAAAATAAATAAACAATAGATAGTTTCAACGTGGTTTATTGGAACACTAGTGTGCAAACATTTTTTCCTGCAACATGCCAAGCTTATTAGGCTTTATCAGCATTAAAAGTTAAATATCATTGCTGCTTTTTGCAGTGCAAATTTTGTTTGGAAAGATGAAAATAGTACGTTTTCATCAGTTATTTTATCTACGGGTCACTACATTACAGATTTCTGCTCATTTAAAATCACATACAGATAACTGTAAGCAGATAAGCACTCTAAGATTACATTTGTTTGAATGCATTAGAGAGAACGATTGTGTGTGTGAATAAGTGCTATCTGTTTAAAATGTGCTTTCACCCCATCATATTCAGTATGTAGAAGGTACAAAAAAATTCCTTGAACTATAACATCCCGCTCATGCCCATCGCCGTCATCATAACCTTTACATTCTTTCTGATTTGAGTGATCCATCTGAATCAAGCTAGTTAAATGTGTTTAACGTGTGAGTTCTGGCTAAAAATGCAGTTATATTATGGGCCGTTGGCATGAATTGTGTTCGTGATGGAGCGGTAGTGGAGCGACGCTCCGACTTTTAAAAAATCCGCTCCTCACTCTATTCAAAATCACTCCGCTCCACTCCTCGCTCCGCTCCCACTCCACTCCACTCACATACTCTGCTCACAGCGCGGGTATATAATGAGCAGCAGGTGCGTTGCATCTTTAGCTTTTCGCTTCGGAGCCGAGCGATTTGTTTGGTCCTGTCTCTAATCTGCAAGCAGTGTTTTCTAAAGAGCCAGCTCTTTAGGAAAGAAGCTTTCTTTTCATTGGTGTTGGTGTGATGGCGCTACAGCGGCGCTCGCTCTGCGCTCTAGGTGCACGGTCGAGACTCAGGTGCCTCAAAAGAGGTGGAGTCCCCTAGCCTATTCCCCGTTGTAGCGCCCTCCCTGGTGGCCAAAATAGTTTGGGTGACCTGAGGAGTACAGGAGGACTTCTCCTTAGGGGAACCAACCCCACAGGGCCCCCTGGGGTTCACAGATGCCTGCACCAAATTGCGTTTAAAAGCTTATATTTCAGGATGCTCCAGCTAACGCGTATGTGCAGTCTCAATGCGCGCACTTTATAATAATATAATGAATGAACCATCTTATATCTAAAATTTTTGGTCAAACTCAGCTCAGAGAGCACAGAGATGATAGCAAATAAGTAATGCTACTGTCAGCGGACATTGCACTGAACGAGCAATCGTTATTATAGGTCAAAAGGGCAAACATTCAAAGTTATTTTACTATGAGATGACTCGAGATACAAACATTTTTTTGTCATCCGTCACTGTGACAGCAAGTGGACTTTTGAAGCTGGAATATAGGGTGGATTAAGCATGCTCTTTCAATCGGCAAGAGAGGAATAACATGGATAGAACATTTTTGGCAAGGAAGATTGTATGCATCACAGTGAGGTACAAGGGAGAAGGCTGCTAACATTAGGTAAGACAAAAAGGTTTATTTTCGCAACTTGTTAATAGCTATTTGCTGTGGAATATGATCGGGTCCAGTCAGGTCTGTGTATTCACAGGTCCAGCTTTCAAATAATAGACGGGTCTGTGTCAGTTCCGGGTAGTACATTTATGGCATTTCTCGGTTCTGCTCGGGTCCGGGTCCAACTTTTAAAATAACAGACGGGTCCCGGTCGATTCCGTGTAGCACATTTATGGGTCTCTTTGTGTTTGGGTACAATTTTTTGGACCCATGAAGACCTCTAGCTCGGAGAGGCTCAGGTCGACCTGTTTGCCTCTCCAGAAACGTCTCACTGCTAGTTCTTTTCCTTCCTGACCAAGGGAACACTCGGCGTGGATGCACTGGCACACAGCTGACCTCGGATCCTATGCAAATATACATTTCCCCCAGTGAGCCTACTTGCACAGACCCTGTGCAAAGTGAGGGAGGATGAGGAGCAGGTCTTGCTAGTTGCGCCCTACTGGCCCAACCAGACTTGTTTCCCAGAACTCATGCTCCTCGCAACAGCCCCTCCCTGGCAGATTCCTCTGAGGAAGGGTCTACTTTCTCAGAGATGGGGCACCCTGTGGCATCCATGTCTAACACCATCACTTCGGCTTGAGCACTGTCTACGAGACACGCTAACACCTTGAAGTGGGACCTGTTCGTCGAGTGGTGTTCTTCTTGCCGAGAAGATCCCCGGAGATGTTCAATCGGGTCCGTGCTTTCCTTCCTGCAGAAAGGGTTGGAGCGAAGGCTGTCTCCCTCCACCCTCAATGTATATGCTGCCGCAATATCTACATACCCCGACTGCATAGGAGGTAAGTCGGTTGGGAAGCACAACCTGGCATACATACGTTTCTGATTCACATTGCACAAGGCATTTGACCAACAGAAGATCTAAAGCCTGAATGCAGACACACGGTGTTGTAGTGAATTAGTGAATTAGTTTTATAACCTTGAGTACTTGACATGACAATGAGACGCAGAGATTAAACATTAGCTATTTCATTGTAACCATTTGTTCAGAAATAAAACAATTAAATGTCTAGCAAGAGTCTAATATGAAGAATAGTATGATTCAGATAATGATCATTTTAAATCCTAGTTGTTGTTATAAATAATATGGCTATAAAACCACTGGATTTGGCAAATCTTGACTTGGCAATTAAAGCATCTAAAGGTTATTAATAAAGTCTTGTTTTGACATCCTGCAGATTTTTTTGGTCACAGTGAAGAAAAATGGTACATGCAATTCATGCACGCCAGTTATATCAGAACTGGACTATTTCATCACATTGAACATCTCTCTTAAAGAATCAGATAATGTGGTAAGTAGATACTGCTGTTCAGTTCTGATTTTTTTCTGAATTAGTTTCTTAATATCCCTCTTGCATACCCTTACGAAAAATAAGCTTATTCAAGTATGCTATTAGTATACTTCTTTTGAACTAAAAATAAGAAAGTATACTTTCAGTCTACTTTTTGTATACTTCTCAGAAATATACCTAAAATTGCACTTAAGTATACTTAACTTATACTGATATACTTGTACTCTATCCATTGATCGAGATATACTTAAAAGTATTCTAAGTGTACCTGGCTTGTAGTTGTGTTTACTCTTAATTGAGCAGCCTATTAAGTACTTTTTTTCCACATAGTTTTACATACTATCTTATAAACTTACATTGTTTGAAAATATTGATTCATAAAGAAAACAGATATGTTAATGAGCGTAAATTTCATCAAACAGATGGGGGGGGGAAACTAAACATAAAATTTCTCAAGGGCAATTTTTCAAGGGGACACAAATAATACAGCCAAAATTGTACTTGTTAGGATATGTGTGGCGTTTTGGTGCACTGAAAAATGATCACGTCTGTTTTTTTTTCCTCTGTCATTTTATCTGGCCAACAACAGCAACAGTTGTTTAAATATGAGTTATCATAGGTTCACCACGTGGTAATATAATTAGGGAGTTCTACAACTACTGAAGAACTTTGTTTTCTCCCACCGGACTTGTGTGGTTTTTTTTTTACCAAACTTTTTTTTTGTTCCATTTGCATTTGTATTGTTTTACTACTTACACAATTATTTTAAGTATATATCATTACATTATTTACAATAAACAATGTGGTATTGTGTATTGTAAAATAAAAATATTTTTGTCCCCCCGCCCCAAAATTGCAATTTTCTCAGCTTTTTGTTTAAAATGTTGATTTTTTTTTTAATGAAACTTATCCACACCCAATCCAAGAATGCACAAAGCTAGAATAAAATGTTTTTAAAATAGAAAGAGTTAAAGTACAGTTAAAGGTATATTTCAAGTATAAACAATTAATACATAAATAGGAACATAGTAGTATAGTGCAAAAATAATATATGAATAGTAAACTATAAGTATAATGTTGTTCACAAAGAAAACGCCTCGGTTATGTATGTAACCTTGGTTCCCTGAAGAGGGAACGAGACGCTGCGTCGAAAAGCTGTGAGAACGCCTCTGCGTGATTGCGTCATGAAGCACGTGTGGAATCTGTCCAATGGAATGACGGAACGTCATAGGCGGGTGACGTCATAGACCGGAAACTATAAAGCACCCGTGAAAACAAACCGCGCTAGCTTCTGAAAAGCCTGAAGTAAGTCGATCACGGGCACGCAGGGAGTATGGCAGGGCAACGCAGCGTTTCGTTCCCTCTTTAGGGAACCAAGGTTACATACGTAACCAAGACGTTCCCTTTCAAGGGAACTTGCGCTGCTTCGAAACGCTGTGAGAACGCAATACCCACATCGCCATAATAACAAGTGAACGTATGTGTGAAACTGAAGCGCACACTACTACGATAACACCTAAACCTAAAGTACAACGCACCTGCTGCTCATTATATACCCACGCTGCGAGGCAGAGCAGCTGGTGCAGTCATTGCATGCCAATGTGACTTAAGAAAAATTGTTTTAAGTGTGAGAAAATTCTCAGATACGTCCTCAATAGGCTCGAACGGAGTGAAAGAAAGGCCCTGCAACACAGGCCGGAACCCTCATACGAACTACAGGCCTAAGTCTTAGAGTACCACGAAGGAAACGAGTAACTAATGGGTGTCTCCCCAAAGAAACACCACCCAAAGGAGTGTGGAAAGCAGCTAAGGCCGTCACGTACACCTTTATTGTGGAGGGGGGTAACCCTGCTGGGAATCTATGCTGCAGGAACTCCAGCACTGTACCAACCGGGCAGTTAACTGGGTCCAACTGGCGATCTCCGCACCATGAAGTGAATAATCTCCACTTCAATGCATACAGTTTCCTTGTGGGCGGAGCTCTGGAGTGAAGGATGGTCTCAACAACCTCAGCCGAGAGACCTGAACTTATGAGCTGGGCCCCCTCAGAGGCCAAGCCCACAGTTTCCACAACTCCGGGCAGGTGTGAAGGATCAACCCGCTCGCCTGAGAGAGAAGGTCCCTCCTGGTCGGAATCTCCAGAGGAGAGCCTTCCAGGAGGGACACGAGGTCCGAAAACCAAACTCGGGCCGGCCAGTATGGGGCTACTAACAGTAGACGGGCCCCGTCCCGGCGAACTCTCTCCAGAACTCCCGGAAGCAGAGCAATTGGGGGAAAAAGCGTACAGAGGTAGCCTCAGCCACTCCTGTACCATGGCATCCAGCCCCAGAGGAGCTGGATGTGTCAGAGAAAACCACAGAGGGCAGTGAGAATTCTCTACTGATGCAAACAGATCTACTTCCGCTTTTCCAAATCTTTTCCACAGGAGCTCCACCACCTCGGGGTGGAGTCTCTATTCCCCGGGCCTCGGCCCCTGCCTCGACAGTATGTCTGCTTCCTGGTTCAGGACCCCTGGGATATAAACTGCCCTGATGGACAGCAGTTTCCCCTGGGCCCACAGGAGGATCTGGTGTGCCAACTTGTATAAGGGGCGCGACCGCAGACCCCCCTGATGATTTATATGCACGACCACCGATGTGTTGTCTGACCGAACAAGCACATGGTGGCCCCTGAGATCTGGCAGGAAGTGCTTCAGAGCCTGAAACATAGCCATCATTTCCAGGCGATTTTTGTGCCACGAGAGCTGATGGTCCTGCCACAGACCTTGAGTCGAGCGACCACTCATGATCGCCCCCCAACCCATGAGAGAAGCAGCCGTTGTTAGCGCAACACGACGACCCTGAGCTCCTAACACAGGCCCCTGGGACAGAAATCAAGGATTTTTCCACATGACCAAAGTACGAAGGCATCGCCGCGTGACTTTGATCATGCGAAGTGGATTTCCCCTCGGGGAGAGCCACCACTGCAACGGTCTCATGTTCAGCAGGCCAAAAGGTATCACGTTGGACGCAGCTACCATGAGACCTAGCAGTTTCTGGAACTGCTTGACAGTGAGTGCTCGGCCTAGCTTTGATTCTTTGACTGCTGAGAGAATCGATGCTATGCGTGCAGGCGATAAACGAGCCTGCATCGCCACCGAATCCCAGACCACGCCCAGAAAAGAGCACACTTTTCTTTGCATTCAGTCTCAACCCCAACTTTTTCATATGAGCAAGAACAACATCTCGATGTTGAACCGCCATCTGCTCTGACTGAGCCAATATCAACCAATAGTCGATGTAATTGAGTATGCGGATGCCCTGTAGACGCAGCGGCGCCAGTGCAGCATCCACACACTTTGTAAAAGTGCGGGGTGACAGTGCTAGACCGAAGGGAAGTACCCGATATTGGTATGCTTCTCCCCCGAAAGCAAACCTCAGGAACCTCCTGTGTTGTGGAAGGATGGATACATGGAAGTATGCGTTTTTGAGATCTATGGTGACACACCAGTCCTCGGACCTGATCTGTGACACAATCTGTCTGAGTGTAAGCATCTTGAACTTGAGCTTCCCTACAGAGCAATTCAATAGGCGCAGATCTAATATTGGGCGCAACCCTCCATCCTTCTCCATCCTTCTTTGGCACAATGAACTCTCGGGTGGCTCGCCAGGACCGTCTGCGCCCCGACATTGCGGTGGGGTTGGCAGCAGTGCCCCCTGAAGGAAGACGGGCATAGTGTAATGAGGTGACCACCGCCTTCGTTCGGAGGGGACTACCCTCACAGTCCTGACGTTGCTGACTGTCCTCAGATCAGTCCTATCCCTCGAAGGCTTCGTCTGCGAGCGTCACCCCGCCTCCCATTCTTTCTGTGGGGGAGCACGGGAAGAAACGCTCTGCTTCTGTTGCGCCCGATGTGATGAGCTAGTACCTGGCTTGGGCTGCTGTGCAGCCGCCCCAGGGACCTGGACACGGAGAGGGAGAAATTGCTTGAGCGTCGCCGCCTGCTTTTTAGACTCCTGAAACCTCTCGGTGACAGTCTGGACTGCGTCACCGAAGAGGCCAGCAGGAGAAATCGGGGCGTCAAGCAAGAAACTTTTGTCCCTCTCCTTGATTTTGGTGGGGTTCAACCGTAAATGCCTCTCCGTGGCCAAGAGGCCGAGAGCTAAATCAGCTGACTGACGCAGTTCTCTTATGACGTCAGCCCCCACCTCATCACTACTACCCAGGTCCCTTAGCAGGTCGGCCTGGTATGCCTGCACGATGGACATAGTGTGCAGACACGGCGCGGCCTGACCTGCCACCGAGTACGCTTTACCCACCAACACTGAAGTTGTTTTTAATGGTTTGGTGGGTAGCGTCAGAGCTTTTAGGGACGATGCAGCTGAGGGAGAGAGATGGCTCGCAAGTGTCTCTTCAACCCTAGGCATGGCCCCATAACCATACTGTTTTAGCCCTACGATGTTGCTATAAGTTGACGTTTGAGGGCTAAAAAACACGATATGATGCCGGTTTCTTCCAGGACCTCGACACCTCAGTGTGGAGGTCTGGGAAAAACGGCAAGCCCGGACGTAGAGGCTGAGCTGCACGAGAAGACAGGAAGCGCTCATCTAGTTTGCTCTTTTGATGAGGTTCGTGCCTTTGAACTGGCCAGTCAATTTTTAATCTGTCCACAGCCCTCGTCAGCACCTCTAATAGCTCCTCACTAGCAGGGGACTGAAGTGGCGAGTCTTCAGTAGCGATACTGACAACATCCAACTCCTCAGAGCTGGATAGTTGCAGCACCGGTGCCCCACCCGGGGAGGAAGAAACCGCAGGGCGGGCTTCCAAACCTCGAGATGAGGCACTGGATCTAACAGGTGAGGGTCGAGATAGGGCTGGGCCCATCTCAAACCCCTCTGTAAGCTCCATCTGCGAACCCCACGACTGAAGCCGCTGCTCTGCCTCGGCCGAAGCACCCTCCTCAAAGAATGCCCTGCGGGAGCGCAGCGTTTTTAACGGTAGCCGCTCATAGTGCTCACAACCAGCCCCCTCAAGGGCTGCCTGAGCGTGCTGCGCTCCCAAACAGGTGTAAGAATGGATTTCACCTGAGCATGAACTCAAGAAGTCTAATTTGCAATAAGACAATAAAACTTCTCTCATCTGAATAGGAGATCTACAAGAGAAAACAAGACCCCACCTGGTCAATCTTATCTCCCCCCCCCCCAGCGAGTCCTGACCATCTCACACTTTCTGTCTCAGGGCCCACACAATCATGCAAATCTCACAGATCCTGCCACGAGCTGTTTCTTTGTGGTCAAAATAAATACGTTTGATGCGATTGGTAAAGAGGTTTCATTTCCACATCAGTAGAACAGGTCATCATAAAGAAAACAGGGCTTGTTACCCTGGTGTGGGAGATGCTCATAAAGATCTTTTGATAAACCTTTGCTGTCATCCCCCAAAGATAGGCGTGACCATTTGGGCACGAGAAAAGTTCAACCAAAAGCTGCATAAATATTTGGGTGCTAAATGTTTATTGTTCTTTGTTCTGGTTGAGTATTTAAAGGGAATTGGCAAACCACTCAGGGAAGCATCTGTATTCAGAACTTCCCACACTGTTGCGGTGTCTCTATTGCCAGGTAATGATGACTCTTGGAAACTCTTTTTATATTATTTTGTAATTGTGTTGTATATTGTATGCTGATCAGTTGTGTATAATGGATTTTTAATTCCTTTATTTGGTTTTTGCCTGGCTAAAATAAACATTAATCTTGATTTATCTTGTATTTTACTGAAATCATTATTCTAGTATGGATCAATGTGGAGTCCTTTATTTCCGCAAATCTTTTGCTCGAATAGATCAAACCGAGGACCCCATGACTGAAGCATGGAGCGCAGCATGCGGGGTAATCCGATTTCTGACTATTACTGTATTAGCACGTTGCAGCTCTCGTGTCTATTAATCAAATTACACTTTTTGTTGAGTAAGCAGGTGCGACCACTTCAAGGTAAAATATTCACTCTGCAATCCTCTGACTAATAACAGAACTGGCCAGTTTGTGTTCGTGAATGCGCGAATCACGACGCGTCTGTTTCTGTGCGATATCGGGTCCCTTGATGAACGAATATTTGAGAATACGAGATACTAAGAAAAATCAACGATCCAAATTAAATCACAACTAATCATTTGATCAGCCATTAATTTATAAACGTAACAAACGCAACGAAAATCACATACAATTAGAGTCAGATTAAATTATTCATGGAGTCAGATTGAAAATTGGATCTTCACATTTTAATACATTAAAGTGATTCTTCCAGAAGCGCTAGAAAAGACATACATGCAGAAGTCCTTCAACCAGCTGCTGGATTCCTACGTTGGGCCAAGCAGGTGGAGCTTACACAGGCAATACACATAGAATGTGTATCCCTACCTGTGATGAAATGAGGGCAGGGATGAACACATCTAGTGAATTGCTGTTTTTACTTTACAAACAATGGTGAAAAAACTCCTGCCTAGCTTTTTCTAAGGACAGACAAAAACACCAACTTTTCACAGACAATATTCACACAGAGCGCTTACTGAAGGCACAAAAGCTAGCACGGTTTGTTTTCACAGGTGCTTTATAGTTTCCGGGTCTATGACGTCACCCGCCTATGATGTTCCGTCATTCCATTGGACAGATTCCACACGTGCTTCATGACGCAATCACGCAGAGGCGTTCTCACAGTGTTTCGACGCAGCGCGAGTTCCCTTGAAAGGGAACTTACAAGTATACTTGCAGTATAAAACTACTAAACTAGTAGTTTACTGAGAGTACACTTCAAAGTGTACTTTTATAAACTAAAAAAATGTGCTACGTGTATTTAAATAGTAAACTACTAGTATACTTATAAGCTCACTTGTAGTACAGATGCAGTACAAATGAGAAACATAGTGGTGAATTAGTTTAAAGTTTACTACTGTTACACTTAAACGTATACTTTTACGTACTAAAAAGAGGGCCAATTTAGTCCCAAGCACTATTGAAATAGTACACTTACAAGTATACTACTAGTAAATTGATATTAGTATACTTACTACATAGAGTATACTTAAAAATATACTTGAACATTACTTAAGTATACTTCATAAAATGAACTTGAAGTATACTTATTTTCCGTAAGGGTCGTAAAAGTGTATGAGGACTGAATTTTAGAAAATCGTCTCAGAGCATCTTCAGACCGAGGTGGCTAAAAGTTATACGTTTTGATTAGTTTGGTCTGTTTGACCCATTGTCTGGTCTTCTTTATCTCACCATATACACTGTCACGACCAGCTCAAAGCCATGACAAATGAGTGGAGGACATAGTAGGTTGGTACAGTTTGCAACATAAATGTTTATTTACATAAATAAAAAAATATATAGAACAGTAAATCAATGCAAAATAACTACAATTTCTGTATGACAACCGATGTTAAAATGTCAGACAGAACCAAATTCAAAGTAATAGCAAAAGTGAAATGAACAAACAATAACAAAAACCAAACACAAAATGAACCGGAACAAACAACGCTCTCATGATAAGGCAATACGCCTTGAAGCTCTCTCAAACTCCCCAAAGCCCTCCCTTGACTCTCAAAGGCTCAGCTTTAATAAAGGAAGAAAGAGGTGCACATCATTCTCTCAATGAGCCTGCCCAGGTGCACATCGTTCTCCCGATAAGTCTCCCAGCCACACCCAGCGGTCGACAACAGCAGGAATAACGGGAGACCCGTCACAACACTGATACCATATCTGCCATAGTCCATAGTGCCATTGTTAGTTTCATTGCAAACCTATTTTTTTCAAACTCCTCCTACAGCGTTCATCAGGGGTCATATACATGATAAAAGTAGCTCCTAAACCCCGGATAGCTTAGAATCCTCCTGAGGCCCTGTCCCAAATTAAACCCTAAGCCCTCGCAATCTTCCTCCGAATGGGAGGACTTCATTCCTTAGCAAGCAATGTTCTGGTGTTTTCAATGTAATGGCTTTATGTCTGTATGAATTTAAACAGTAAGCAAAGACATAAATTAGCTTAAGAGATAAACTGAGATCTGAAACACTCTACTGTATATTCCATTAGCCGTATTAAAACTGTTGTTGCATTATTGCATTTGTGGATATATTATTGCAGTTACAGTAGCATAACTGATTTCTTTACAGTGATAAGAAAAATGTTTGTTACCAGAACAACTTCAATGTGTTTTATAGCTGAATTATATCTGTGTATTTACCATTATTTTCTTATTTGATCATTTAGGGAACTGCTTTGAGGGCACACATTGATAAAATGCGTAAAGATCTGCGCTGTAGTCACTGTTCAGGAACAGCAATGGTGGAAAATGCAAGTATATTTTCCATTAAGTCTGATGTGTTTACACCTGTACGGATAAAAGGTTTTACTGTGGAATTATAGATGATTCAGACAGCCCTTAACATTTGGAATATGTAAACTCCATAAAAATGTAAAGGACATTCAAATATCTGCACAAGATTTATTGTACTGTATTGTTGACTAAAATTAGTGAGTTTAGAATCTAAGCCTCTAATTGTTTAATATAAATATTTCTTCACACATTTCTTAGTTTTGTAATTACAGATTCATAGTGATATTAAATTTCCACAAATAATGATTCTACGATTGGAGAACTTCCAAAGTGGCAACCACCGGGCAATAATTCCTCCACGTATTAAGGTAATTAAATATTATAGTGATTGAGTGTCAGTAACATAAGTAGTGGTCAACCAATATGTTTTTTTTTTTAATGATCTGCATATTTGCAGAATGTTGATGGTATATGTTCAAGTAGTATAGTGTTTCCCTTTTATAATTAGACAGGACAGTTTAATAAGACAGGAGACTAATGAGGAGGGAGAAACAGAGCTTAAAACCCTTCATGAGCTTGTGTCCGTCTATGATCCGCAGGGCTGCTAACAGTAATAGACTGAACAGGAGATCCTCGTGAAAAATAGATAACAGTACATTTAAACAGGATAATGAAAATACCAAACGTATTGGCTTTGGCAATAAATCGGTTGACCACTACATCAAGGTTTGCATGTCCAGAATCCTTTTGTTTATTTTTTTGCACACAATCACACTCTCTCTATGACTGTCATATACATTTGTTGATGTTTAACTGACATGAAGAACATGGTTCCTGTTTCTCTGACAGGTTTCCACCCATAAATATGAGCTTTATGCCATAATAAACCTGTATGGTACAGTTAAAGATGGACACTACAATGCTGACATCAAATCTGACAATGGAAAGTGGTATCGATTTGATGACAGTCATGTATTTCAGGTATGAAAATATGGTTACGAACATGATTAAAAATGGATTCACTTTATGGTATCAGTAAGATTTGCAGAATGGTGAATGGGATTTAATCAAGTGCAACATGTTCTTTTATCAATATCTTTGTTGATCCTGGAACAACATTCCAATCAACCAATCAGATTTCAGGGATGAGTTTACAGTTAATGTGAAGTTTAGCCTTACAACCAGGGATTGGTGCTTCTACATCAGTGTTATTCATTTCCCTCTGATTTTAGGGATAAGTTATGGATATGGTTAGGTTAAATAGACTAAATTCAGAAAGGATTGTTATTCGAGTATCAACAAAATATGTTGAGTCTTATTTGGCAAAAATCACAGCGACCGGTCAGGCTGAGGGCCCTATTTTAACGATCTGAGCACATGGTCTGAAGCGCACGGCACAGGTGCACTTAGGGAGTGTCCGAATCCACTTTTGCTAGTTTACCGACGGAAAAAACAGTCTGCGCGTCAGGCGCATGTTCCAAAAGGGTTGTACCTAGTCTCTTAATGAGTCATGGGTGTGTTTTGGCTGTAACATGCAATAAACCAATCAGAGTCTCATCTCCCATTCCCTTTAAAAGCCAGTTGCGCTCACACCTGTAACGGTGTGTGTACTTCAGGAACAGGCTGAAGACTCAGGAGATGCAATCCAAACAAACTTTAATAGTAACTCTCAGGAACAAGCAGACCCTGGAGTCCTGGAGGTCACAGGCAGGTGAGCAGGGCGATGCTGGCTGGTCAGAAGGTCCCCAGGGTGGTGCTGGCAGTTCAGGAGACCAGGGCATAGCCGGTAGCTCAGGAGATCTTGGCGGCACGGGCAGCTCAGGGGACCATGGCGGCGCAGGCAGCTCAGGAACGCCTCCTCGACCGTGTCAGGGAAGACAGGAGTGTCTAGGACGGCCTCCGTGGCCTTGTAGCCCTTGTAGGGCGGAGCTGTGGACTCTGAAGCAAGCTCTTGGGCTCTTCTCTGGACTGGGGACAGGAGACGGCGTCCTCCCTGGACTCTCGACGGGGACAGGAGACGGCGTCCTCCCTGGACTCTCGACGGGGGCTGGAGATGTCGCAGGACTCTCGACGGGGGCTGGAGACGTCCAAAAGTCTATTAACCAGTGGTCCTCCGCTGGTTCTGGTGAGGACTGACCTCCGGCGGCGGCCATCTTAGCTGATAATGCTGTCTCAGGCATGGCGGTGGCCATCTTAGGGCTGAACTCAGGAACTGGGGACCGGAGAAGGGAGGCTGATTTCAGCACTGCCCGGATGGAAGTACACGCAGGATCCGCCACCTTCACTCCCAGGTCAGCGCTGTTTGACGACAGCTTCCGGGCTCGAGGGAAGACTGGTGATTTGGCTGGGATGGTCCCAATGGACTGGTATGTGGAGGATGCAGGTTTAGGGTGAGCTGGAGTGCCTACATGCTTTCGGATAGGGACTGGAGGATGATTGTGATTGTCCTCATAAACAGCATCAACTACGAAATTAGAACCATTTAAACTGACGACATAATTAATAAAGTCTGCTACAGACCTATAACCATCGCCAGGAGAAAGGACATGAAGTCATCGTCCAGTCCCATCCAAAAGCAGGCATTGACCATAGGATCACTCCAGCTCACCAGATAGCAATACTCCAGAAATTCCTCCACATACCACTCCAAAGGACGACCGCTCTGTTGGATGGATAGAAGATGATCCTGAGCCATTTGTTTTGTAGTTGGTCCAGTCATCTGTAACGGTGTGTGTACTTCAGGAACAGGCTGAAGACTCAGGAGATGCAATCCAAACATAAACTTTAATAGTAACTCTCAGGAACAAGCAGACGGGCAAGGAAACACACGTAAACATAAGTGACAGGACAAAGACTGAAGGTGAGGGTGCAACTTAAGAAGAGAACAGAAATGAGGTAATTGACCAAACACAGCTGAACTAAATTAACATAATGAGGGTAACCATGGTAACAAAGGAGTGGTGGGAAACTGAACAAAGGAGCACATGAACACATCAAAATACAAACAGAAAGTCCAAACACAAACAGACATGTGACAGCACCATGGCGGATTCGCTATTTACATGGAGGAATTTTTGAGCGGACAGACTGAACGCTTCTCCAGAGAGGAATCCTTTGATTTTTAATATTTAAACGTGTGTGTGCTGCTGCGCATCCCTGTGTGTGTAATAAGCAGAGTGTACACGCGTTGTGCACCCGCCTATAAGCTCATATTACGAACACACCCTTTAAATAACACAAAAAATACTGCGCTATTAAATTTAGAGCAGGTTTGTGTTAGTCAATGGCGCAGTCGTTTTCAGTTCCTCAAAATAGCAACGCTCCAACAATGCTCCTGAACACACCTGGTGCTCAGACCAGACGCCCATTTGACAGTGGAGCTGGACGTGAAAATGAGAACTGCGTCGGGTTAAAACTAGCAAAAAACACTTGCGTCGCGTGTATTATAGGGCCCTTAAAGGGTTAGTTCACCCAAAAATGAAAATTAGCCATGATTTACTCTCCCTCAAGTCATCCTAGGTGTGGCATTCTTCTTTTCAGACGAATAAAATCAGAGTTATATTTAAAAAGTCCTGGCTCTTCCAAGCTTTATAATGGCATTGACTTTGTTGGTTCGTTTTTGAAGTCCATAAAAGTGCATCTATCCATCATAAAAGAGCATCTATCCATCATGAAAAGTGCATCTATCCATTATAAAAGTGCATCCATCCATCATACAAGTGCATCTATCCATCATAAAAGTGCATCTATCCATCATATACAGTGGGGAGAACAAGTATTTGATACACTGCTGATTTTGCAGGTTTGCCCACTTACAAAGCATGTAGAAGTCTATAATTTTTATCATAGATACTCTTCAACTGTGAGTGACGGAATCTAAAACAAAAATCCAGAAAATCACATTGTATGATTTTTAAGAAATTAATTTGCATTTAATTGCATGACATAAGTATTTGATACATCAAATCAAATCAAATCACCTTTATTTATATAGCGCTTTTTACAATGGCAATTGTTTCAAAGCAGCTTCACAGTGGTAACAGGAAAATAATGCAACAGAATTTGATTCGGCTGTACAGCCGCTCTGGTGAAAACGGTGATGTCATCCAGCTCATTTCAATTATCATATAGTGTCAATGCGGGCAGATCAGTAATATAGTTGAAATTTAGATGTCCCCAACTGAGCAAGCCAAAAGCCAAAGGCGACGGTGGCAAGGAACCAAAACTCCTTCAGGGCCAGAATGGAGAAAAAAACCTTGGGAGAAACCAGGCTCAGTCGGGGTGCCAGTTCTCCTCTGGCCGACGAACAAATAGTGTATGATTATGATTCTGGCAACATTACAGGTCAGAAGTCATATTAGATCAATAGATATTCGTAGGATTATTCGAAAGATTGGAGTTGTCACGCCGGGGACGGGTTTAATGAGGATGTCGTGTCGATGCGGCATTTACAGGGGGGAGTTTAATTGACACTATTGTCTCTACAGACACTTCAGGGATATGGTCGTCATGTCCAGGCTAAGGTCCACCATCTGGTCTGGATACGGCCCGGATCCGGCCGACTGCAGTAAACCTCGGGATAAACAGAGAGACTAACATTAGCGTAGATGCCATTCTTCTTATGATGTAACGAGTACATCAGGTGTTATTGGAAGTGTTCCCGGTTCCGGCTGACCTAGTTAATGCAGCCTAAAACAATCATTTAATTGATTTGAATAATAGAAATTAAAAATGTTTTATGTGTATGCCATAGTAAAGAGATGTGTTTTTAGTCTAGATTTAAACTGACAGAGTGTGTCTGCTTCCCGAACAATGCTAGGAAGACTGTTCCAGAGTTTAGGTGCTAAATAGGAAAAGGACCGACTGCCTGCAGTTGATTTTGATATTCTAGGTATTATCAACTGGCCAGAATTTTGACCGCAATAGACGTGATGGAGTATAATGCGTTAAGAGCTCGCTCAAGTACTGGGGCGCTAAACCATTTAGTGCTTTGTAAGTAATCAGCAAGATTTTAAAATGTATACGATGTTTAATAGGGAGCCAATGCAGTGTTCACAGAACCGGCTAATATGGTCATACTTCCTGGTTCTAGTAAGAAGGTTTTGGACCAGCTGCAGTTTATTTATTAAGCGAGCAGGGCAACCACCCAGTACAGCATTACAATAATCTAGCCTTGAGGTCATGAACGCATGAACTAACTGTTCAGCATTTTGCATTGAAAGCATGTGCCGTAATTTAGATATATTTTTAAGATGGTAGAATGCAGTTTTACAGATGCTAGAAACGTGGCTTTCAAATGAGAGATTGGTATCAAAGAGCACACCTAGGCTCCTAACTGACGACGAGGACTTGACAGAGCAGCCATCGAGTGTTAGACAGTATTCTAGGTTACTACTTGTGGAGTTTTTTTGTCCAATGATTAAAAATTCAGTTTTTTCTGAATTAAGTTGCAGGAAATTACTAGTCATCCAATTTTTTATATCAGCTATGCATTCTGTTAATCTTGTGAATTGGTAAGTTTCGTCAGGGCGTGAAGAAATATAGAGCTGAGTATCGTCAGCATAACAATGAAAATTAACGCCATGCTTCCTAATAATATCTCCCAGTGGTAGCATGTACAGGGTGAAAAGCAACGGTCCTAGCACTGAGCCCTGCGGTACTCCATACTGAACTTGTGTTCGGTGTGACATCTCTTTATTTACTGCTACAAACTGATAACGGTCAGATAAGTATGATTTAAACCATGCCAATGAAGTTCCACTAATGCCAACATAATTTTCGAGTCTATTCAAAAGAATATTGTGGTCGATAGTATCGAATGCAGCGCTAAGATCGAGTAACACTAATAGAGAGATACAACCACGATCGGATGATAAGAGTAAATCATTTGTAACTCTAATGAGAGCAGTCTCAGTACTATGATACGGTCTAAATCCTGACTGGAAATCCTCACAGATACCATTTCTTTCTAAAAAGGAGCATAATTGTGAGGACACATCAGAAAAGCAGAACTTAATATTTGGTACAGAAACCTTTGTTTGCAATTACAGAGATCATACGTTTCCTGTAGTTCTTGACCAGGTTTGCACACACTGCAGCAGGAATTTTGGCCCACTCCTCCATACAGACCTTCTCCAGATCCTTCAGGTTTCGGGGCTGTCGCTGGGCAATACGGACTTTCAGCTCCCTCCAAAGATTTTCTATTGGGTTCAGGTCTGGAGACTGGCTAGGCCACTCCAGGACCTTGAGATGCTTCTTACGGAGCCACTCCTTAGTTGCCCTGGCTGTGTGTTTCGGGTCGTTGTCATGCTGGAAGACCCAGCCACGACCCATCTTCAATGCTCTTACTGAGGGAAGGAGGTTGTTGTCCAAGATCTCGTGATACATGGCCCCATCCATCCTCCCCTCAATACGGTGCAGTCGTCCTGTCCCCTTTGCAGAAAAGCATCCCCAAAGAATGATGTTTCCACCTCCATGATTCACGGTTGGGATGGTGTTCTTGGGGTTGTACTCATCCTTCTTCTTCCTCCAAACACGGCGAGTGGAGTTTAGACCAAAAAGCTCTATTTTTGTCTCATCAGACCACATGACCTTCTCCCATTCCTCCTCTGGATCATCCAGATGGTCATTGGCAAACTTCAGACGGGCCTGGACATGCGCTGGCTTGAGCAGGGGGACCTTGCGTGCGCTGCAGGATTTTAATCCATGACGGCGTAGTGTGTTACTAATGGTTTTCTTTGAGACTGTGGTCCCAGCTCTCTTCAGGTCATTGACCAGGTCCTGCCATGTAGTTCTGGGCTGATCCCTCACCTTCCTCATGATCATTGATGCCCCATGAGGTGAGATCTTGCATGGTGCCCCAGACAGAGGGAGATTGACCGTCATCTTGAACTTCTTCCATTTTCTAATAATTGCGCCAACAGTTGTTGCCTTCTCACCAAGCTGCTTGCCTATTGTCCTGTAGCCCATCCCAGCCTTGTGCAGGTCTACAATTTTATCCCTGATGTCCTTACACAGCTCTCTGGTCTTGGCCATTGTGGAGAGGTTGGAGTCTGTTTGATTGAGTGTGTGGACAGGTGTCTTTTATACAGGTAACGAGTTCAAACAGGTGCAGTTAATACAGGTAATGAGTGGAGAACAGGAGAGCTTCTTAAAGAAAAACTAACAGGTCTGTGAGAGCCGGAATTCTTACTGGTTGGTAGGTGAACAAATACTTATGTCATGCAATAAAATACAAATTAATTATTTAAAAATCATACAATGTGATTTTCTGGATTTTTTAGATTCCGTCATTTACAGTTGAAGAGTACCTATGATAAAAATTACAGACTTCTACATGCTTTGTAAGTGGGCAAACCTGCAAAATCGGCAGTGTATCAAAGCAGGTTATATTCAGAGAGTGATTGCTATGGTTACTCACAGGTGACGTTCAGCGAGTGAGTTGCTATGGTTACTCAGAGGTGACGTTCAGAGAGTGAGTTGCTATGGCTACTTACATACCCTGAAAGTTACCTCCGTTTTTGGAACTGAAATGTCACATAACCTGCTTTCTGGAACACCCCTCTGGAACCTGAAAGATGATTGTTTTGTTTATTTTAACATCCTGATCGTATGTGCGTTGTGATAATTTGCAGCATATCTGTTGTCAAACTGATGAAGATGTTTTTTAATTTGCTAGTGTTTTTTCTGTTTGCATGTTTTCTTCAGTTGCAGCGCACTGAGCTCTCTCAGCCACCGTATTCATTAGTCTAATGAGATGAACAGTGCATGAACATATTTTATTTATATATTTATACTATATATTTTTCTGAGAGTGAAAATATAGTATGTGTAATACACTATATCAATTGTGTGCATGATATTTCACATTTTATGTTTCTGCAAAACCTTTTTCAAAGGTTGACAAAATGTTTTCAGAAAGAGGATGGATTTTGGATTCAAAGCGTAAATCATGCAATCCACGGAGGTACCAGAGATTTGCTCTATACACAACTCAATCTGTAAATATGATATTGTTAGATATGTTACTTGAATGGATTATAAAGTTCATCTTTGTTAACAGGTCTGCCTATCTAGTCTTGTACAAACGCAGTGAGTATCATATGATTCTGTGATGCATAAACTATAAACATTTTCAACAAGAAAATTATTACTGCTAAAAGCAAATATATTATTATTGCAAAGCCTAAATGTGAAGACATTTACTTTATATTTTATTCTGTCGTTTGGAGAGATTTAGTGTTCAGAGAGTTTTCCTGAATAAACATTATATTTGATATTCATTCCATCATTGTGCATGTGGCGTATCTTTTGCTGTCGTCTGATAACATTGGAATCATTCTGTTCTTAACAGGAATCAATAAATGAACAGAGCAGAAGAATATCTCAGGTACAGAGGGAATCTAAACATTATATAAGCAGAATGTGCCCTGAAGATATAACCCTGTGTCTGACACACACACACACACACACACACACACACACTGATCAGCAGCTGATGATCTGAATCTGGTGTGTCACATTTACACTCTATTCGCCTGAAGACAACATAAAAACTGATGATATTTACTTTTTTTTTAATTTTTATTGTGAACAATTCATCTGGGGGGTATTCCAGAAAGCAAGGTTAACTTACCGTCACATATACCCTGAACTCTTGGTTGATTAACCCAAACCTTGCTTACTCAAGGTATGCTGGTTCCAAAAACGCATCCAGGAGTAAGTTCAGACAACTCCGAGTATGTTCCCGGTTAACACACAAGACACTCTCAACAGAGCGACGAATCAAAGAGTCACCATGGAAACAGACGCTAAGAAAGAGCGCGCCATTCTACTTCCTTCTTCTTCTTTTGTTTAATGGTGATTTACATAACCTACTTAGTGCACATCGCCACCTATTTGGTGGTTGTGCAATCATTTTTTCAATGTCTTCGTTTAATAAGTAATCTTTATTCACTGAAACTAAGGATTATATTGTTTGTTTGATGCTAATTAATTGAATGCAGATCCATGTGAGAGATGACAATAAAATAAATAATAAATATATCTAAATTGAATTAACATTTAAACATTACCTTGTTATACTTTTTTTATTCTAATTCTTAGAATTAATATATAATATTGTATATTATATAACTGTAACTATATAACAGATTTGGTTATATTAATTTAACTATATTAATTATATAACACGTGTGTGAATACCTCTTAAGCAAACTAACCCTGGATCATGAGCTGCTCCTTATCAGGTTATGTTCAGAGAGTGAGTTGCTATGGTTACTCACAGGTTATGTTCAGAGAGTGAGTTGCTATGGTTACTCACAGGTTATGTTCAGAGAGTGAGTTGCTATGGTTACTCACAGGTTATGTTCAGAGAGTGAGTTGCTATGGTTACTTACATACCCTGAAAGTTACCTCCGTTTTTGGAACCGAAAGTTGAGGTTATCCGCTTACATACCCTTAAACATACCCAGGTATATCACATAACCTGCTTTCTGGAATACCCCCCTGCATTTTTATTTACCTTCTAATATTTAGTCAAAATGTAATAGCTTGCTCTTCCCGTGATATGATTCGCTTGACGTTTATTACGCATGTAACGCTGTGTTTTATCACATTCAGATGAGACCATAATACCATAGTAAACACAGTAACATTGAGTTTATAGCACAACAGTTGTGTTCATTTAGTGACATATTTGAGCCATCGTATATAAATCAAACTATATAATGATTATGTGTTTATATCATATGGTCTCTTTTAGAATATAGTCATTAATGTATCCTAATGTAAACAAGACTGTGATGAATACAACCAAAGAAAACTTTTGATGAAGATGCCTTATGATCTTATAGAAAAAATGAAATTATTATCCTGCATTGTTTCTGCATGAGAACAGAATGATAATCAACTATCATAAAAGATTGGAATTAAATGTATACGTCAATTTAATCTGTCTGTATTGTGACCACACATGATGAAATATATCATAAATATATGTTTGCATGTTATATAACCAGAAACACTGGTTAATGTGCGTTTAAATGTGTTAATGTGTGTAGGTAATATAAGCTTATATGTAGGGTACTACAGGGCTAAAGGCACACCTTAAGGAAATGTGTATTTCACTGCTCACATACTGCATGATTGCAGAAAATATATATATGTCTGTATTTAACATTTATGGAGCAACAGATTTTGTGTGAAAATAAATCATAAAAGTCATTTATTTTGTTTATAAATCTTATAAATGTGAGGGGGGCTTTTACCCCACATACACAAAGCATTGATACAAATACTTTAGATAAAATTATGTTTTTAATAATGTCTAAGTTAACACTTGTTCAAAACAATCACTTTAGCAAAGTTTGAACTATTTTCTGTTTATTTTGATAAATAAAATAATTCATTTTTGTTCAACAAACATGCTGTCAATAAAATGTCATTTTAAAAATACAGAAACAAAATCATTTTAAAAAGTAAAGATACTGAAAGCATTGAAGGAGATCCAATAATAATTTAATACAGATTTACAGTAGTAACAATAAATTATATTTTATTATATGATATGATTAATGCCACGAAGAACCAAACATGCTAGAAATGCAACGCTTGACTAAGAGCTAATGCACGCGATTAACGCCACAAAACAGGAAGTTGTAACTCAGGCATACAATGTCCAATCTGCCCCACTTAACTTAACTTAACAACTTAACTTAACTTTATTATTGTCCTTGAAGGCAATTCTGAGACTTCCAGACTTCACATGTTGGATAAGAGTCCTTCCCTCAACTCATCTACATGACAATATTCAGTTAGTCATAGCGCCACCCACTGGCAACAGGAAGTGACGTGTTTAACACTGTGATGCACAACTAGCAACATACTAAAATATGCAATTGAGTACTAAACATGCTAGAAACATGCTAAAGCATGCTATTATCGTCATGAAACAGGAAGTTGTTGTAACTCAAGCATACTTCACATAAGTGCCCTGGCCTGAAGACATCTACACGCCAAAATATAGTTATAGTCATAGCGCCACCAGCTGGTAGCAGGAGGTGTGGTGAATACAAATGACTGACGTACTCCTCCTATTTCTATATACTTAAAAGCATATTGCCCACCGTGCGCTGTTTTCCACTGTGTTTCCCTGTTTTCCGGGTGGCGGTGGCACGGGTGCGAGGGCCCTTTCATCGCTCCTTTCAGCTTTAATATAGGTTTGTTTTTGTATGTATTTTATTCATTATGTACTTCTTTATATACAGATATATTAACATTTATTATACATAAATGGATAAATAGGGAATTTAAAAGATATTAAAATAGTACAATATAAAACAAATTGGCCAGTCTCTCAGCACTTCCTGATCAGAGCTTGTACATCCCACATTACCACAAGCTCGAGGCCCTTTCCACTCTCTCACACACTGCCAGCAGGACTCGTGGGTCTTTCTGTTCTTCACTGTGCAAAGTGAGCACTTCACGAAGAGACTGGAAACATTCAACCTTTCAATGAAGGCCACAGTCAGGACACTGAACATGGACAGAGAAAACACAGAGATGTCAGATAATATGGATGTCATATGATTACATTTCTAAAGCAAATATCATCAAATAACCTGCCCACATCACACTTATCCTCTGTAAACTGTGTCATGTGATTACACATTTCTCATGATGGCTATGTGACATATTCATTCTTACACACCAGCTCAATCTCTCAGATCCTCATATTTTAAACTTCTTGTGGTTCCCTTCCTGTCCCTTCCAAATCCCAATTAAATCCTCTTGTTTTTTCCTCCGTACTATTTCCTTACTCTGATTATTAAATGTTTCTATTTTTTCTTCTGTTATAAGTTTCTCATTTCTGTCTGGTTAAATGGTCTAAATGGTTAGTCAAATGTTAAAAAGTCAGCAGCTGTTTATGATCATGTTAATTATTGTGCCTTTTACCCCAAATACCATACTTTTACATATTGTTCCGTTATTAAAAAAACTGTTGCCTTAATAGACTCTATGCACGATCACTTCCGCGTTTTGTCTCAGCACGCCCACTAACATCCGGCACAGCGCCGGAAGCCGTTTTCGCCATTGGTTAACTATGAAGACAGCACAGAAGATATTTTTACACTCGCGGTTTAAAATAGTTTCCCTGATGTTTTGTAACGGGTATTGTAAGCTATTCTGATCCACACTCCATTTCAGAAGGTGGCGGTAATGCACACTAAAAAGTTGTTTGCCAACCGTCATAAAAAGAAATAAGAATAAGAAGAAGAGTTTCCCCGGATTACTCTAAACGATGTTAAAGGGATAGTTCAAAAATAGAAAAAATATCCGTATTTAAAACTTTATAAAGTAAAGTTCCAGCCGATCACCTTCCGTGGAAAAGTGTTGAAAGTGCCTTCGTGCAGTTGGGGGAAAACAAGTATTTGATACACTGCCAATTTTGCAGGTTTGCCCACTTACAAAGCATGTAGAAGTCTGTAATTTTTATCATAGATACTCTTCAACTGTGAGTGACGGAATCTAAAACAAAAATCCAGAAAATCACATTGTATGATTTTTAAATAATTAATTTGCATTTTATTGCATGACATAAGTATTTGATCACCTACCAACCAGTAAGAATTCTGGCTCTCACAGACCTGTTAGTTTTTCTTTAAGAAGCCCTCCTGTTCTCCACTCATTACCTGTATTAACTGTACCTGTTTGAACTCGTTACCTGTATAAAAGACACCTGTCCACACACTCAATCAAACAGACTCCAACCTCTCCACAATGGCCAAGACCAGAGAGCTGTGTAAGGACATCAGGGATAAAATTGTAGACCTGCACAAGGCTGGGATGGGCTACAGGACAATAGGCAAGCAGCTTGGCGAGAAGGCAACAACTGTTGGCGCAATTATTAGAAAATGGAAGAAACTCAAGATGACGGTCAATCTCCCTCGGTCTGGGGCACTGTGCCAGGGGGGCGTGGTTTAGCGAGGTCTGTGACGGGAGAGAGAGTTGGGAAACGAGCGTGGCATAAGTGGGTTAAGTGCAAATGATGAACACCTGTGTCTTGTTCCAGTAATGGGCATGGAGAGACCGGATAAAAGCCACCTGGAAGAGGACATGCGGGGGGAGAGAGACTGACTGCAGACTCGTGGCACAGAGGAACTGAGGAAGCTCTGGAGAGCACTTGTTGAAAGAAATACAAACTTACTGAGCTGTTGTTTATGTTTTGTTTGAGTTGTTTATTTTTTATAATAAATACCACGAGTCTCAGTCAAGCCGACCCTGTCTTCTTCTTTCCTTTCCTATACCGAACTTTGCTACAGGCACCATGCAAGATCTCACCTCGTGGGGCATCAATGATCATGAGGAAGGTGAGGGATCAGCCCAGAACTACACGGCAGGACCTGGTCAATGACCTGAAGAGAGCTGGGACCACAGTCTCAAAGAAAACCATTAGTAACACACTACGCCATCATGGATTAAAATCCTGCAGCGCACGCAAGGTCCCCCGCTCAAGCCAGCGCATGTCCAGGCCCATCTGAAGTTTGCCAATGACCATCTGGATGATCCAGAGGAGGAATGGGAGAAGGTCATGTGGTCTGATGAGACAAAAATAGAGCTTTTTGGTCTAAACTCCACTCGCCGTGTTTGGAGGAAGAAGAAGGATGAGTACAACCCCAAGAACACCATCCCAACCGTGAAGCATGGAGGTGGAAACATCATTCTTTGGGGATGCTTTTCTGCAAAGGGGACAGGACGACTGCACCGTATTGAGGGGAGGAAGGATGGGGCCATGTATCACGAAATCTTGGCCAACAACCTCCTTCCCTCAGTAAGAGCATTGAAGATGGGTCGTGGCTGGGTCTTCCAGCATGACAACGACCCGAAACACACAGCCAGGGCAACTAAGGAGTGGCTCCGTAAGAAGCATCTCAAGGTCCTGGAGTGGCCTAGCCAGTCTCCAGACCTGAACCCAATAGAAAATCTTTGGAGGGAGCTGAAAGTCCGTATTGCCCAGCGACAGCCCCGAAACCTGAAGGATCTGGAGAAGGTCTGTATGGAGGAGTGGGCCAAAATCCCTGCTGCGGTGTGTGCAAACCTGGTCAAGAACTACAGGAAACGTATGATCTCTGTAATTGCAAACAAAGGTTTCTGTACCAAATATTAAGTTCTGCTTTTCTGATGTATCAAATACTTATGTCATGCAATAAAATGCAAATTAATTTCTAAAAATCATACAATGTGATTTTCTGGATTAGATTCCGTCACTCACAGTTGAAGAGTACCTATGATAAAAATTAAGTGGGCAAACCTGCAAAATCGGCAGTGTATCAAATACTTGTTCTCCCCACTGTATATGATTTTTGGACTATGAATATTAACTATATTATTAATAATTTCTCAGTTTCCAAACAAGAATCAGGTGATAAGCATGAGGGTAATGTTTCAGGTCAGTGAGGAAGGCAGAAGCCACATAGTTTAAGAATAGGAGGACACAAGATATTAGTTTATGTCTGAATTAAATGCTCATTTTATACAGCCATTTTTGAGGTTTCTGTACAAAGACAGGGAAAGTGAAACTATTCCGTAATAAGGTTCGTAGAGCTTAAGTTCTGAGCTGGCACAAACCTAGAACAATGGTAAGTTTAAGTGAATTGTCAAATCCTTTTAAAATAATACAAATAAACTTGATTAAGTAAATAAATAAATAAATAAAATGCATAAAAAATAAATGCATGCATACTTTGTTCAAATTTTTATTGGCTTAGTCTGAAAGATTATAGATTCGACAGAACACGACCTCTGTTCTGTATGTAACGTAATACAGCATTTCTGTGAACAACAATCATTATTCATAAAAATTTGACTGCTGAATTTACCTACTATAATCAGTAAATTCATCAATATATTACTTTACATAAACTCCAATTTTGCTTAACTCATAATTGATAAAATACCTACTGTATGAGATCAGGCTTAGATATGACAAATGGAGTGTCCTGCTACCAGTGTCAAAAATGTACATTTTTAATTGTATTATTACTTTTATTTTATTATTTCAGGAGAACGTCTCGGTTACATATGTAACCATCGTTTCCTGAGGAGGGAACGGTGACGTAACGTCAGTGACTGACGAATGGGGGTTTCGACTAGAAGATCTTCGAGATCTAGAAAACGCCCAATGGCAGTGCCAATGCCATGGGCATGCGGAATTTGCATAGCGTAACTCCGCCCCACAGTGTGGGTATATAAGGAAGTACGCTGGCAACATCGCATTATGTTTACCTGCTGAGGAGCCAAGACTGAACTCCCGGCCGTTCCAGTGGTACAGCGGAAGTGGACGTTACGTCTCGGTTCCCTCCTCAGGGAACGAGGGTTACATACGTAACCGGAGACGTTCCCTTTCGTTCAGTCACTCCGAGTAACGTCAGTGACTGACGAATGGGGATCCCAATGTAATCACGCCACTCGGCTGTCATCCAGTGCCCTGCGTTAGCGTGAGCTCCCTGTCATAAGCTAGTACGGACGAAGGACTCCCACTCAACAAAGGAATACCAAGGTACAGGCTTACAGTGGAAATACACATGTGGGGGTCACCCATGGGGGGAACCATGCACACGGTGGCACCTAGCCTAAAACGAGGGCCTGGCCAAGTGGGCAGACGCACTGGTGTCGGCATCGACAGTGCTGGAGGAACTCAGGGCTTCAGGGAAACTACCTGAGGAAAATATTGCACGTATCCAGTCCGTAGACTGGAATGGCGAGCAAGCGAAGACACCTGAGCCTAGTCCATTACCGGCCACTAGTAGAGGCGAGTACAAGAGAGGACACTGGCTCCACTCGGAGATTATAGAATCTGTCGAATGTGTTGGGTGTCGCCCAGCCTGTAGCTCTGCAGATGTCTGTTAGCGAGGCGCCATGCCCCTGCGTCTGGTAAGCCAAGACAATGGCTTCCACTATCCAGTGAGACAACCTTTGCTTGGAGGGAGCCTTCCCTTCAGCTTCCCACCATAACAGACAAAGAGCTGGTCTGAGGTCCTGAAACACTGCGTTCTGTCTACGTAAGCACAGAGGCGCGTACTGGACAGCGCAGTGCCAAGGCTGGGTCTGCCTCCTCCAAAGGCAGCGCTTGCAGGTTCACCACCTGGTCCCTGAACGGAGTGGTGGGAACCTTGGGCACATATCCAGGCCGGGGTCTCAGGATCACGTGAGAGTTGGCCGGTCCGAATTCCAGGCACGCTTCGTCAACCGAAAATGCCTGCAGGTCCCCTACCCTCTGATGGAGGCCAAAGCAATCAGGAGCGCTGTCTTCATAGACAGGAACTTAAGCTCGACTGACCGCAATGGCTCGAAGGGAGCCCTCTGCAGAGCACTTAAGACTACTGAAAGGTCCCAAGAGGGTACGAGGGGAGTGCGAGGAGGATTCAGTCCCCTCGCTCCCCTCAGGAACCTGTTGACCAGGTCGTGCTGACTTACCTTTTTTGTCTCCACAAGGTCGTGGTAGGCTGATATAGCGGCCACATCAACCTTGAGGGTGGAAGGAGACAGCCTTTCGTTCCAACCCTTCTTGGAGGAATGAGAGCACGGACCCGATCGGGCATTTCCAGGGATCTTCTTGGCGAGAAGAGCACCATGACAAAGAGGTTCCACTTCAATGCATAGGCGTGTCGGGTAGACAAGGCCCTAGCGGAAGTGATGGTAGTCACCACCTGAGGTGGTAGGGTACTCAACCTGCCGCGTCCCATCCAGGAGCCACACGTGGAGGTTCCAAAGATTGGGACGCGGGTGCCAAAGGGTGCCCCGTCTCTGAGAAAGGAGGTCCTTCCTCAGAGGAATCGACCAGGGAGGGGCTGTCGCACGGAGTACGAGTTCGGAAAACCAGGTCCGGCCGGGCCAATACGGGGCGACCAAAGGACCTGCTCCTTGTCCTCCCTGATCTCGCACAGAACCTGTGCAAGAAGGCTCACTGGGGGAAACGCATACTTGCAGAGGCCCTGCGGCCAGCTGTGCGCCAGAGCATCCGTGCCGAGGGAGCTTGGTCAGGGAATAAAACAGGCGGCAATGGGAAGAGTCGTGGGAGGCAAACAGATCTATCTGTGCGTTGCCGAACTGTTCCCAAATCAGCTGAACCGTCTGGGGATGGAGTCTCCATTCTCCAGGAAGTGGCTGAAGCCATGAGAGCTCGTCAGGGTAGCAACCTCCGCACCCATGACCGAGGCGTAGGGCCGTGGAAGTGGTCGTGACTCCCCGGAACGGGGAGGAGCCTGAGCGAACTGAATCGCATAGCCGAGCCTGATGGTCTTCGCGACCCAGCGGGACAGTCCGGGAAGCTCTAGCCAGGCTCCCAAAAACTGCACCAGCGGGGAATGCGAACCACAGACGTACCCCGGGTGGGGCAGCGAGGCGGCATGACCGGCCCAGACTTGGGAGGCATAGCGTCCCGGTGTGGGGGCACGGTCATCAGCCACGTCCTGACAGAGGAGACCAGGGAAGGACGTGCGTTCCACTGGGGTCTGCTCTGAGAGGAGACTGGCGTCAGAGAGGAACAAGAGTGGCGTGGCCCGGGGGCGGCGCACACTGCCGTGCACGGTCTCTGGGTGCTCAGGAATGGGTGAGTTAGTTCTTCCTTAACCGAAGATTCTCCCCCGGCCCTCCACCAGGGGAAGGAGTGGCCCTGCTACCACCTCCTTGAAAGAACTGCCCATCCCTGAGCTGTCCGCGTCAGGAGCGCCGCTTAGCCTGGCGTTAGACGGGCTGCGGGGCTGGGGAGTGGACGGGGACGTCTTCCTGCGACCACTTCCACGGCGCGGCCCGGACAAGTCAGCTGCTGCTGGGGCCGGGCGGGAGGGGTGGACGCCGCAGGAGGGCGCCCTCGGAGGCAAGCAGACAGAGGCGACTGAGCCAGCGGCTGAGTAAGGGCGGACTTTTGGGCGAAGTTCTCGACCGTGCCGCCGAAGAGGCCAGCCCGGGATATGTGAGCATTGAGGAACCGGGTTCGCTCAGCCTCTCTCATATCGACCAGGCTGAGCCACATCTCTCCTGGACCACAGCTGTGGACATCACCTGACCCAGGGAGCGCACGGTCACCTTCGTCGCCCGGAGGGCGAGGTCGGTGGCGGCACGCGGCTCATTCAAAGCCCTGGGACAGCTCTACCCTCGTGCATGCCGCGAGCATCCTGGCCTGGTAGACCTGAAGGATGGCCATGGCGTGCTGGGAGGCGGCGGCCTGCCTCGCAGCTCTGTAGTCCCTCGCCACCGAAGTAGACAAGAACCTACAGGCCTTGGAGGGGTGCTTAGAATCACCACATCCCATTGAAGCACTCTGTGCAAGAAGGGGGTGTGGCCCGAGGAATGATCGTCGAGGTTTATGCCACACCGCAGCCCTCAGGTCACCCTGGCCACCAGCCAAGCATCCCATTACGTGGAGGGGAAATTGGGGTGTGGTGGAGGGGAAATTGGGGTGTGGCAGAGGGGACTCTACCTCCATACGGGGGTCATTGAGTCTCGACCGTGATTGCAACTGAGCGTCAACAGGGGGGACCCCAGTGTACCCCTTGGCCGCGGCCCCATCGAGGGCAGAGAAGGCGGAGAAGGCCTGCGAACGGTCACGGGAAGACAACGGGGACTTCCAGGACTGCGTGACCTCCTCATGTACCTCGGGAGAGAAAGTAATTGGGGGCAGGGCCCGACAGCTGTCAGGACGCGCCGCGCCCAAAGACCAATCATCCTCCGAGATGACATGGCTGTCAACTCCGGGTCGGACTTGGGCAATGCTGGCACGCCCGAAGGCGGCTGCATAGCTGAATCTTCATCCGCAGAGGACTCCAGCCCACCTTGAGATGCGGCGATCGACGTCTTGTCGTCATCTGGAGCGGCGAACGAAACACGCGGGGCGTCCGCAGACGGTCCCGCTGTTTCAGTCCGACCACTCGTGGGTAGCGGTGTGCGAGAGGGGGGTGTGGCCCGAGGAATGATCGTCGGGATTTATTCCACACCGTAACCCTCGGTCACCCTGGCCACCAGCCAAAGTACCATCTCTCTCTGAGACGGTAGATTGGGGTGTGGCAGAGGGGACTCTCTTTCCCTTACGGAGGTCATTGAATCTCGACCACAACATCGCGATGGTCATGTTCCCGCAGTGAGAACATGACTCATCCACAAACGCTGCTTGAGCGTGCTGAAGCCCAAACACGTCAAGCAGTGATTGTGCCCATCAGATGGCAACAGAGATCGACCGCACCCAGAAGTGCATGGGCGAACCGTCTTTAAAAAGACGTGCCACGCGCAAGCTCTATTTGTGAGAGAAAGCCCTGCAGAGTGCTGAAGTGCCCAGGGAACACACACACAGCTGTTGCAGATCACTGCACAGATCAGCAGGCAGGCAGTATGCGATCGCTGGAATGCGCCATCACACCAACACCAACTGGAGAGCTGCTTGTCTCGAAGAAGCTTGACGATATACTCAAAAGGCTTAAGGAGTGAAGAGATAGATGCTCTTGGCTCTGAAGCAGAAACATAATGCGATGTTGCCAGCGTACTTCCTTATATACCCACACTGTGGGGCGGAGTTACGCTATGCAAATTCCGCATGCCCATGGCATTGGCACTGCCATTGGGCGTTTTCTACATCTCGAAGATGATAGGTTTCTAGGCGAAACCCCCATTCGTCAGTCACTGACGTTACTCGGAGTGACTGAACGAAGGGAACTCTTTACAGATGTGTCACCAGTGAGCTGCCTGACCTGAAATAAATGAATAAATGAAAATCTTCCATCCACAATTGTTAAGAGTGTTAATGCACTGAAGAATAGCCAAGGATATAAAACCTGCGGGGAATAAATGCAGTTTGTCACTAGTGTTTACTCATCAATATTTTGACCATGCTTTTATTAAGGTCATTATGCTGAAACGAAGTAGATATTCTACTAGACTAAGGTGAGTAACAGCCCCTTTCCAGTAATGTTCCAGTAATGACAGTTAGGCAAAACTACCGTCTTCCAGCGTTAATATGTAAACTTTCAGAAAGCAATAACTAGAATGACATTATATATGTTTTATATTTATAACGATACTTATCTAGAAAATACTTGCATAATTGTTTTTGTTTGCAACATACGGCCCACTTTTGAAAATCCAGCGTTTAGTTGATCCTGGTAAGCGCTCATTATCACAGTTGTAAACACAATGGCGTTCTTCTTCCATGAGGGAGTTTGGAGTCGTGGCATTTGTTTCCAGGCGGACCGTTAAAGAACGCAACACACACGTCTCACGGACATCCTGTAGAATTCAACCAATCAGATGATGACTTCGAAACTCCTGAAGTGTTTCCAGATAAGTGTGCCATATGCATGCATCTGTGGGCGTGACGTCTGAGGCTGAGACTACGCTGAATCCGAAATCGCCCCCTATACACTCAAATAGGGCATTATTTGAGGGGACAGCCATTTGTAGTGGTGTCCGAAACCATAGTGGACGTCATTGAGTGCACTCATTCAATCCCACATTGCACCGCATTAACTAGTGTACAGCCGATGTACACACAGCGGCTCTCCGACTTCACGCACTAGTTTTCATTCACTCCTTCAAGTGAACTATATTAGTGGACTAACATAGGGAATAGTGAATGAAGGTTTAGGGGGCGATTTCGGATTCAGCCTACGTTTCCACAAGCATCTTGAAAAGCGGGGAGGGTTGTTCCAAGATGGCGGAACGAGTGGTTGTGATCCTCAACTGACCTATCGGTAAGCCCCGCCCCCCTTAGTTACTGTTGCTAACTCGGACAAACAAATGGAGTTTCTAACTGTCTTACAATGACAGCTGTCAGTGTGAAAACCTTATCCCAAGATGTTTTTGGACACAGAATGTAGCAGACCCTGTCTGAATGATGGCCAAACTTTACTGATGGTTTATGAAGTTTATTAAGTCCTTTCACTCAAAAAAAAAAATCACTGTAAGAGCTGAACAAACAAAGCATAAGAAGTGCATATTAACATCTCATTCACAAACTCTCTCCAATGCATTATCATTAACATACACAGCAAATACACAAAACACTCATACAATTAACAGTAAACAAACATATACAGACATTATGTAATAAACTGTATCTTGCAAACAACTGCGAGCTCTCCCTTTCATTGCCCGTAGACTATAATACCCATCAAAATAGCAGTCCCTCCTTAGTAAGACAGATAATGCAGAACTTAAACATATCTAAACTCACAGAAATATCACAAATGTATACAAAAACAAATTAGAAGATAAATCACAATAAAGTCTGTGGCAAAAGGACCACCTCTGGTCGAGGAGCATTCAAGTGGGACTTAAATATATAAAAGATTTTAATATAAATATGGTGGGAGATTAATTTGGAAGCGAGGGTTTACAGATCTCAATGCAAACGGGAGAAGCCTCATGTTACGGTCGTCACGATCACAGATGACAACATCCAGGATCTGTTCATGTACCACAGGGTGAGATTAAATTAATTTACATTTAACCAGTTTAATATGAAGAGATGCACTGAAATGTAGACCTTCGTTTATGTGTTTTTGACCTTACATTACACTGTTACATGACGTGAGAACAGTTAGCTATTCAGGTTTGTACCTATCACTAACTATAATGCATGACAGTTTTACTGTGTTTGGTCAGGGTTAGAGCTATTCTGGCCCGGTCCATTAATTTCGTCAAATGTTTTTCTTGTGTCTCACTTTTTCAGCAGCTCAGTTCTGATATTTCCAGAGGCTTTATAGTAACATTTACATCCAGTTCAGGATAAGTTCTGTATAATGTGTGCTTTTTCATTTTTACCTGAGATGTCATTCTTCCCTTCTCAGTTGCATGTGTACTGCTGCAAACCAAATGTACAGTGAAACTTAAAAATAATAATAATAATAAAAACCCTAAAATGACCTGGTTGCATTAGTCTGATGTGTGTGTATGACAGGAGAAATCATTTAATATGTGTGACCCTGCAGAAAAACCAGTCATAAGGGTCAATTTTTTGAAATGGAGAATAAATAATCTTTCCATTGATGTGTTTGTTATAGGATAGGACAATATTTGGCAACTATTTAAAAATCTGGAAACTGAGGGTAACAAAAAAAATCTAAATATTGAGAAAATCTCCTTTAAAGTTTTCCAAATGAAGTCCTTAGCAACACATATTACTAATAATAATACATTTTTGATATATTTATGGTAGGAATTTTACAAAATATCTTAATGGAACATGATCTACTTAATTTCCTAATGACTTTTTTGGCATTAAAGAAAATTGATAATTTTGACCCATACAATGTATTGTTGCTATTGCCACAAATATACTTATGAGTTATGACTGGTTTTGTGCTCCAGGGTCACATCTGACCTGAGGACTGTAAACATTTTGGTCCATCAAAAAACAGTCACTGAAACAGCTGATCAAACACACGTGTGCAAAGACTTTTGTGAACCAAAAAGCCCTTGAACTATGATCCAGTGATTATTTCTAGATGATGACTGAACATTTGTATTGTTTGAGTCTCAGCAGCAGATGTCAGTATTTCTCTTCCAGCTGAAATCAGATTCAGTTTATTCCTTAGGCTTCAGAACAGACAGAGCTGCTGATATACAGCAATATAGCTGAAGATATATAGGCACTATAGGAATCCATTTAAATGATTCAGATGGATTGAAGCTCGTCTGTACAGCTTGTGCTCCCAGCAGGAACGGATTGCTTTTAAGGTCTTTCTCTGAAGTTTGAACTTTTTTCATAATTACCTTTTTAAATGTATCTGTGTTATCTTTAATGTAAAATACTTAAAATACTTCCGGACATCCGCAACATAACAGTGGATTATTTACTAAGAAAAGCTTACAGAAAAGTAAAAGTAGGCTCATTTGACAGAAAACATCCTAAGGTAAAAGATGACAGAGTTTGTGGCTGATTTTAGCTTGGAGAAGCAATGATCGGAGTAGAAATGTGACGTTTGTTTTTTCCACATTTATCATACTTACTTCGTGATTCTTTTGAAGACAATTCAAACTATGATAAAATAAACTACATGGTTGAATTCCTGAGAGCTTTCTTGTGATTTATGACTTTTCTGTTTTGTGAAATATGTGAAATTCATTTTCATATTTATATTTCTTCATCATCAAGGGGAGGGGTGTTTTTGGCACGATTGTATATTTAAACTTTATCTTACTACTTTGTGTAACAAACACAAAAGTCATTATATTCTTTGTATAGATGAGATTCTAAGCTTTCAAATGGTACCGTGTATGGGGTGATAGGATCTCCAGAAACCTTAAAAAAAAATTACATGTAAATATAGCTATTCCGCAGAGCGGAAAAGATTAATTAATTAACGCTACCAATCAGAATAATGTTACTCTAAGCTGTTACCAATAACATTTTAGAACAGAAGCTGCATTTGTTTATTAACTGCCATCTACAGGAGACGGTACTGTCCACATGCACGCTGTAACATTGATCCACTGGAGCGAGTTGTAGTGAACCCAAATGCAGTTTTATTAAACATAACTTGAACAAAATAAACTATGACTAGACTGTGAAACACGACTTAGCTTGAACATAAAGACACTCAACAAACAGCAGTTACCGGCAACAAAGCTAGCATGGCAAACATGAGGGCTTAAATACACAGACTACTAATGACTAAACAAGACACACCTGTGAACAATCAAACAATGAGCCAATCAGAACATGACAACAGAACACATGACAAGGGGAGCACAAGACAAACAGGAAACATGTCTATAACAATTCAAAAATAAGACATGAAAAAATAACATGAAACAAAACCAAAGCACTAGTTATTGTTATTAAACATGGACCTTTATTTTCATTAAGGGCTTATTAATAAGCACCACCTCACCGAGATATGTCACGGTTGCCTTCACAAACTCGCATTTGGCTAAGTTCACTGTAAGCTGCGCATCAGACAAACATTTCAACACCGAATGAAGGCGCTTTAAGTGAGACTCCCAACTGTCACTAAAAACAACCAAATCGTCTAAATAGACGGCACAACCCTCAAGACCCGAAATTACTCAGTTCATGAGGCGCCAAAACTCATGACCTGGTAATTACAGATTATCATCGGACCAGTCCCTTAATTCTGCCATGCGTTCAAAGAGAGTAAAGAAAGTATCAGGATCTTCCTCACTGAATTTCGGAACAAGTTTTAGATTTGAAACGAGTGAAAAAGACATACTTTGCTCCTGACCAGAACTAGATAGCTTACCTTCTTTCATAAGGTTGAGCTTGTGGAACTCTAAATCCAATTTTGCCTTTTCCAACTCCATCTTACCTTGTTCAGAACGCAGTTTTAATTTCTCATGCTCCATCTGCAAAAGCAGCAGCTCTTTTTACTGTTCAAAAGACAGAGATTGTAAATTAGATACACCTGGTGCAGATTCTTCCATCTTGCCTTCTAAGAAACCTTTTCCAATCAACTCAGTTTTCAAAGCTACCTTAACATTTCCTTTGAGCCTTTTATCTTTAATCACAATTTCATAATGTTCTGTGATGCTTAATAATTGCTCTTTACTACACCTATCCAACAATTCATGAGAAGGCAAACTAACAAACGCATCAATATCAGCCATGAAAAATCACCAGAAAACAATTCAGTCCACACAGTGCAATCAAACAACGGGAGTTTTCCCTCTACCTACCTGTCCAATAACTCTACCTAACTCAAGCCTAGTCTTCATGTGATTACCGGTGGGGGGTATTTATGCACTGTAGCCCGCTGGGTGAAAAACGCAACTGGTCAGACCAGTGACGCCTTCAACACCACGGATGTGCTCCTGAGATAATTACTACTACCCACTTTCACCGCAACACTACACAAAAATAACAAATCCGACACATCTCAAAAGAAACATGTTGCTATACCTATCAGAGAAAACTCACGCTCAAAAAACAATATTGCACATATGTAGGCCGTTTACCAACTGGTGATTTCACACGGTGAACAAACTGACTGATTTATTTTCGAAAATAACCAATTATCAAACTCGAAGCGCCTCAAAAAAAATGCTTTTTTAACTCATTAAGTAAACAAAGCAAGGACGAGCCCCCAATTTGTTACGACCCCTGGCTCAAGGGAAGCAACAAAAACAAGGGACACACGCAAACCAAATATTAAGCTCAAAAAAAAGATGTTTATTTACTACTAAATTAAGGTAACATTAAATAATAAAATGAAAACAATTAAAGGAAATTAACACAGTGTTTCTGTGTCCATCAGTGTGTAAGTAGGGATGGCAATTTCAAAACACTGCTTCATGAAGCTTCGAAGCTTTACGAATCTTCTGTTTCGGATCAATCGGTTCGGAGTGTGTATCAAACTGCCAAAGTCACGTGATTTCAGTAAACGCGGCTTCGTTACGTCATCACTGTTTCGAAACACTTCGAAATGTCAATGGTTCACCACTAGGGGGCGATGATCTCTGTGAACCCCTGAATCATGAGCAGTCACCATTGAACAAGTGTCTGTGGGTTTTACCTGATCTCTGATCAGTTTTATACATTTGTAGACGTTTTAATTAGACATTAGTATAATTAAAAGGAATAATAGTAGTTAATAGTCTTGTATTGGCTTGTTTAGCTGAGCCATCCATGGAACAAACAAAACAAGACAATTGATAAAAGAACATATATACAGTTAATATTTAATTTTATTAGATGATTAGTTAATTGCATTTTACTTTCAATAAAACATTTGCAATAGATTTGTAAAAGGTGTTTTTATGCATGTTTGGGGGTTTTTGTTGCATTTACACTGTTCTGACCAGCAGGGGTCGCCGTGGAGACGGGTGTCAGATTGATTCGAAGCTTCGACACAATACGGCACATTTGCTTCAACTGTTCCAGTGTTTCACGAAGCCTCGGCCTGCCCATCACTATGTGTAAGGCAAGTGCATGGTTGAAAATGTAATACAATGTTGAAGCATAAATGCAGAAAACAATCAAACAAAACACAAGCAAAGTCCAAAACCAAACAAAGTTCCCAAAGCCAAAGTTCCAAAGTCCCTCCTCGTCTCAGCTGGAGATCTCTTTTTAAAGGAGCGCCTGACGCACTGGTCACAGGTGTATCCAATTGACTGCTAATTTGTGGGAAAAGGTACCAAGCCGCAATACCCAAGACCAACAGCAGAGGCCGTCACACCTTTATAGACATAACTGAAAGCAACAATGGATAATTCACCTCAGATCTTGAAAATAAAGGAAACAACTATGTTCAAACTGTCAAGGTGAACAAACAAGTGTATTCTATGATAATAAAATGGTTTCAGTCACTCAGTATGTATTTTTAATCATGTTAAAATGGTGTAAGAATTCGATAATGTACTTGTCCATTTCATTGTGAATGCAGTCAGTGCGCTTGCAGAGAGAGCCCACCCATACGCTCTTCTGATTGGCTGTGATCTTTGATTGATTGATGTCGGGTCGAGTCTGGCGTTAGGCTTTTTACATTTGCTTTTCAAAGCTGCAACAGAACTAACGAGCAGCATCGTGAGTTTTTATTTCCCCTGTTTGTCTGAATGCCAGAATGCCTCTCCTGTTCGAACTGCGAGACTCGAACCCGGGTCCGCCGGCATGAGAGTCGGACGCTCTAACAAGTGACTAAAGATCACTAGAGTAACTACTAGCTGGCCTCCGTTACACCAGGGTATGGCAACTACCCCACTCTGCCATACAGAAAGTAAAAACAGTTTTCAGCACATATTCTCTCAGAGACAACGAGAGATAAATCCTACTTCAACATATGCTTATAAAAGGTGTAACTGTTTTAATTTATTTTCTTAATATTTCTTTTGTAGCCCATATAGGCTATGTAGAGAAAAGAAGTTTTTTTGTGTTAAACAAGTTGTTTTTGAAACAAAGCTGCTTTTAATTTTCAGTGATGACTGATCATTGCAGTGTTCGGACATATTATGATTTTAATTATAGGCCTATATATTATCATAATAGAGCCATACTGCCCTCATACTGAGTCATGTGTTGAAAAAATATAGCCTATATTTTCCGCACATCTCATATTTTCCCCATCACAATGTCCTCATATGGGCTCCGTACGGAATAAACGCTGGTGCTTTAAAATATGAGGAAATCTTTGAACTTAGATATAAACTAAAATTGTGTATAGCCTATTGACTAACATTAATTTACACACACACACACACACACACACACACACACACACACACACACACACACACACACACACACACACACACACACACACACACACACCTTCCCTGTATGGAGGTGTAATGCTCTTAATTCACCAGATTCACGACTACTGACAGATCAAATGTGCTCAACTTCTCCAGCTGGAATCAGACGAGACTGTATTTGTAGCTTTAGTGTTTGTTGTAACATGAAGCAGACACTCCACATTTACTTGAAGCAGGTCTAACCTGTTTCCTCACTATCTATGGGATTGTGTAGTTTCTATGTGAAAGGTTCATTTATGAACACACACACATTCATTAAACATTTTCTATTTCCATTTCCAAATAATAACATTTAATTTATTCAAGCAATAAAACGAGAAGTGCCAAAATACAAAGATTTAAACATTGTCTAGAAGAAATTTGACAAACTTTGACCAATTTTTTTCCTGACACACAGGAGAGAAAGTGTTTTAAACAGCCTCATACTGTACGAGACACACAGCTGAAAGACATCTCTGAGATTAATGCACAAATGCAGTCAGGTTATTTAAAAAAATGTTTTTTCTTTTTTCTTAAAAGTTTCTGCTATTTGTTACATACATTTCGTTAGGTTCAATACCACATTAAAGGTTCAAACTTCAAAATGACATGATTTTTCTTGCTTTCAGTTTTACTTATTACATTTAATTTTGTTTTACAAAAAGTACATATTGTATTGTGTGCTCTTTCTGTTCTTGTGTACATCAGCAAAGAACAGAAGGACATTTCAGGTATAAATAAAAAAGCATATACATTATATACAGACCCTGAAACGGGACTAAAGGATACCATAAATGCTTCCATTGGAAGTGTGTCACTGTGTGTTACAGGCTTTACAAATATCATATGACTCAAGTTCTGTGATCAAATTCATAATGGACTGAGCCATAACAAAAGCAGAATGTGTGAACAAAACCAGGAGTCCTTGTAAACAACATTCATATATCGCACAACAGCACTTCAAGTCCCAGTCAAAGTTCCTTTCCTTTCCCAAGTGTCTCTCCTTCTGGGTCATGTCAATCGAAGCAAAATGCCATAAAAATAGACATTCCCACTTTACATTAGGTGCCTTTAACTACAATGCCCTAACACACATGGGTCATGAAGCTCATGTGAAAAGCATAAGAGAGTGACTGTTGAATAAAGTTGTTATTTGTGTTTGTTTTCGCGCACTGAAGTATTCGCGTGGCTTCATCACATTAAGGCTGAACCACTGGAGTCACATGGACTGTTTTAACAATGTCTTTACTTCCTTTCTGGCCCTTGAAAGTGTTCATTACACTGCTGTCTATGGAGAGCTCTCGGATTTAATCAGAAATATCTTCATCTGTGTCTGAAGATGAACGAAGGTCTTACGGGTTTGGAACGACATGAGGGAGAGGAATTAATGACAGAATTGACATTTTTGGGTGAACTATCCCTTTAAATGGGCCTGAGAATGGGAAATCTTTCTCCTGTTAATTATTTGTATATAAATATATAATTCCAACAGCTGACCCACAAGTTGACAGTCGACTGGGAAAAATCCTGGTGCTTCCTATGACAGCAGCAATATGTGAATTATTCAACTCTTTTGACCGAGTCTAACACATCTTCATGCTGGGACGTAAACCTTTCATGGAATCAGCCCGGCGAATCCGCTCATGAGGCGAGTTTGAGTCTATGAGAGAGAGAAAAGACATCAAGACATCAGTCATAAAACTGGTTTTCTACCCAATTTGTTTATACACTTGGAAGCATGGGCGTCGCAAGCAAAATAAATGTGGCTGGGTCCTCCCCCAGAATAATCCCGCCTTGTTTACTGCACATCTGGTTGGTACAGTAGTGTAGGGGTAAGACACATGGCAGAAAGCTTTGACGCAAATCGACTCGAGGTTTGAATCCGCCTTTTGCCGAACTCGCTCTACTCCCTTTTCCCATCACATATCAGATCGGAAAGGCATTTATTTTCAATAAAAATTAAGAAAACATTATAAAAGTGCATATAAAGCGTCTAACATGTGTTTAATAATAATGTGTTTATAGGTTAGGGGTAGGTAAACAGACGTGCGCTGAATTAGAGATTTTAAGACATTGGTCTTAATAAGTGGTCTTGTCCCACATACAATGGTTTCCGACGCCCATGGTTGGAAGTATTTAATTTGTGTCAATGCATGAAAATCCCCTCTAATGTGCGTCTAGCTCTTTATCTCATCATAAAAACTAATGATAGGATCATATCTGCTATTAAATCAATTAGGGATGCACCGATATGAAAATTTTGGCCGATAACCGATAATTCTTTATATTTGAAAGCCGATAACCGATATATTGGCCGATAAATCTAAATACAAATTTTAATAAACTTTGAGAGCCTGATTACAAAAACAAAAGGCTCACCATTAAAAGCATGTCCCAAACACTTCAACATGAATCAAACATATACAGTACAGTATCCTGTTTGACCCAGTGTAAGATTCCTTAACGTTTCAAATGAATTTTACACTCATATGGCCAACTTACTTTATTAAAAAAATGGTAACACTTTACAATAAGGTTTACTTTTTGTTAGCATTAGTTAACCAACAATGAATGAACAATACGTCTACAGGATTTATTCATCTTAGTTCATGTTAATCTCAACATTTTCAGATCCAAAGCTGTGTGTGTTAACATTAGGTAATGCACTGTGAATGGACTGTTCATAAACACAAACACTTTATTACTAACATTAACAAAGGTTATTGCTCTCTGTTTGTGTTAGTTAATGCATTAACAAATGAGACCTTATTTGTAAAATGTTACCAAAAATGCTATTGCCTAACAAAAAATAAAATACCTAAATAATGCAAAAAAGTCATTGGAGAGCATTATTAGACTGCATATAAAGAATCCTCCGAATAGCCTCCGCACGGACAATAAGGAAATGGATTTATTCAAATCATATTGTTGATTAAATAATACGAGAACAATAAAAGTTATTAAAAATAACGCTTCGGTGTTTTTGAAAAAATATGTTTAATATTACAGTAATAGTAAAAATCTTTAATATTAGTCTATTAGTCTGTCTAATAACGTTGCTGTTTGAGAGCGCGCGCGCTATATGATGCGTTTTGATAAACGCATCATATATGAGAACAATCAGATATTTATACAAATATATATATATATATAATATTACAACTTATATTTGCACAAAACCACGCACAGGTGAAGTAAGTTACGTAGTCAGAAGGCCTTTACCTCCTGTCTTCCCCTGTTTGAGAGCGCGCGCTGATCACCGGTACAATGAAGCGCTGCGGGTTATTAACTCAACGAAACGCATCCTATATGAGATTAATCAGATGTTTATACTACATAAACTTAATATTACGACTTATATATGCTTAAAATGACGCGAATGCAGAAGCGAACTTGACTGCGCTGGTCAGAATGCGTTGTGGACGCGCTCTTCCCACAACAGCGCTGAAACACAACTAAACCCAGAGAATTCACAACGTTTTATTACAAACATGTTCTCATTACAGTGTTATGTATATGACAGTCCCAGTAGTTATTAATGCTGTGCATTTCTGTTTGAACTGC